>JAYEPQ010000008.1:21621922-22176922 GCA_036321105.1 Dracaena cambodiana | reverse complement strand
ATGTGTTTTTATTAAATACTAAAAAAAATTATTTAGGATTTTAGAGAGAAAATAGAAAAGGAAGACGATGAATCGTAGTTCTAAATTTTAAGAAGTTTTAGTTTGGAATTTATAAGAGTAATTTAGTTTAAAAAATAATGGTAAATTTGTAATTATTTGTAAGTTTCAAAATCGTGCGTTAAAAGTAAAATGCCATGTGCAAATAGAATTTCCCAGAAAAGAGATACGGAAATGCTTCCTTCTCTTAAAAAAAATATAAAAAACAAAAAAAATAAAAAATAAAAAAATAAAAAAAAAATAAAAGAAAAAGTAGAAGAAAAGTTATGTGGGCTGGCTAACGGTCCAAGATCAGTCCAATGTGGGCCCAAATCCATTAGCGCAGCCCCATTCGCGGTCCAGTTTCAAGAGAAGTCTTAACAATGTTGAATGTCCCCAACTTGCACACTCTCAAATCCCTAGAATCCCAAACATCCGCATCGTCACAGCAGCAGAGATGTCCAGGGTTTTCTCCGGCATGCTCCGCTCCCGCCTCCTCTCCGCCGGCCGCACCAGAGGCGGCGGGGGGCACGGTCATGACGCGGGCCATGGGGCCCTGCAGGAGAGGCCCAACGGGTACCTGTTCAATCGGACCCCGCTGCCGCCGGGGGAATCTCGCAAGTGGGAGGACTGGGAGCTGCCCTGCTACGTGACCTCGTTCCTGACCATCGTCATCCTCGGCGTCGGTCTCAACGCCAAGCCCGATCTCACCCTCGAGACCTGGGCCCACCAGAAGGCCCTCGAGAGGCTCCAGCAGCAGGCCGCCGCCGAGTCGGCCGAGTGATGGACGGTACAAATTTACTTTAATCGTTTCTCCTTTTTGTTAGTTTTATCTTGTGTGTGGATGATGAAGAAAGTGGAGATTGAAATAAGATTTGATGCGGGGTTTGGGAACTTGGAACCCTAGTGTTTGTATTTATTGTTGAATCTTGAGGTCTTGGTGAAACTTCTAAAAACAAGAAACTTTTAGATCCGATCAATGTTTATGTTTTCTTACCACCCTGAATTTTGATGCCAATTAACAATTTTTTCCTTAGTTGTTAAAAGGATTACTGTGTGCTAGAATTGGTAGAATTTTCGTATGAATCTGATGTTGTAATGGGGAGTTTGAATTCTGCCATGGACATCAGTCATCAATTTTCATCATTTTCTTTGATTTTGCATTTGGTTTGTGACTTGTGTAGTATTTAGTTTGGAATGAGATATTTATTTTTTCCCCCTACCTGAAAAATGAAAATTTAGCTTGATTAATTATTTGTGATTATGGTTATGCTAGGGTATTTAGATTCTCTCTTGCTTACGATTTGTTCTATTGTGCAACTGATAGCTTGTATTGAGAAGTAGAGATGGTACACAAAAATAGTAGATATATGGCCTCGTTTCATTAAGGAGAAATTAATGATGCTGCAAAACTGCAGTAGCACCATATGGGGCTGAAGTGAATCAATGTAATCTATTTAAAGATAGCAGTTGAAAACCAAATGTTGAAAATTTGTCAAAATCTAATTCATATGAATATATACATGGTGTAACCTAAAGAAATAACAAATAAATCAATGAGGATTATATAGTTGGAATTCAATAGTAGTTATATAGTTGGGATTTGTTCGTTAGTAACAAACAGATAGGAGAAAGAGATTTGTTAATAATAGTTATATAGTTGGGATTTGTTTATTAGTAACAAATAGATAGGTGAAAGATATTTGTTAATAGTAGTTATATAGTTGGGATTTGTTTGTTAGTAACAAACAGATAGGAGAAAGAGATTTGTTAATAGTAGTTATATAATTGGAATTTGTTTGTTAGTGGCAAACAGATAGGAGAGTGATTTTCTTATTCCTAACAAAAAGATAGAAATAGTTAAATCTAATATCTCCCCTCAAGATAGATCAGGCAAGGACTTGACCATCTTAGATGTATGAAGCATACACTGTGGATGATCCAGCATCTTGTGGGACATCTGCAAGCAGAATGAACAAAAGCGGTATACAAGAATCCGGAGATAATACATTTCGTACAAAATGACAATCGATTCCGTTGTGTTTAGTATGTTCATGGAAGGCTAGATTGGTGGTAATGTGAAGAGCTGCTTTGTTGCCACAAAACAGTGTGAAAGTTTCTTGATGGACTTGAATGTCTTTGAGGAAGTGAGATAACCATTGAAGTTCACATGAAATAGCTGTCGTGGCGCGGTATTCTGCCTCGACTTAGGAGTGGAAAACTGCTTGTTATTTCTTAGTGCGCCAAGAAATAGGATTAAAACTCCATAAAAGCAATTTATCCAATAACCGAATGACGCGTGTCCAGACAAGCGGTCCAAGCAAAAACCACATATATTGTGACGGAGTGAAGACTTGCGACAGACATGGAAATGATTGTGGCTGTGCAGGATTTGATGTAGTGCATGACACGAAGAATTGTATTCCAATGATCATCTGTTAGCTTCGAAATATATTTGTTCAACAGATTCATCATGCAAGTTAAGTCATGTTATAGTAAAATAGAGAAGTTGACCAATCCAATATCCACTAGGTGAAGGATCAAGAAGAATTATTCCGCTTGTGACATGTGGATGGTAAGTGGTTTCAATTGGTGTTATGGCTGGTTTGGCATCAGAAAAACCTTCATTCTTCAAAATGTCGAGAGCATATTTCCGCTGGTTGATAAATATGCTGGAACAGCTAATACCATATAAAGATAATCAGCTCTATGACTGAAATGGAAAAGACAATTTGGTAGTAGAACATAACTTGTTTATACAATAGTGAAAACTGAAAGTAAAAAATCTATAGATAGAAAAGTAGAAATGATAAACATGCCATCTTCCAAAAATCTATCCAAGCTAGCTAGTGGCCGCTCTCTAGTTGTAACTTCAACCTACTATCAGTTATTTTATGGGTCATCCTAGGGTCCGAGGTAGGAATTTTAGTTTGTGTTGCGAGTAGCTCAGGATGTTAGTCATCTATTTTGCGAGCTAGTTCCTTTGGATATTTTCTTAAGTATCCTATCGTTATGCTCTAGGCCTCTAACTGTATTACTCAACTTCTCACTGCCACTATGATATTCCATTCTTTTTCCGTTGATTACTTAATTTCGTTATTGCCCATGATGTCACAACAATGTTTAAAATAATGATAACGTTAATGTAGCAAATAACGTAACGCATAACGTAAGTTACGCAATTTTCTATTTATTTAATTAAAATAAATATAAAACTGTATTTAATAATTTTCATAAATAAGTAAATAAATCTAAAAAATCATATAAAATACTGTAAAATCAATATAAAGGCATAGAAAAATTATAAATTTTCATAGCAAATATCACAACAATTTTTTAAGTTATACACAATAAAATATTGTTTTTCCTAATAACATGAAGATTATCCCGTGTGATCATCTAATCTACAATAACAAGATCATCCTCCTCCAGAATGTAGTTTGTATCTTTCGGATCGATATCATTCCCCGTCTCATCAAAACTATCATCAATTGCTTTTCTTTTGTCTAAAGAAGATGCTACAGAAGAGATATACAAATTAAGATGTTATTAGATACTCAAAGCATGATAGTAGAGTATTCAACAACAACAACAACAACTAAGCCTTTTATCCCAAGTATTAGGGGTAGGCTACATGAACCAAAAAAAGAATCACGCCGGATCAATCACTTTGATATTCCTTCTCCATTCATTTCTATTAAGTAATATCTCCTTATTTAAACCTCTAGACTCCATATCTTTGCGTATCATCTCCATTCATATTTTCTTCGGTTTTTCCTTCGTTCTTTTAAGTTGTCCTACATTGATATGATAGTAGAGTATTCATTTAAGAATATTAAATTGTAAAAATTGGATAACTTACAAGTATCGACCCTTCATTTATTTACTGGGGTTTCAGTTTCATTTTGCTTATCTCTCTTATTCACAATGGATGGAAGAATATTTTGATTACTATTGATTGCAGTGATTTCTAAGAAATCATTCGTTCTTGTATTAGAATCATCATTGGTAGGCTCATCTAGCAATCCAAGATCTTCTGAGAGACAAGGCTCTTTACTCTCAACAACCTATTCATACTCTGGTGTTGCCTCATCAATCAAAATTGGATTCAAATTCATTCGCTTCCTACGTATATTTCTCTCTCTAAGCGTAATATTGTACATGACGTACACGAGAGAATGTAGGCGTTCTTGCTCCAAGCGACATCTTTTTTTTGAATGCATCTTTAACAAAGTTGTGAATTGTTATATGAGCATGATAATAAATAAAGTACTTAAAAATAATATATTAAAATTTTTAAATTCATACTTGCTCAAAAGTGCTCCAATTGTGTTCACATCCAGAAACACTAATTGTAAGAGAGAGGATTTGAATTGCAAATTTTTGGAGTATCGGAATATCCTCTCGAAATCTTTCCACCAGGCAGCTAAAAAAGATAATAAATTTTGGTATTAAAAATACAAAAAAAGTAACTTAATGATATATCTACAAATAGAACCCTAAGAATGGAAACAATGAATTAAAATATACTAGGACTTCGAGCGTTCATAGTCATTTGAGCTATTAGGGATCCAAATTCTCCAAACTTCTGTTTATACTGATCCAGCTCCAAATCAGTTTGTGCATACTCATTGAGGTCGGGGATCATTTGTTGCATGCATTCATGAAGGCCTCTTCTAACCTCAGGTATATTGGAGAATGTATCACTGTACAAGTATCTAGCATTTAGAAAGTAAGCCGCTGCATGGAGGGGCCTATGCAACATGCCTGTCCACCTCTTATTAATCAAATTCCAGTATGGTATGTACTTCCTCTTACTGTTCTCACAGATATCGATAATTTTCTCTTTACAACTGTCGAGATTCTCATATAAAAAATGTATGGAAGGCCTCGTATCTGAATCTACCTCTCGCAACATATATTCCAGTGGAAGTATGGTGCTAAAGTAAAAGAGAACTCGGCTCCAGAAGTTTTTGCTAGATAGCACTTCTCTTTTTGCCTTCACTGCATTCAGTTTCTTGCTCCAAACACTCTTGGTGAATTCATCAGAAGCAAATATCTTTCTCAATAGCTGTCTTAATTTATATTCTTTGTAGAGTCAAGAATGACGTAACGAATTGAGTGATGGCCGGCCTTAGCAGTTCCTTTCCCTTTGTATATATCCGCATCAAACTCAAAATCCAGCCATAATTATATATGAATTGTATGATCCTCTATGCTGTTTCAAGAGTTTCCTTATGGATCTTCATCTTGCCTATATTTTCCAGCATCAAGTCAATACAATGAGCTGCACAAGCAGTCCAACAAAAACATTTTCGTGAGTCCATAAGTTTTGTGCCGGTATTGACATAAGAAGCGTGATTGTTCATAATCATTTGTACAACATTATTCTCTCTAATCTTCTCAATTATCTTATCAAGACACTCTCATAAGTAATCTCCTGTCTTGAACTGAGTCGATGCATCAATGGACTTATAAAAGAAAGTTCCCTCTGGTGAATTCACAAGAAAAAGTTTATTAAATTTTTGCTCTTTCTGTCAGTCCACCCATCTGACATCACTGTACAACCGTATTTCTCCCAAGCCGCCATGTGCTTCTCCTTAATCTTGTCAATATCCTCAACCTTGGTCTTAAGAATCCGTGTCCTTATCTCGTACGGAGATGGTTGGTTCAAGCCAAATTCGAAATTTCCAATTGCTTCGATCGTCTCCTTCCAATATGGACTATTCAAGATGTTGAATGACAGTCCATTTGCATAGATACATCTGCCTATTTTTCTGGCACAGTCCTCTTTTTCTTTCTTCTTTAAAACTGTCTCCAACGAGGATTGGCGGGCTTCAAGATTAATAAATTTATTCATCGCTCCCAGAGTTCGAAATTGAGTGTTACTACTGGTGGCGCTTTTAAGTTCTTGACTCACCATTTCAGTGTCCGGTTCTCTCATTCTCCCAATTTTCCGGCTTAGTGATGCCTTCTTTTCTACTTCATTAGACTTCAAAGCATCTTTACATATTTTCTTTAAATCTGGCGGAACTCGTTCACACATTTTTACCCCATGTCTCGTCCCAGCCAAATGATACTTAAGTCGAGTGAATCCCGCAGTTATGTGGTGATTACAAAATTTACAATTAAAATAATTGGGGGTTTCCCTTCCTTATGAATCCCCATTCTCCGGCCGGATCCATATTTTTTGACATGATTCTTCGTGCGGATTATCAAATTTCAATTTACAAAAATAATACACTTTTTCAAGAATTATTTTTATACAAAATACAAAAGATTCGCCAATTGCATCTCTAATTACTTCTACACAAGTAATTAAATGTATTCAGATTCCAACAATTTCTTCTAATTCAAGTTATTCAACAAGCACAAATTATTTTTTTCATAAAACTATTTCAGTTTTATCCTTAAATTTTTTAATTTAGTTTTTTTTCTTAACTGAATTTAAAAAAAATTGCACACAATTTTTTTAATTCAGTTTTTTTTTTCTTCTACACAGTTTATCATAAGTAATTCCTTTCCCATTTTTTGGCACCCACTCTCCAGTTCAACAGTTGAAGAGAAATTGGAGAAAAAAGTTTTCACTCATGTTCAAGTATAACACAGTGCAACATCCAGCTAAAAAATTTCACGCATGTCAACACTTCAAATTTAACACACTGTTACAATTTTTACCCAATTTCCCGGAATAATTTTTCTAGGACATTTTAGAAAAAAGGGAAAAATTTAGCCACACCAAATTACTCATGAATTTTATAAAACAACAATTAAATCATGAATTACTGCTAACATTAATGGAATCAATTCGAAAGTTGAAAAAAGGGGGAGAATAAACTAGGATTTAAGAAATCTTAGCTCATCGGAGCTCGGGACATACGGAGAGCCACAAGGGACCTCAGAGAAGAAAAGAGTGGCCGGGCTTTGCTAGGAACGTCGCCGGAGGTTGAGGTGAAGGTCGTTAGGGCGGTGGGGGCTTCGAAGAGACTCGTCGGGAACTGTCAAATGATGTTCGGAGCCTCGGAGATGAGGCAGGTGATCGTAAGGATGATCGGAGTTGGGGAGGAGTTTGAATCGAGCGATCGGGAGGGGGATCGAGAGATTTGGGAGGAGAATCGCGAATGAAATTAGGGTTTTTTTGGCCTCGCGAGTCTCGCGCACGAGTCATATTTAAAGGATTGTAAGTGTGTAAATAGCGTACGCGAAATAACGTAACATAACGCACGTTATTTTAAAAAAAACGTGCGCTCCGCAGCAGGGCGTTATTTTGCCCTGCTACGAAGCGCAATGGCCCTCGTTACGCTCCGTAACGTGTTAAAATGAATTACGGAGCGCGTTTTTTTCAATAATGGCCCACAATTCTTCAGCCTTGCTAAATGCCCACTGAGTGCTACCTTTGTGTTACCATTTTCTTACTGTGTGTAAAAATTGAGATAGTTGACAGGTTCTGTATCAGCCTAAAAAAAGAATGCATTTCATCTTTACTATTTCATTTTCAGTACATTGTCTTGTGTGAAGTCACTAAAATGACATTAATTTACATCATCTGTATTATATGCATGTACTAGCCTAGATGGTCATGATAAACTCAAGATATGTCTTGCCATTAGGGACATACAGGTCATGGCTAAGCAATTTCTTAACTGGAAACATTTTGTTTTTTGGGAACATCTCATTTGCTGCTCACTTTTGAGTCGTATGTGGCTTTTGATTAGACTCCCAAAGATTCTCACATCACTGCCGATGTGACTCCACTATTTAACTAACAATTTTTTTTCCCTTTAGTAGTATTAGATGGATCAATAAGCTAATTTTCAATTGACTTTTTCTTGCATCATCTTCCAAGCCAAGATTAATTTCCTACCATTCCCAACCTGAAGATGTCCTCATAGAACAATTTGTTGCAATTTAACAAGTCTTTTATAGTATCCAGAGCTGGTGTCATCATTTTTTGTTGTCTTCCTGTCAATTATTTCCTACAACTATTTCCTATAAGTAATTCTTGCAGACCATGAGCATCTTTGGCATTGCTTGTTTTTATAGTTAAGTCCTTAAGAATCTACCAAGTATTTGTCTAAGAAGCTTATCTGTATTTAAATTTTTTCAAATATTTTTTGCGTTAGTGCTGACTAAAATGGATTTGAAATGGAAGTTACAACAAATCCCCCCCCCCAAAAAAAAAAAAAAAAAAAAACAAAAAAACATCATTAGGCTCCTACTTAAAAACTTATATCCTATAGAACTCGCACATATTAGAAACATGTTATTTTACCATATTCTTTTTAGAAATGGAAGTACTGAGCATAAAAAAATCTTCCAATATTCAACTGGCTTTGTTGAAACTCCATCATAACATCGAATGTGGACTGATTTACTTACACATTTACATTCATAATTCTTTGACAGATTGTCTTTTATATGCCCTTATATATTATTATATTTTTGTGTGGTCTACAAATTGTAGTACGTCTACATCCAAATTATGTATTGAGGTTCATGATTTTGATCTCCTATTACGTAATTGATAAAGGATAGAGCTTAGAAGAAATTGTGTATTGGTTGTGATTCTAGGCCAGGTGTAGGATGAGCGATTTCTGATTTGTTCTATGTGATTAATTCTAACCGTGTCATTTCTATCCCATCCTTCGTAGAAGAAATGCAGTTGTCAATATTTATCGATTGATTGGAAGTCAAAAGAATTGGATGGAACTATAAATACTGGTTTAACTTATGGTTTGATTTGCCACTTATATATCATTGGTTCATTCAAAACAAACTTTACCACGTTACATTGTATTTTATCCTTGTAGCTTGTCTTAAGGTTCAAAGTAAAATATCATTGCCTATATCACCCTTAAATTCTGACTAAGCAACAAGTAACCAGTGATATTTGGGGGGTGGGGGGAATAAAACAAGTAATCAGTAACTTTGTACCTTGATATTTGTTGCTATAGACAAGAGCCTTGTGTGGGCTGCATTATGCTGTAACCCTGG
The DNA here is from genome assembly GCA_036321105.1 of Dracaena cambodiana. Lineage (NCBI taxonomy): Eukaryota > Viridiplantae > Streptophyta > Magnoliopsida > Asparagales > Asparagaceae > Dracaena > Dracaena cambodiana. The sequence continues at coordinate 22,167,892 of JAYEPQ010000008.1, read as the reverse complement.
CTTTTAACATTATGAGGACTTCAGTAAATGTAAGGCACCATGCTAGATGGTGTCCAGGCCTTAAGCTTCGATAACTGTTTTGCTCTATAGCGGTTTTGAATCTTTTAGTGTATGCTTGAAGTACTTATTATCATGTATCTTGGATATTATAGTCATCTCTTGTTCTTCACACAAGAAATTCCCGTCAAGTTCTGGAATTTGTCTGTCTAAACTTGGAACACAGTGCTACTTTTCTTTACTACGCAACTGAAGTCCAGTACTACTGGTTTTTTTTTTTTTTTTTTTTTTTGGAGTAAAAAATTGTATAAACTATGAAGTGTTTGCCAAGACATTATGTGATATACCTTTACATTGATGGTAGCAGTTTGGTGCAGTCTACTTGTATTAGATTTTGCACAGCTTTCTTATATGTTGGTGGTAAGGCCATAACTGAACAAGAACTTGACTGATTTATTTTTCCAATTAGTTTCGCTAATTTCAGTTATCATGTCAGACTGTCCACCTCAAATTATTTTATTGGTCAATGGATATATTTTACTGATATTATATATTGATTGCCTAGATGTCGCTACCAGTGTTTTAAATATAAGATATGGTGATATATCGGTCTGCAAAATTTTATACCAAATATCGTTTATCCAGTGATATATCACGGTGTTCCCCAAATATCAGATATATGAGATGTCTTCTTGGATGACAAATGTACATGTTATACCTATATAAATCATATAAACCTATTTAAATAAGTTAGGATCCAAAGAGATACCTATCTCAATAATTACATTGAGTTTATAGCTTACTTGACATTTATAGAATCTTCTCAAAGGTATCAAGATATATATACCAACTGAGTACGTAACTTCTGAAACACGAGTATAGAATCAATAAATTTAGTGTAGCCGTTAGCCGCTACCGCCATAACCGCTAAGCAGTGTCATATCTCATCATTGTCACTCTTAATGGAGGAACGGTTGATGAAAGATGCATGACTACTAATCAAGCTTTAATTCTGTCTTATGTATATAAGTTATCAGATTTATAAGCTAATCAGTCGGGTCAATTTTTTAAATAATTGAAAGAAGATACGATATTGCCGCTTATCGAGTAGTATTTTGAGGCCAAAATATCGCCCGATATCTTGCCTTCGAGCTGAGATATATCGGTCCGTTTCAGTCCATAAAGATAAACGGTATAAAAACACATTTTATATCGGTTAGGTGCATAAATCGAGATGTCAGCTGATATAATGAGATACTGGCTGATATTTAAAATATTGGTCGCTGCTTGTAGGGGCTTTGATGTGAGAAGACACAACTTATATTATGCAAACCTCAGTCAACAGCTTAGCTTTGTGGAACTAGATAAATGCTTTGCCTTTGTAATTACTATTACTTTCTTTATTTTGTATGATTGAAACTTTGGTGACATTAGACAAGACTACAAGACGAAACAAATAATTTGTAACGTTTTGGGTCAGTATCTATGAGATACCTTTAGCTGATTGTTTTGGTTCTTTACCTCATTAATCAGGAAGGACATTCAGGGGGGATATTGTTCATATAGTTAGAGATGATCTTGGAGTGGTTGTACAATATGATGGTTGGTAGATATTAACAGATTTTTGTGGCTTAAATAACCTGTTTCTTGCAACCACTTAACAAGGGACAAGCGTGTTGGGTTATCAGAAAACATATCAAAGATGTAGAATGTTTTTTGAGTCGCAATGTAGTGGGTTGTCCAGAGAACAAATTGAAGAAATGAATGCAGTTGAATGGAGACCTTTAAAGTAGCCTAGTGACAGTACTTATAAGATGCAACCAGATCGATATATTCCTAATTGATTTAAGATGGCTTTAAGAATTTTGCAAATTGCAGCTATGATTTGACTTCTCGTACAGGAGGGATATTATCGTAATTGATTGTGTACTATAATGGGGGTGGTTAAACCTTAGTAACTTCTACTAGAGTCCTTTCCGCTACATCAAAACTCCAAAATTATGATAAGAATTGAGAGGTATATTTCTATATTTTACGTTGTTGCAGGTTGAGTGCCTTTTGGACTAAAATTTAGATTTACACAGCTGTATTCAATATTTTAAAAAATACGCAATTAAGCATATCCAGTGGGATTTGAGCAAATATTGCTCTGATACCATATTAGAGTCTCTTTCATTATGCCTAAGCTCTAGTTATGGTGAAGATTGAGAAATATAGTTTAATATTCTGTGAATATATTTTAATATTCTAACAACTTTGAATGTGGCATCAAAACCTTTAATAGAGAGGATGATCCTACTAAAAAACTGCCATTACCATCTTATGCTGTTAACCAGCAAAATGGAGTCTTTTCATCTATATATCATTGGGAAGGGTCCAAACTCCAAAGTAAAGAAAAAGCAGGTATTTTGACTTGTTATCGACTTGGTATGAACCTGCTAGGAAATGCCAAATTTGTGGCAAGGAGTCCATGAACAAGATAGACTTTCACTGGAAACCAAGTACAAAAAGTGGAAACCTATCTCACTGGCAGTGCTGCATAATCTCATGTAGCTGATCAAAGTTATCCTAGACCATGAAATGGTCTATAAAAGAGGGGGAAAGATGGCAAAATTTTCTATTGGGGACTGTCTATATCTAAGGTTTGATGGAAGCCGAAGAGATAAATGAAAAGCAAATCCATATTGGAAAAGGATACAATTATTGTTAATTTGGAGTTGGTTTTTTATCACCAAAGGATCAGAGTAAGGGTTTCATTTTGTTATTTCTTACATCTGTCACATAAACTTTTAGTCAGGTTATAAGATTCAAAAACATTTTGACAAGAATTATTCAATCCAAACCCTGATTAAGTTTGTTTCCTTTTAGGTGTGGCCTGTACTAGACCTGAATATGTAAATCTCTACTTGGCTAACCTTTTCTTTGTTGAAGCCTGCTATGTATTTTAGTTCATTTTGCTTTTAATTTTACATCCCATGACGTATGTCACGTACTGATAACTTTCTTAGCTTTTAAAACCTTGTGAGCATGTTTGTCTGGGGTTGTTTAAACTTCGTCAGAGCCTTCTGAATTTTTTTTTAATACTTCTTATGGAGGATTTTAAACTTTTTGATCATTATCACCTTTTTCTTTTATCATCTTACTTGTTAGGTCTTCTTTGAGCCCAGTGTGATTTATTGTATACAAAACTGTTTCTTGAGAGAGAGAGGAGACAGCCTCAAACTAGAAAGCCCCAGCCCGATTTCATTGCTCGCCCTTTTTTCACTTTCTTGGATATCTATTTGTCACTTGTCAGATATTATCATTTCCATTTTCCCTGTGAATGCTTGGCGCACATGTACTTAATTTCGATGAACTCGTAGGAAACTGGTCACTATATTTTCCTTGATATATTTACTTCTTTTAGGTTCTACTCAAATCAGTTCTTTATTGTTGCCTTTCTGATATCTGATTTTGCCTTGACAGTGAACCAAACATTTTTATGGTTGATTTAATTTGCTTTAATTTCCTCTGGCTTGCGTCTGAGCCAACTATGGTTTTATTTTATTGATATCTTTCTTGTATTTTCCCTTATCTGAACGTGGTCTGCTACTTATGGCTGCATATTCTTGCATGCCACCGTGACTTTGCTTTCTGTTGATATGCTAGCCAAGTGGTTATGGTGATAATTGATGGTTGAAGACTCTTTCTTGCCTGCCTGCTCTACGTCCATGTTACTGGCTGAATACTGTCACGGGTTCTGTAATTCCTTTTTGTCGTTATGATTACTCAGTTTCCTTTAAAGTTGATAATTTTTTTTAATAATATGATGGTTTTCCTATCTTTTATTTTTTGTAAAAGTGTACACACAGAAGTTCTACAAGTAGTGAGTGTCGTCTCTCTTACTTCTGTGGTTAATGGTTGAGCAGTATCATTATACAAAGGTGTAGTATTCATGCATTCTATGAGTTAGTATCAAGACATTAGGCCTTGCTGAGGGCTTTCAGTGAAATGCTATTTTATTGTCTGGAAGTGTTCTGTGCAGACAGTCTTAGCCTACTAGTTCTATGTGAATTCATAGAACAGGCCTGAAATTGCTATGGACAGTCTATTACGAATTATGGTCTTGTTGGTTTTGTAGAATTGCAACTGGCTTCCCCAGTTCACAGTGTTTCCAGCCTTGGATGGGGTAAATGGTTCAAGTTAGCATTTGAAAGTTCTTTTCTTCTTTTTTTTTTTAATACCTAGATGGCTTGGACCGAAGGTGCTATAGATTATTTATGGGCAATTGAAAGTTGAAAGCATTGGGCTGTTTCGTGAATTCTCTTTCATTTCTTCCGAAAATTTTAGAAACTCTATTGATTATTATATAATTATGCTAGGAGAGGGATGTGTATGCCTTATAGTGGAAAACTTGTTCTGTTTGACTTCTGAATTTGTATGCCAGATTGTTGAAAGCAATTCCTGATAGTAAATCTATCATCTTTTTTCTTTTCTTATAGATATTCTATCGAGTTTCGGACAATTTGGAGGATGTCAACTTGTCTCGTAATTGGATTATGGCAAGTCCATGGTTTGTTAATAGTTTTCTTGACTAGGAAATTAGTCTAATTATGAGAATAGTAACATCAACGACCAGCTGCAAAATTTCACAATTTTTTTAGACCGTTCATCGAAGTCTTATTTCATAGATAAACCCACCCATCTTGATGGGAAAATGTTTTTCTTCTCATACAGTAATATGGTGGTGGTAGTGGTGATGATGCTGAGAGCAGAACATTGTGACCATGAAACAACCATCGTTTGAATATATAGAATGCCGAATGGATTGCTCAGCTCACTTCAAAATGGTGTGATTTAGTCGCAACATTTAGAAGTAACAACAATCCATATGATCATACAACAACTCCATATGATAATAATAATAATAATAATAATAATAATAATAATAATAATAAACAGTTATGATCAGCTTATGCATCAGCATTGAGGCTTATAAACCTAGTGCATCAAGAAAGTTGTGAGTTAGTATTGCTCTTTTGGTAAACAATCTGTTCTCTTGATTACCAAGTACCTTCTCTCATGACAAGGTGCTACCTAAATCTCATTTGAGATCCATGGAAGTCATGCCTAACAAAAACAAAAATACCCGGGAATAACTATTAGTAAGAGAACTTATTTATTTACATTCAAAATTTATGTTCTTTTTAAAGAGACATGGTTCCATCTTACTTTATAAATAAAAATCCACCTTTGTCTAAGATGGATCTAGTAACTCAGTAATTCCATATGTAGTATATACTACAGGTAAGAAGGCCCGGGAATAGCAGGCAAAAGGGAAGAGAGACTAATGCTAAGTTAATATCATTGTTCCCTTTTCTTAAGCTGCATATTACAGTTTCTTCCTTCCCAATGTTTGCTGCCCATGCAAGAGTGACATTCACTTTATAGCCAAGGGGAACATCTCCATGTTCTTCCCTTATTTAAGTAGAAGTCTCTTTGCTTTCTTCTTGTTAGCCAAAAAATGCATTCTAAAAAAGAAAGAGAGAAGTCAATTTGGTACCATAACAAGGAGTTGTCAGTCTATGTGTTCCAAGAAGTCAGTTCAACATGATCTGACTTTTCTCATATTCACCTTTCACCTTCCACTTTTGATCGGCATTTTCGATGAGAATGAAAAGATTTCTTTTTAGTCTATAAGTACAATCGAGAGACAACAATCAGCGAATGAGGCTTGAGCCATCCTAGTTTAAATATTAGTATCTACCCTCAACATTGAGCCATGAGCCACCCTGATTCAAGTATTAATGTCCTACTCCAGTCTTATAGTACTTAAATCGACTCTCCCCTCGGGCTCCAATTTCTTAGTGGGTGTACTTGACTCTCTCCTATTTTTTAAGTGTTTTGATTTCTTGGGCACCCATTAGAGATGAGATGATCTATAAGTTGGGTTTTCTTATTGCAATGGAAAAAAGGAGAATATTTGGAATAGACTTCAATGCTTGCGATGTAATTCCTCACCTTCACAAGGGTAGTGATACCCTTATCATCACAACTAATGAGAGAGCTCACGCTTCCCGTATGCAATGAGGTAAGGGCGTAAACCAGATCATGACACTTGCGTACTCGTTAGTTATGAGGTTTTATATAAGAGACCAGGTTACGATCTTTATTCGTGTAAAAAAGAAAACAAACAATATTCTCTGACAAAATGCTCAACTTTGGAAGCCCACAAACTGCATAAAAAATATTAGAACAATAATTAATTTGGTCCAGAATCATCATCTACAGTATCTTCTTTGCTACACGCAACTCTCTGTCTGCTGCGACTACTAGTTATGGGATGTCCCAAATTCAAAAACAAAACCAATCATACATGGTTTATGACATTGACTGGTTATGTAAGTTCAAGACAAGGTTAAGGATAGAAGATAACTTGCACAACCCTCTTGCCCTAAGTATACAAATTTTATTTAAATTGTATTTATCCTTATGATTTATATCATGATAATATTAATAATAACAATTGGAACTTGATCTTATCTTTTAGCCCATGACAATTTGATCTCAACCTACTAGATATAACGGTAAATCAGATAGTTTTTAGAAACAAACAAACAAAACAAACTCTCATCTTTTTCAATCACTTGCCACCCCTCTCATTCTTCCTGAAAGAATGTAAGAAAGAAGAAGAAAATGATTCCCCAAGTTCTCTATTTTTAGCAGTTCTTGATCTTGCTGGTTGTAAATTTGATCCAAAAACTTCATTATTACCAGTTTTTACAGATTACTCTCCTTGATTAAAGCAACTGTAATTCCGATTCACCTCTATTTGTTAATTTACATGATGGTTAGATTTTATTGTTTCATATCTTCACGATAATTATATGTGATTAACATATTTAAATTTACATAATTCATAAGTAGTTTAACTTTATGATATTTAAATTTGATGATTCTTAGATTGGTGTTGCTAATTAGTAGACTAATTTTTCTGATTAGTAGACAAATGCACAGCTATGTAGTGAGTATTAGTCGACTAATAGCAGGATTAGTCGACCAATAGCAAAGTTATTCGACTAATAGAGAGTGTTGGTCGACCTATAACTAGTTGACTAATAAGTCAGTTTTTGATATATATATATATATATATATATAGATGAGAGAACGGGAGGAGGGCTGTCAGCTCAGATTTTTCCTGAGCTGACAGCCACGTGGCGACTTCCTATTCGTTGAGTCCAAATTACTTAAAACACTAATCTATATATTATTAAGTAGATAGTAAAATTTGGAACTGAAAAATAGCAAAGTAGAGGGTTTCTTTTGCAAATTGTCATCCCAATTAGATTTCCCGAGATCTCCCTCTTTCTCTCCCAAGCAGAATCCCTCGCTCGAGCCATTTCTCGCTCTCTCGATCCGTCTCTCTCTCTCACTCTCTCTCTCTCGATCCGTCTCTCTCTCTCTAACCCCCTATACTCTTAGGGAAGGATGCACGGTTGATCCCCCAAAAGTAAAACTAATTTTATTGCAGAATTGATCATTTTCTAATCTCTTCTTAATTACTCTCCCATAATTTTTGTGCATGCCCCATAATTGATTAAATATTTTTTAATCTTAATAATTTTGTTGACTTATTGAAAACCCCTTCGTGTCTCACTGAATTCCAATTTCAATAGGCATATCATCACACCATACAACTCTTTCTATTTTCATTATCTTTAAAGCATTAAAGCATCTTTATAAAGACTTACTCTTGGGCATAGTTTTTAAAATAGATTTGCCTATTAAACTTGTAATTTGCATTAAATACAAAGTCGCTCCCTGTTTAGTATATAACTTTTTTTTTAATTGCTGGAGGTATTTTATTATCACTTATTTTACAATGCCTAGACCTTTGCTTTTTGTTCCTTCCACCATAACGAAATCAAATGAAACTTTATTTTCTCTTTAATTTAACTTCTACTGTAACACATAATTTATTATTGTACTTTTAGATTTAAGCTCACAAAATCACTTATTTGCTCCCGTTTATTTATAATTTTTTAAAAACTTCACTATTTTTACAGTCAGTTCACCATGCACCTTACTAAGCATGAAAATGAACTATGAAAAATAAATTATTAAGGTTAACATGATATAGTATCTGCATGTATGAATTTTTAAACTCTTGCTGAGCCAATGACAACCTTGACAAAAAGAAAGACAAATACGTCTGTTTGATGTTCTCACATGTCTTCTTAAGGCAACCATTATTGTAGCGTCTTGAAAATGCTTGGTGGTGATCATTACATTCTACTCCTTTAAATTCGTCATTATCAACTGTAGACATGTGAGATGCATTGCCATCTATGTTCTTATCTTGCTCAGAAGAATTACCATTGGCACTTGACACTGACATTTCTGTCCTCATTTACTTTTCGCGGCTTCACATAGTATCAAGAAAATCTATGTTTTTCTATTTATATTATTCTCAGAAGAATGTGCTTCCATTATTGATCACTGAGACAAAATTCCTGGGGTAACTGTGAGCAATTCAGCCAGATTGTGAAGAATATGAATACTTAGCAAAACAAAATACCAAAATGTATACGAACAAGATCTAGAGATTCACTTTGGAGGAAAAAAAACTCAAACTATTATTGCCTTCATGGAGAAAACATTTGGTAGCTCGGACCTCATATACAATTGCATTGGGCCTTTTCTTGCATAGAGCCCTTAAAATATAAAAGCAACTCAGTTCCCAAGCTAGAGATAACTCGATTAGTAGTCATGCCTAACGGCAAAAAATACTCGTAAGTTGACCAATTGTACATAAATCAAAAGGCATTGTTGAAACCTGCCCATATCCTTATCTTTACAACCATACATTTGCTTCACTATGCCCATATTGCGAGAGATGCCATTGACAGGGCTCCAAGGAAGAGAACCATATAGGAGGCAATCTGAAGCCGAATATTGCAGCTCATCCGGTGACTCAGGAAATCTGCAGCGATTAGGTCCACAAAAGCCATGTAGATGAGTATGCTTGCTGAAACTGAGTCTAATATGCCCTCCACCACTAATGCACTTGGGTTATTCACATTGCATACTGATGAAATCCTTGCTTCCATTGCAATCCCTGTATACTAAACACTTCCATAATAAACACTTCCATCAGCCAACCAGCTATAATAAACACTTTCATCAATTGTAAAGAAAATTCCATTGCATGTTTCATGTGAAGGTATTGTGTGTGCGTGTTTTATGTGTGCATCCTGTTCTCTGACCTAGAGAACTAAACAAGCAAGATAAGCTCCACAAGTCCACAATGCCACATTCTGCTTCAAGCAGAACCCACAGTAGATAAAGGATGGATTGGGCCTGTGACTCTTCACCATATCATGTTCTAGATAAACAAACCAACCATGCAAGGTGACAAAAGTACCAAGGCTTGCATAGCTGTCACCTGACATAATCCCACTACACTAGTAGCAGGAAAATTTGCAACCTTGGATCCAAAATTACATTATCAGCATTCAACAAAGTTTGATTAAAATAGAGTAAGACTAGAGAAAAAATAAATGTATCAGATACAAAAGTCATCAAGTTATCATCCAGGTTAAGAAGCAATGCTCAAATCTACATGAAACTTGAGATTAAGAAGAATATATACAGGAATAGAGAAGCAGATAGAAGAAAGATCGGAGAGGATTAGAACTGCAACTGACTGACAGAGATCGAGACAAAGATAAAGAGATCGAGAGAGAGAGAGAGAGAGAGAGGGAGAGATTGAGAGAGAGGGAGAGATTGAGAGAGAGACGGATCGAGAGAGAGAGGGGGAAAGAGAGAGAGAGAGAGACGGCTCGAGCGAGGGATTCGGTTCGGGAGAGGGAGAGTTCGCTGGAAATCTAATTGGGATGACTTTTTGCAAAAAAAAACCCTCTACTTTGCTATTTTCCAGTTCCAAATTTTACTATCTACTTATTAATATATAGATTAATGTTTTAAGTAATTTGGACTCAACGAATAGGAAGTCGCCACGTGGCTGTCAGCTCAGGAAAAAATCTGAGCTGACAGCCCTCCTCCCGTTTTCTCATATATATATATATATATATATATATATATATATATATATATATATATATATATATATATATATATATATTTGAATTTGAACTCTTTGAACCTTATGAGGATTACAATGTCCATATTTTAACAGTTATAAAAATCTATTTAGGAGAGTTTCCAAAAATTTTCTACTCGTAAAATACTAGGCATTATTTTTTGCAGAAAAAAAAACACTATAACTAATTAACTTGAATACTTGATATATCTACACACGCACACATCTACACACGAACATGCATGCACGCACATACGGCACACACGCACCCACTCACCTGCATACGCATGCACGTGCGTGCATGAATGCATGCACTCGCATTTGGCAGAGATTTGCGCATGTTCGTGCGCACACACATATATGCAGGGGAGAGCGAAAGGTTGTAAAAGATCTTTCTTCAAATCTGGGCGAGACAGGTTTTCCCGAGTTTGCAAGATCATTGAAATCGTCGTATTATAGATAGCAAGGCAACCGATGAGTGAGAGACTCGAGCTCACGGATATAGGCTAGACTCGTCATTACTCCAGCGACGGACAATTATGAGATGAATTCTGTCGACGATTGAAGTTCTCACAGGCTCATTCCGTCGGCCTATTTGCCGACGTAGGGCAGACCCCTCTCCTTTCTTGTCAGCCAGATCCATGTCAGAAATAGCTTTTGCTATATATATATATATATATATATATATATATATATATATATATATATATATATATATATATATATATATATATATATATATATATATATATATATATATATATATATATGAGAGAAAAATAGAAATGAGCTGACAGCTCACGCAAGTTATCTGAACTGCAGTTTATTTCTACTATCTTCAATAATTTTTTAAAAAAAAACTCTTGATTATAATCTCGACCTCCTAGAGTTCACTCATACCCTATTTCTTGGGTTTTAGTTTTGATTTAGTCCTTCATCAAGTTAAACACAAAATTAACAGTTTTCAATGAATACAACATTTTGTATGCACTTGATGAAATGGTAAATGAAATCCAAAATTTATGAAATTTAATCTGAATGAAGTTAAGGTGGTAGAGATAGTAATTGCAAAGAAAAATTGTAGAAAAATCATTGGGTCATTATAATTTTGCCGCTAGCTCACTAAACTTTTCCTAAACTGGCGGGTTACCTACAGTAATCCCCCCTCCCCCCCCACACACACATACATCGAAAATCGCTAATTGAACATAGATCTCCAAATCCTATTGAGGTATACAGATACTTAGGAGAGATGGGTATGAGGTGGTTGACAGATCTCTTTAACAAGATTTGGTAAATTAAAATGATACTAAATGAATGGAGGAATAATACCCTAATATCTCTATATAAAAATAAGAGTAATATTCAGAGTTGTTCTAATTACTATGGAATAAAATTCATGTGTCACACTATGAAGCTTTGGGAAAAAATAGTTGAACATAGATTAAGATAGATTGTTAAAATATCAGAGAAGCAGTTTGAATTCATACCGGGGCGATCAACGACAAAAAGTATTCATTTACTTAGTCAACTTATAGAGCAATTTCGAGAGAGAAATAGAGATTTGCATATGGTCTTTATTAATTTAAAAAAAACTTATGATAAGGTACCACGAGAGGTGCTTTGATGGACATTGATAAAGAAAATAGTCTCCATCAAGTATATTGACATAATTAAGGACATGCAAAATGGAGGAGTATCCAATGTCAGAACTTGTGGTGGTCTAACAAGTGATTTCTCAATCATAATTGGATTGCATTAAGGATCTGCATTGAGTCCGTTCTTATTTGCCATAGTGATGGATGAGCTTATTAGATCTATTGAGGATGAGATATCTTGGTGTATGCTATTTGGTGATGATATTGTCTTAATTGATGAAACAAGAGTAAGGGTGAATGCCAAGTTAGAGTTATAGAGGAAAATATTAGAATCTAGAGGTTTTAGATTGAATATGTCCAAAACAGAGTATATGGAGTGTAAATTTGGTAAACGACGGACCCAAGACTATAGTGCAGTTACACTGGACGGGTAAGAGATATAAATGGTCTGTCAATTTTGGTACTTGGATTCTATTATTCAAAATGATAGAGAGATCAATAGATATATCAATCATAAGATCCAAGCTGACTGACTGAAATGGAGGAGTGTAATGCGGGTTTTATGTGACCGTAACATTTCGTTAAAGCTGAAGGAAAAATTTTATATGACTGTTATTAAGCCAGTTCTATTATATGACACAGAGTGGTGGGTTATAAAAAATATCATTCACAGAAGATAATTATAATAGAGATGCACATGTTTTGTTAGATGTGTGACAATACTAGGAGAGATAAAATGAGAAATGAAGAAATTCATGCTAAAATAGATGTAGTCTCCATCAAAGAGAAGATGCGAGAAAATCATTTACGATGGTTTGGCCATGTGCAACGTAGACATACAAATACACTAGTTTGACGAGGAGAGCTTATCAACATTGGACAAGTTAATAAAGTAAAGAGAAGACTGAAAAAAATATGGTTGGAGACAATACGAAAAGATATAGATTCTAGAGATTTAAATGGGGCTATATTACTCAATAGGAATGAATGGAGAAGGTTATTGGTGCGAGCGATCCGGCGTGATTCTCTTTTGGTTTATGTAGCCTACCCTAAGTACTTGGGACAGAAGACTTAGTTTTTGTTATTATTGTTGTATCAAAAACTGTTAATTTTGTGTCTATCTGATGAAAACCAAATAAAAATAAAACACAAGAAATTAGGTATGAGTAAATCCTAGGATGTCGAGATCATAATCTAAAAGAAAATTTATAAAATAAATTATTAGAGATAATGGAAATGGACAGCAGATCATATAACTTACATGAAACGGTGACTCGTTTATATTATATTATATATATATATATATATATATATATATATATAGAGAGAGAGAGAGAGAGAGAGAGAGAGAGAGAATGAGAAATTCACTGGCGGTAAAGAGAGTTCCTTCACCGCCACTTAGGTGGCCCAATAAAATTATTACACGTGACGCTACTTAAATTAATAAATAAAATAACTTTCTTAACCGCCATTTGAGTGGCGCCACGTGTAATAATTTTATGGGGCCATCTAAGCGGCAATGAAGGAACTCTTTTTACCGTCCGTAAATTTTCCGTTTACTTATATATATATATGAGAATAATGAAAATGAGCTGACAGCTCACGCAAGTTATCTGATCTGCGATAAAAGTATAGTTATCCAATAATTTCTGTGAGCAAGTGGCAAAAATGATATTGAAGGGTTGTTGTATATGATGGAAGGGGCTGTATATGACTTAGCGTCTCATATACAACTCAAGGTAAAAATCATTCCATCAAGTGATTCAATGATATGGGTTGCTGTATATGAGCTGCTAGCTCAGTTAAGTTATGTGAGTCAGCGACGAAAAAGTAATGATCCCAACTATTTTTTTCAAAGTTTTTTTTATTATCATGATCTCTATATTCTTAGATTCTTTAGGATTAAATTCTAGATTTTAAAGCTTATTTGCCCATTCATCAAGTGCATGTATAATGTTTATGCACTAAAAACCGTTGATTTTGTATCTATTTGATGAAAGACCAAATTAAAACTACAATCCAAGAAATTGGATATGATTGAATCCTAGGATGTCGAGATCATAATCCAAAAGAAAAAAAAAAACTATTAGAGATAATAGAAATGAATTACAGTTCAAAAAACGTACGTGAGGTGGCAGCTCATTTCCATATATATATATATATATATATATATATATATATATATATGAACTGATGTAAATTGATTGTGGTGTTTTCAAATACATGCAAGATGGGCGAAATAAAAGTGATGATAGATGGTTTACTTCTATTTGCGAGGAGAACCAGCATCTTTCTTTTTGCATCATTTTGGAAATTCTCAATGGTTGAGGTCCATTCATTCATGTACAATTGCTATATTCGTTCCATCTATGTGCATGCATTTGTATGATTCAGGTAAGAAGATGATGCTATTGCTGTTGTTCAGCAGCTTTGTTGCTGTCATGCTATTGTTGTTTCTGTGCTGCTATGCTATTGTTGTTACTTCTGATGCGATGCTGTCACTGTTGCTGCATTGCTTTGCTGCTGCTGTGCTGCTACTGCTGCTATGTGATTGCTATCCCTATGCTATTATGATATTGTTGCTGCTGCTGATGTGCTACTCCCACTGCTGCTGCTGCATTACTTGGTTGCTGCTGTGAATTGTTTTTTCTTTGTCTTTTTTTAATATCTGCTTGCGTGTAACCTTCTTCAAGATCTTTCTTTTTGTTTTGTTTTCGTAGATCTAATACAAAATCTCCTTGACCTTGTTGTTCGTTTTTTTTTTTTTTGAATTTTCTAATTCAAGATATATTTTTTAACCTATCCATCCGCTATTTCTTAACCAACCCATCTACTATATTACTAGGCAAAAAAAAAAAAAGATAAAATTTTCAATTTAAAAATAAAAAATAGAAAAATTGAGAAAACTTGGTTATGTCTTTCATAATTTTTAAGAATTTTAGTTTTTTAAATTTTACTTCTCTTAAAAATAAATTGGGTCAGGAAAGATAAAAATGGATGAGATAAAAAAGAGATTAGTTACATAGAGAGTATTGGTAGCTACTTCCTACATCAATAAAAAAATTTCTTAATGGCCTCCATCTTCCCACTTCCTCCACTATTCTTTTCTTTTTCATTACCTCGAACTATGTTCTTCAATCTCTAATCTACTTCATATTTTTTCCTTGAAGGAATACCTTATTGTTTTTATCTCTTTATTTTTGTCATACCACAAACATACATTTTTAAGTATCCATTCTCATGTGATTTCTTTTATGGTGATTAAAATATCTTTTTCTCAGTAGTTTTCTACAAAATATATTTCTTCTACAAGGTAAGTCATAACAATTTTCACAATGTTTTTATTTTAAGGATATGCTTTTTATTATTCCATATTTGTCAATTATTTTATTTTCATATTATTTAATATCATTTTATTTTCTATCTTAGCTTAAAGTAGGTTTCTAAGTATTTATTTTTTAGCTTTATTTTTTTATACAATTCTCATCTGATATATTTTTATTTGAGTGTAAATTCAAAACTAACCCCTATGCTGAGCTTCGATTTAGCTATATATATATATATATATATATATATATATATATATATATATATATATATATATATATATATATATATATATATATATATATATATATATATATATATATATATATATATATATATATATATATATATATATATATGAGAAAAATAGAAATGAGCTGACAGTTCACGCAAGTTACCTGAGCTGCAGTTTATTTTCACTATCTCCAATAATGTTTAAAAAAAATAAATAAATTATGATCTCTATGCCCTAGGGTTCATTCATACCCAATTTCTTAGATTTTAGTTTTGATTTGATCCTCCATCAAGTTAACACAAAATTAACGGTTTTCAATGAATAAAATATTTTATATGTACTTGATGAACGGGTAAATGAACTCAAAAATTTATAAAATTTAATCCGAAAGAAGTTAAGGAGGTAGAGATAGTAATTATAAAAAAAAATTGAAGAAAAATCATTGGATCATTATAGTTTTGCCGCTAGCTCACGTAACTTTTCCTGAGCTGGCGGCTCACCTACAGTAATCCCATATACACACACACACACACACAATACACACACATATATATAAGTATGTATGCATATATGTATGTATGTATGTATATATATATATGTATTTATGTATATATACATATATATGTGTGTGTATATACATATATATGTATGTGTGTGTGTATACACACACACACACAGTGCAAAGGCATAAGGGAGCTTGACTGCAAGACCCACCCGTCGAGCAGGGACGAAAGTCGGCGATCCGACGGTGCCGAGTGGAAGGGCCGTCGCTCAACGGATAAAAGTTACTCTAGGGATAACAGACTGATCTTCCCCAAGAGTTCACATCGATGGGAAGGTTTGGCACCTCGATGTCGGCTCTTCACCACCTGGGGCTGTAGCATGTTCCAAGGGTTGGGCTGTTCGCCCATTAAAGCGGTACGTGAGCTAGGTTCAGAATGTCGTGAGACAGTTCGGTCCATATCCGGTGTGGGCGTTAGAGCATTGAGAGGATCTTTCCCTAGTACGAGAGGACCGGGAAGGACGCACCTTTGGTGTACCAGTTATCGTGCCCACAGTAAACACTGGATAGCCAAGTGCGGAGTAGATAACTGTTGAAAGCGTCTAAGTAGTAAGCCCACCCCAAGATAATTGCTCTCCTATTCCGACTTCGCCATATATATATATATATATATCATAGTCTATATGTATATATATAATAAATTGGGCCCTGTCCTGGATTATTTTGATAATTCTACAATTCTAATCAGAGTCTAATTAATTTTTTGGGTGCAAGATTCTAATTAATTCTATTTGAGTTTGATAATTATGCAAATTCTAATTAAACTCTAATTGAATTTTGGTACAGGAACATGACCAAATATAATGAATCTTGAAGCAAATCTAATATATGAAAATTCAAATATCTCATCAAGATTACAGCAAGATTTTATTTCTATTTACAAGGATACCTCTCTCAACCAACTGGGGCCTATAAATACTCTTTAAGAGAGACTCAAAAAGGACCTTTGGCAATTCAAGTTACGCGCGAGAGCCTTGAAGTCTAGGGACCGGCAGAGAAAAAGAACCTTTTGGCCGGATCTCTCTCGCGCAAGAGTTTGAGCTTCTTCCAAGAACAGAAGAGAAGAAGAATGGGCTCAAGAAATCTCCACGCCTCCAATCATCAACATCGGATTGTCAACGAGGAATGGATCAATTCTCATACCTGTCTCGATCCCACGATGTTCTGATTAAAAGAGAGCGACATATTTTATAAGTCCTTTCTGTCTGTTTTTTATTTTTAATTTCATTTCATTGTAATCTAAGAAACAAAGAGAAATTCTTATAATCTTTAATTTTTCTCAATAGTAATAAAAGATTTCCGATTTTCTCCCAAAACAGACTAGCGATCATAGTGGGAGAAATCTCCTATACTGAAGAGGAGATGGTGATCCAATCTGACGTCAACAAAATTGCAGAAACGATGGAGAAGTTGATGATCGAGGTTGAGGTTGACCCAAATGTTCAAAATCACCTGAACAAAAAGATGACCTAATAGTTTTGGATGACAAGGAGGCATTGATATATCAACAGCCACTTGGATTTTCAAACTTTGGTTCATCGAAATAAATAGTATCCTTTCCAATATTCAAGGAACTTGCTGCGATCGACACCAAAGGAGAACCTATCGTGGTGCAAAGACGAAACCGAATCAGCAATCGGAATCAGAGGGCATGTCGTAGGGCACTCAAAGTTCATTTTGTATGTCAGGCTCAAAATCAGCCTATCATGGAGTAAGGAAAATGCCATGCTCAAGGCTAGCTTAGAGGTCCTTAGTCTGGCCAACCTAGCAGTTCACAGCTTGGCAAAAGTCATCTTTGCAAAAATCAGCTTAGCGATTCACAACTTGGCAAAAATCAGCCTAGCGGTCCGCAGCCTGGTCAGTCTAGCGGTCCTCAGTTTGGCCAGCCTAGCGGTCACAGCTTGGTAAAAATCAACCTAGCGGTTCTCAATCTAGCCAGCCTAACGGTCCACAGCTTGGAAAAAAATCAGCCTAGCGATTCTCAACTTGGCCAACTTAGCGCTTCTCAGCCTGGCCAACCTAACGGTTCACAGCTTGGCAAGAATCAGCATAGCAGTCTTCAGCTTGACCAACTTAGCGCTCCTCAGCCTGGCCAGCCTAGCGGTCCACATCTTGGTAAAAGTCATCTTGGCAAAAGATAGCCTGGCCAGTCTAGCTGTCCACAGTTTGAAAAAAATCAGCCTAGTAGTGCATAGCTTGGCCAAAAACAGCATAACGGTTCTCAGCCTAGCCAGCCTAGCGGTTCACAGTTTGGCAAAAATCAGCCTAGCGATTCTCAGCCTGGCTAGCCTAACGTTTCACAACTTGGCAAAAATTAGCCTAGCGGTCCTCAGTCTGGCAAGCCTAGCAGTCCACAGTTTGGTAAGAATTAGCCTAACCCTCCTCAGTCTGGCCAGCCTAGTGGTTCACAGCTTAGCAAAAATTAGTCTAGCGATCCTCAGCTTGGCCAGTTTAGCGCTTCTCAACTTAGTCAGCCTAGCGGTCCTCAGCCTTGCCAGCCTGGCATAAGTAAACTTGAAAACTGAACTAAGTCTAAGCAAACACGCGAGGCTAGTTCAACTAAGCCACCATGTGAGGCTAGATTAGTATGCCAGACTCATCCAGCATGCGAGGATAATCCAATACGCGAGACTAGAGTTAACCCTCAGCATCACATAAGAATAGAAGAATACAAGGCTACCCAATATTTTTGTGCAAGATATTTCAAAACTAATGTTGGGCATAAAACAATTCTGGGGGTTAACAAATATAACTTTCATGACTTCTCAGAGACACCTGTCTGGACAAAGAAACCTCGCACAAGAAGCAGATCTCGCCCGCAAAAGATGCTTATGTCAGTACCACATGAAGAAACTCCGGATTTACGGAGATATCTCATAAATAAAAGAACGGTGGCACGACCCCATTAGTCCTACTGTCTAACATTTCAAAACTAGTCGTCGAAGAGTATGCCTCTGATACGGAAGCAGAGAAAATTTATTATCACACACACTTCAGGTAAGGTGTGACGGCTCCCCGGAATTACAAAAGATTGGCTGGGAGTTCTGATGAGAAATATGAACTGTTCAGTGATCATTCGGCAATAATAACGCAGCGATCGCACGCTTTCTCTTGGTCCGGCAGGAGGGCGGTCCACATGGTCGAACGGTCGGCCGAGATGAGTCAAAAAATTGAGGCGCAAGAATGCCTCATCCAAGAGCAGCAAAGGAGCATCGAAGACCTCAAAGAAATAATTGCGAAGGTCTTGGAGAACACTCAAAAGAATACAGAAGACGGAGCTAAGGGCTCTTCCTCTTATGATAAGACCAAGAATGATGAGACCAAATTCAACCTAGATGCCGAAGGAAAAGACAGTGAGGAAGAATATTTTATTGATCCTCACGCTGAAAAATTGGAGAAGCTTCAAAGTCAAATAGAAGTATTAATGCACCAGAAAGGATTGCAGTAGACGGAAATTACGAGACCCTACCTTATAAAGTGGGAGTCCGCACCTTTTCCGACAAAATATAAACCTCTGAAGCTAGAATCATATGATGGGAAGGGATCTCCAAACCAGCATATGTACTATTTTTTTTCTTAGATCGGCTATCTAATGGGCAATGACCCAGTAATAACAAAGATCTTTACAAGTACCCTGCGAAGGCCTGCATTAACTTGGTTTATGCTGCTGCCCCAAGAAACTATCAATACTTGGTCTGACGTAGAGAGGAAGTTCCTAGCTTGCTTCTTTGAAGACGATACTGAAGTATCCATACACCCTCTTCTAGCAAACAAGTAAAAAGAAAACGAGACGGTTAAAAACTTCATTGAGCATTTTCGCGAAATGTCAGTGCGATGTCCGCATGGCATGTCGTAGGAAATATTGGTGGAGACTTGCAAATACAATATTTAGACCAGGATATTAGTCAAAATGGGAGCAACAGAGTCAAAACCTAGAAGGATCTAGTCAAATAAGGGCAGTAAGCGGAGGAAATAATCCGACATATCAATGAATACCATGCACAAAGGAGGGTGGCCACGAATCAGTCATAGCCACAATCATCTCATCCTAAGAGAAAGGAGGCAATGACCACAAGAACAGTTTCAAATAAAAAACCACAGAATAATCGAGATTCTTTCAGATCGCAACGGACATATAATTTTAAAGATGAACAAACAGTCACATTCTTCCACCTACTGAATAAAAAGGGGATGCTCAGCTTACTCGAAAATCAGAAGCCAGAGAAAGCCAAAAAAATAGATGATCCTAAGTATTGCCTCTACCATCAAAATTTTGGGCACCCAACCAAAAATTGTTATGCTCTAAAAGATAAAATTCAGGCACTCATCGATACAAATGTGATTCAGTTGAGACTTGAACAGAAGAAGGTGTCTGCAAATGCAATCCCTAAAATTTGATGGCAAAATGCCCGCCATAAAAAAATTTTAAAAAAAGAAGAAAAAAGAATAAAAAATTCAAAAAAAAAAAGAAAAAAAAAAGAAAGGAAAAAAATAAAAAAAAACGTACGAGTTTTTGTTGCCCAATGCCACCAAGGCAACGGGAAGAGAGTAAAACTTTTACTAACCCTATCATATTGGGGGTAAGAGTATGAAGTCAAACAGTCTAAAGCAATAACGTGAGATTATGCCCGTGCACAACGTAAGGCTAAAATAGCAAAAAATCATCTAGGGCATGAAGCTAACTCAAAACTAAGCCAATGTAAGTCATCCAGACGCAAGGCTAACTCGAAAAACTAGTATGCATGGTTATTTAGTGCGCGAGGTTAAGCCAGCGCACAGAACTCATTCAGAATACAAAAGTAAACAGAAATGCAAGGCTAAGGTTCAGCCCCGCATAGTCTGTTATAAAGAAGAAAGTAATTTATTACCACATAACGAATTTCATGGACAACCAAACAAATCCCATGCAGGGGGTGGGACCCACATCCAACCAAATAAGAATATTTATGAACCCAGCGTAAAGAATGGGAGGCTAATAACTGTGAACAGCACAAGACTCTGCAAAACCAAGCCAGCAAAAGTGCAGAAGCACCAAAATGCGATGCTAATTTGCAATCCCGCGTAAAATAGTTGAAACGCGAGGATAACACATAGCGAGGCTATCTGGCAAACCGCATAATTTCATTACTGGAAGAGAGGCAAAGTTGCAGTCATGCATAAAACTCTCAATATGCAAAAATAAGCTAGCGTGCAACATACACAGTGCACGAGACAGATACAAAGCACGAAGAAGTCAAAAATGCAAAGCTAACTCTCATCCTCATATAAACTTCAAAGAAGAAGAAGACGGTTAATTAAATTACAATGACCATTTAAATGTGGCCCACACAGTGGGTGGGACCCACACCAATAAACCGTGTATGCAATGAAAAACAAACTCTGCATACAATGCGATACCAAGCCAGCATAAAGTCATTTAAATGCGAGGCTATGCCTCGGCCAAAATGTGAAGCTAACTCTCAACCCCACATAAACTTCAAGAAACGGAAGGTCAAGGTTTGCGTCAAAGACTTAAGGCGCCAGGCTAACCACCAGTCTTGCATAATATACGATGAAGAAGAATGTCGTCCATTGACTTACAATGTGCCGTAACTAATCAAATGAGTCCCACACAGGGGGTGGGATCCGAATCCAGTAAACCTCGCGGTTAAACCCGCGAAAAGAGATCAGACGCGAGACTAAGCTTGTATAAAGTAACTCAAGTGCAATACTATGTCTGCGTGGAGTATGAAGTTATGCTCGCAAGTAAATGCGAATCTAAGTCAGTGTGCAAGGCTAAATCAACACATGAATCTAACTCAGCGTGTGAGACTAAACCAGTACATAAGTCCAATCCCGCATATAACGCGAAGTTATAATAGCCCAGTCGTGAGGCTATGCCAGATTAAAACGTGAGGCCAAGCATGCGGATATAGGGCTGAGCTTGCATCTTGAACGCGCGACAACAAATCGAGTTGTATAAACTGCGCATCTGGAGAGCGTTTAACAAGAAAGTTAAACGAAGAACTTTAAACAATGAGATTTGGTCTTAACTGTCAAAAGACCAATGATTATGACCCACAAGACCAAGAGAAAAATTCGAATCCAAGTGAGAAAGACCTTTTTGTGCTAGAAACTGTTTACTCAAACGGAGCCTATCACCTGATCAATTGAGACGGCAACAGGATGATGATGCCTATTAACGACAAATTCTTTAAAAAGTACTACATATAACCACCTTAAAAAAATGGAAGGGAAGGCTAATAAATTAACTGTCTAATGCTATCAAAAGAAACGAGAAGAGAAATAAAAAATTTCTCGCCAATCCCATTTTTCTGGGGGTAGTAATAAACCCATTGTCACTAAGGCAAAGGGGAGAGGGAACGTTTGGCATTTAAATCCAAACAAAACTTTCGACAACTCATCATGCTGAGGGAAATAGTATGGCTAGCCTAATGCAAATAGCGATTGGTAAATGCACCTCAAATCCGTTGATAGATGAGGGTTTGCTGAAAACCCCATGACAAACTTTGTTAAACACAAAGGGAAGAGGAAATGTTTAGCATTAAAGTCCAACGAAACCCTCGATTACTCATCATACTGAGCGGAATAACATGGCTAGCCCAACGCAAACGGTGATTGGTAAGGGCATGTCAAATCCATTAATAGTTGGGGATTTACTAAAAATCTTGTGAACCTGTCACGTCAAGATTTTATCTCTGACAGTAAGATTCAAACCATCTCACCTCAAAATCAATTAAATCTGTGAACTTAAACTCTTACCTCTGACAGCAAGATTCGAACCATCTCATCTCAAAATCAATTAAATCTGTCAAGTTAAGCTCTTAGCTCTAACAGTGAGATTCGGACCATCTCATCTCAAAATCAACAAGACTTCAAGTTAAGCTCTTACCTCTAACAGTTAAATTTGAATCATCACACACTACAATAAATAGTTTCTTTCATGATCCTAATCCGATCACCAATTCTGTCTGTCACCTAGACGAGTTATCCAGGCATGTGCAATTAGGCGCCTCTGTCGCAACCGATGATCCTAACCCGATCATCCAGGCATGTGCAATTAGCCGCCTCTGCCAAAACCCAAGCATGTGTAATTAGACATCTCTGCCAAAATCCTATTGGTATGTTTAACAGTACACCTCGGCCCATGGTTTTTCGATCTCAACTCCATCATTTCGGTACTGTTTGTCAGCCAGGTGAGTCATCGGCTCTGTCTGTCAGCCAGGCGAGTCACTTCTCAATTCGAAAACAATCACCAGCTCTGTCTCTCATCCAAACGAGTCATCAGCTCTGTTCGGCAACCCAAGCGAGTCACATCACAAACAGAATACTTAGCTTGCTAAGATATCTTCATATCCCTAGCAAGTTTCTTTGGACACCAACTTTGAATAGGAATGGGATACCAATCTTGAATAAGAATTCAAAGTATTTCAAAATTTTCAGAAGAAACAAAATTTTGAAAACTTTGAATAGAGTCTTGTAGGAGGATAAAAATAAATAAATAAAAGAATAATAAAAATAATAAAAATAAAAAATAATAATAAAGGAGCATCGCGCTCCTGCGAGGCTGGGAAGCCTCGCAGGCGCAGGCTCAGAAGAAGGCCAAAACCAAAAACTGGAAAAAGTTTCTTCCCCAAGGCTCGCGTCAAAGGAGAAAATGCCAAAAAAAAAATCTCTCTGTTCAGCCGCAAGGCTGAACAGAATAGGAAAAAAAAAGAAGAGAAAAAAAACTGGAAAGAAAAAACTTTAAAAATTTTAAAAAAAATATTTCTCTCTCTCATCGCACAATAAATTGGGCCCCGCCCCGGACTATTTTGATAATTCTATAACTCTAATCAGAGTTTAATTAATTTCTTGGGTGCAAGATTCTAATTAATTCTATTTGAATTTGATAATTCTGCAAATTCTAATTAAACTCTAATTGATTTTTGGGTACATGAACATAACCAGATACAATGAATTTTGGCGTAAATCTAATCAAAAGAAAATTTAAATATATCATTAAGATTAAAACAAGATCTTATTTCCATATATAAGGAAACATCTCTCAACCAGCTGGGCCTATAAAGACTCCTTAAGAGTGACTCAAAAAGGACCTTTGGTAATTCAAGTTACGTGCGAGAACCTTAAAGCATGGGGATCGACAGAGAAAAAGAACCTTTTGGTCAGATCTCTTTCTCGCCCAAGAGTTCAAGTTTCCTCCAAGAGCAGAAGAGAAGAAAAACGAGCTTAAGAAATCTCCACCGCCCCAATCATCGACGTTGGATCGTCAACGAAGAATGGATCAATCCTCATAGCTGCCTCGATCCCATGATCTTCTGATTAAAAGAGTATAATGTATTCTATAAGTCCTCTCTGTTTGTTTTTTATTTTCAATTTTTTTCATTGTAATCAAAGAAACAAAGACAAATTTTTATGATATGTGATTTTTCTCAACTCAATGGCAATGGAAAGATCTTCGATTTTTTTTTAAAATAATATGCATATAAAATTCAACTTAAGACGTAAGATAAAATAACAGGGTTGTCGGAAACTGGATGGAGGACCTATACACATATTTTGGGAGGATTATGAATCTATGTTGCATATTTGAAATCTAGAGATTTGACCATATAGGTCCTTAGTGATTACTGAATCATCAATTATCTAGAGAGCTTCCGTCATGGAGCTTATGCTATTATATCTTACTTAATTGAGTACCTTACAGTATATTTTGGGGTAGCATCAGGAATCTGGGGTCATTATCCCGAACATCTACTTAACACTGCTAAAAGTTTCTTCCCCAATCGCTTCAAAAGTAAAAAGGGTAATTAAATCAAAATATGCATCTTACTATTTGAAGTTGATAAGCACATATCAGGCACATTTTATTTCTGTATTCGTGGCATGTATTTATTCTTGGTGCTTTATTTATTCATCTCATTATTATACTCTGTGACAATTCATATGCAGTGCATATATGCATGTTTTTCTTTATTTTGTTGCACTTGCTAGTCTGCTTCTGATGGCTCTGGTTTGATATGCCCAAACTCTATTAATTTGCAAGTCAACGATGAGTTAGATTCATCTTTTGAGACGGTTTAATATGGCCAAACTCTATTAATTTGCAAGTCGACAATGAGTTAGATTCATCTTTTGAGGACCAAGTGAGACGTAATAGATACTTCCCATGTGGAGATTCTTTAGGAGAAGAGTTGGCCTTAGTTCCTTTCGTTGAGAATTTCGTTGAGAATTAAGAGTAATTTATTGTCTTTTCTTTTCAGTTTCCAGGCTTAGGGTAGTAGATTCCTCATTTTCATTTGGATCTAGTTATCAACATTGGTTTCAAGGTTTCTATTGATAAGTTGTTTTATTTGTTTTATGTTGACAAATTTTTGTATGCATATGTGCATGTGAATGTGAGAGTGTATATGTTCAGCTCTGTTGGTATCTTAGACCTTGACCTATTTCTGTTGAATACATTTCCAAATGCTACGTGATGTACAACTTGATTCATTTATCATGTGTTGGAAATGAAACAGGGAATGCATCTCAATGCATTCCGATCATGAATCATGAATTTCCATTTACAAATGTTCAAAATGCAGTGGGCATTCAATTTAGACTTTAAAAAATAAAATAAAATAAAATAAAAAACCTTGCTAGTGTAAAAGACTAGAGTAATACAATGGAATTGTCACAATAACCACCTAATTGTGACTTTAATCAACTATGTACCTACTAAACACAAATTTGGTCAACACAACGCCAAAAACAATGTAACAAATGAAAGTAGTAATAGTACACCGAGCTCATTTTTTGCTAGTTTCTTCAAATAGGAAATGGTACCCAAATTTCCCTTCAGAATCATCCACATTTTTTAGTAGGAAAAAGGAAAAAAAAAAAAAAAATGGAAGTAGGCTATTTTGCTGTTCACTAGTTTGTTTAGGCAAAAAAACGAACCAAGTGCAACTTCAACTAGGGGATAACGTGAATTCTGCGGCACATCCTCTTACAATCTTTCTTCGGAGGGAAAGAGCTCTTGATGCCCCCCGAGCATGATAAAATATTAGTATTTTATTTAAATCATAGAATTACTGTAGTTTATAAAAATAAAATAATGCTTCTCATTACATCCTAGTGCACTTACATTCTCTTAAAAATTAGCACAAAAAAACTTGAGAATTAATGTAGAAGTCTCCTAAAACTAGGGGTGGCAACCGGGCACGGCTCAACGCAGGCATGGGCATGCTGTGCCTGGCACGGCATGCTCGCCCAAGCACAGGCCCGGGCATAGCACGCCGGCATGGCCCGTAGAGAACGTACCGTGCCCATGCTTGCACGTGCCAACCCATAATTTTTTTTTTTTTTTTATATATGAATTATAATTTTGGTTAGTTAGTTAGTTTAGTTAGTTAATTAACTTAATTTAGTAAGTTTAGTTATTTCTAACATAGATTATTAAAATAAAATTTTATTATATGAAATCTCATTGCATTGATAAAATAACTCTATTATTTATTTAGAAATCATAAAAAACCCGAAGAGACTAGAGAGGACCCTGTCCGTCAATTGTAAAGAGAAAAAAAAATGAAGACTTAATAGTATAGAAATCTTCAATTTTCATTCTTCCTCAGGTAAGTTCTCTTGCTCCAAATCTGAATTATGTACCATTCTTATAAATTTTTCAAATTTTGGATTTTTGGCCATGGAGAAGGGTTGTTCGGCGTGCATTATATATGTTGGTAATTGTTCATTATCGGACATAAGATTATATTTAAACATTCATAAAATTCCTCCATATGTGTTTAATTGTGTTTGTTGTAACACATTTGATGGGTTTGCTTTTTCTAAACATCTTTTAAAGTGACCCATTCTACTTCCTTTAGGGAAGGAGTAGGGTTTTTGATAATAATTGCATCTAATTTTCCTAACACCATCCTTTATAAATTTTTCAAAATGATTCCATATATCCGATTTTGAAGTCCTATCGGCCCTACTGGGGATGGTTGTTTGGATTTCGGGTATATGGTTTCGGTAGGCTCTTCTTTAGGCATATTAGATGACTCTATATTTTAGTATGACTGTGACGCAAATGGTAGTGCGTTCTAGTAGTTCACAAAGACTTCGGTATTCTTCATTTGATAAAAAAGGAAAAAACTACCTATGACTTAAAAGTAAGAATTGCTAGATGAGTATGGATCCATTTTCGAAATATAAAAATAAAAAAAACGAATAAAAATAAAATCAAAATATAAAAATCTCAATGCTGCAAGCCAAAAGGAGAGTTTGAGAGTTAAAACCGAAAATTGCTTCTTGATGCTTGAGAGTTGAGAATTGAAACCGAAAATTAATTGCTCAGAAGAATAGATACTTGCTCTTGAGTCTTGAACCTTAATGGAATATCAATGAAGTTTTGTAGGAGAATTTTGTGTTTGAAAATATTAAAGAGTGTTAAAAATTGAAAAGAGTTTGAAAATTGTGAGAAAGAATGAAATTGGAGAAAGGAATAGGTAATTATAGGAGGAAGAAGGTTTTTTGTAAAAAATAATTTGCAAACAATCCCTAATAGCCATTTTGACGACCGTTGGGAAGCAAAATTTACAAATTTTTTTTGCAAAAAACCGTCAACGACTACTTTCATAGCAATTGGAGGCTCTATACAAAAAAAATTTGCAAAATCCACTCCCAAACGGCTATAAATAGCCATTTAAAAAGAAATAAAATACACGTGCCGTGCCGTCCCGTACCCGGCATGTGTCTGGCATGGCCCGACCCAACCATGCCAAAACGGGCCGGCGACCCGACCACCCCGGCTCGGGCCGGGGTCACGTGCCGAGCACCTCCATTTGCCACCTAGATGCTCCCGTCCTCTCCGCGTTCTCCTTGGTATGGTTTCATTGCCTCTTTCTGTACATGGTGAACAGGCTTAGCACCAGCAGTCTGTATCACCTACACCCGCTGAGATGTGCTCGCAATCATTTTATGGAACAGAAATCCCTAGAATTGGCATATAAATATAACCTGCAAGAGAACAGACTCGTCTCACTGCCATTACCTCAATCTTCATGAATGAACAGCCAAACAGAGAATATACCAGCCAAAAATATCTTTTAAGAGAACCATGTAGAAGCAAGGGGTGCATGAGCAGGAGGTTTCTCCTTACCATTTAATCCTCCCTTTATGTTATACCCATTGTTAAATAAACAAAAATTGTCTCATACATTATCTCATTCTCAAGAGCTCACAAGAAATATGCTAATAAAAAGATTATTATATCATGCATTATCTCATAATTAAACAAACAATTATATCATACATTATCACATTTTCAAGAGCTCACAAGAAATACGCTAACGCATCTATAAGAAAACGATATTGCAACAATATATCCAGCTTCTCTTTACCATAATTTCTTTGCTCCAGCAAAATCTCACTCAAATAATCTTACGACTGCAAGTAGGAATTGATGATAGAGCGCTCCCTCTCGCATATGCAAGCCTTGTACCCCCCTCAAATGTATGGAATGCTGTATTACCTCAACGCCAAACTACCAAAGTTCTCCTCTCAACCTGCCTTAGTTCCAGAAGTATATTTCCCACTATCTCCAGAAATCATACTTGACACATTACTAGGTCATTACCTAAGCCATTTGGTATGATTTAATGTATCACCAATTATGCATACATTCAAGTAATAGCTATGACTACAGCACCCTCAAACAATCTAGAAAGTCCACATGCAGCTCCAAAATCAGATAATAGACTTTTAAATCATGTAGCTAATGATAAATATAACATGGCAAATCATATTCCAATAAGCGAAATTTTGAATTTATCCTCTGATGCCCTTTTCAAACCGAACAAAGCATTATATTTTCACTCATCGGACAACAGAAACGTGGGAGGGAAACCAGCGAAACAGGAAAATCTCAAGTCCTAGGGAAAGAAACAAACAGAATTTTTCCGATGGAGCATTAAAATGCCTAAACTATTTACTGGGAATCATATTGCTCCTATGAGGCTGTCCAAAGAAAATCCTACATGCTCTCCCATACAATCAATACAAGTATTCATTAGTAATAGGACATATCAGCAAAGTGCCCTAGTTGGATTACCCACAGAAGTAGGACCACTAAAATAGCATCTCACACAGCTATGAGAAACACAAAAAACAGATATCTCAAGACTTAGAGGAGCTTAAAGTTTATAAGGAACCATAGCAGACACCACGGATACACATATCATAGCTGACAGACGAACACAAATAGATACACACCAATCATGCAGCACTTAATATTGACTCCCAAGTCCATGTCCAAGAGAAAAATCATATAGTAGAGCACGCACACAACAAACCTGCACCACAATCCTATCGTATTGCAGACACAGAAGGCAATAAAAGCCTTTTCTGCTAATAAAATAAAAAGCATATAGTATTATCACAAAGACAAACATGGGGAAGCAAACACATTCATACATGTAATACACATAGAATACATGTATTTGTGTATTAGGACATATATAGTATGTACACAAAACACACACAGAGATCTCAATCAAAAGAATTGTCACACAAATGACAAGGCTTTAAGAAAAGGTGCAGTATCAATAATCTGAAGAAATTTTAGATTTCAAATTCATTTACATATAAACTGGCTGCATCGAAGTTAGGACAGGAGATTAGCACTAATGAACCATGATTAGTAGACATGGACACAAGAGACATGCTACAACATTAACACAGGGACACAAGAGACATGCTACAACATTAACACAGGGCCTTGGATGTGTCAAACTGTTCAAAATCCAGATACAAGAAAGTTGCTATATGTATATATCATTTGAATAGATGTATATGCAACTTATATAAATACGTGCATTGTTTGCTGTTCATATATTAAACCAGACTTTATATCTTTTGGATATATGTATATGCAACTTACATAAACAAGTGCATTGTTTGTAGTTCATAAATGAAAGAACATAACTTCCTTAAAATAATTTAAATAAATAATTTGCTTCTGTCAAAAAGAGCACAACATACTCCATCTTACATAAAAACTAAAGGTAAATATCCATTTACAGATTTAGAAGTGTTGTGGGAAAGATGGATACATGTCATGTCTAGGTGTGCTGAACATGACAATGTTTCGCATGGAAAAGTGTCCTACACAACATTTCTTGTAGAACAGATTACGCCCAACAAATGATTCCTCTAGAAATGCAACAAGATATTCCATAGAACACTGTCGTAAGTTAGAAGCTCTGATGGATAGAATTCACAATTCACATTATAATGCAAGTCATACTATGGCGTTTAAATATTTGACAAAAACAAATGCCTTTTAGTTCAGCAGTAGAAACACCAAACACAAGCCCTACAAACAAGTTCTGATCCAGTAGTAAACAAACAAAACGCAAACCATACAAACAACACATCCTGATGCAGTGGTATAAAACTAAGAACATCTTCGGGCTTAACAAGCTTCAGAGAAAAAACTGTTACCCTCAAAGGCAGCCACTTAGACCCCAAGATCCAAATGCTCTTGGTTAAACCCTCCACTGGCCAACCCACTGTTGGGCAGTGGAGCCTGCTTCGACTAGCTCCAAAAGTGGAAGAAAGAAATGTAACAAGAAGGCTGCATTAGAGGTAGAAGAAAGAGAAGAAGAAAGAAATGTAACGCGTATGAGAATTAGTTAATGGCACCTATATAGAAGTTCAAATACACAATAACAAAGCAAAATGCTTAAATTTAGAAATCAATTGAAAAAATAACAGTGCTAAAATGCCTATAGCTTGGGATTACAATACGAAAGCAAGACCTCAAGAACCCTTTTGATTCCAATAGGCATCAATTTACAAATAGCATCACTTAAATTTAAGGAAAGGACGAATTACCCAGTACAAATATTTTCTTTAGCTCGCAAGCAAAGAGCACAACCCAAAAAAAAAAGGAGTGCCAACATTTAAGAAAAATAACAAATTTTAAGGCATCTATATGAGCAAGAGCAAAAATATATCCTAACAACTCATATTCCTTTGAACTTACGAAACATGTGACACCAAGGATGGATTCAAATAGACTGAAAGATAATATGTAAAAAAAAATTATAAAGCATAGAGCATAACATAGACATACATGCACCGAGCATCTAACATATATTAATGGAATGAATAGTCACCCAGCAGCAAAAGAGTTTCAATGGAGCACGATTTATAGAAGTACTCCAGATACTTGACAAATTTAAAAAAAAAAAAGACTAGCAAATCTAGCGATTATTATTAAAGAATAATGGCTACAACATCATACTAATTGGACAAGAAACAGAGTCAACCATCCTAACTGCAAGGACCATAACTCTCCTATTCAAATTTTAATACACATCAATTTTGTATACAATGTGATCCATGAACTAGTCTTGCCTACTAGAAAGGAAAAATTTCAAATCAAATGCCATCCCTGAGCTTATTGCCAATCCGCAAAAGCAATGACAGACTCCACGTATAGGCAAATTCATCACCAAAATTGCCAAACTTTGGACACTCAAAGTATCCCCAATGATGCAAATCCAAAAAGTTCTATGAAAACCTGAAAGCACTCTAAAATTTTCTACAAATTGACTACAAAGCATCCTTTCTAACATTCCAAACAATGAATTATCAAAAGCAAACTATACAAAATATTCCAATATTATCAGACTGTAAGTTAAAATTGTGAATTTTGGATCCATAACAGCATTAACAAACCCCAGAAAACAATTACAAGGCAGCTATCAGTTACGAGCCACAATCAATTGAATTGTCACATTGAGTTATTACAAAAATTCCTTTGCTGACCATCCGGTCATTCAAGAGATACAAATCTTAACCATCAGGTAAAACTTCTCAAGAATTCATAAGACAAGTAAAGTAAAAGTTATAGTTAACCCGTATTAAAAGAAAATTATAGCTCAAGAGAGTACCAAACTTTTTTTTTTTCTTTTCCTTTTCCTTCAGATCGGCACATATCTCTTCAGCATCTGCTTTCCCCCGACTACCGCTCCCACCATCAGGCCCCCGATCGCCCCAGCCACCGCCGCAGACCTTGGCCCGTTCGCAGCCCTAAACAGCGCGCCCGTCCCAAGTCCAGCAACAACGCTGTTGATCCAATCGTCCGTGTCCCTAACCGACACCATCCCGCTCTCCATCCCGGCGTAGAGCAGCCCTATAACACCGAGCTTGTTCCCGAGCTTTCGCCCCTCGTGGCCAGAGGAGTTGAGGATACGGTTGACACGGAGCTTCAAGGTGTCGCCTTTCTCGGCGGCCTTGAGGGCTTGGTAGAGACCGGCGGAGGCGCCGGCAGCGGCGCCAGCGAGGTACCCGATGCCGGTGTAGTAGGTAAGGTTTTCGCCCAGGTTGCGGCGCTGGGCGATAGACTCCTCTTGGAAGAGGAACTCCGGGGTGGTAGGGATCTCGTAGACCTGGCGGTAGGGGATCTGGAGATCTTGGTAGGGGTTGTAGAGGCGGCGGCGTTGATCTTGCTGGTTGGGTTCCGACGAGGAGTTCGACGAGTATAAGCGAGGATCGGCCATGGCGCAGCTGTGATTACGATTTGGCTCTCTTCTTTTAGGGCGGTGGAAGGGAAAAAAATATTAGGTCTAGGGTTTTGAGAAGGAGGCGAAGGGAGCTCCGCCTTTCAATGGAGAAGAAAGGGGGAAAAGACGCGTGTTGTATTTATAGCTTGGACAAAATATCGGCACGGAATCGAATATGTTGGAATCATCTACTCGGGCTCCAATCACAATATGGTTTCGACCGCAAGCTTCATGGGCTGGGTTGGGCTTGGTTTGCTGCATTTTGGGGCTTAAGAAAGCTGGCGTCTTAGTTTCAAAAAAAAAAAAAAAAAAAAAAAAAGAAGAAAATTGGGAAAATTATTTCCGTATCTCATCTTAAAAGGAGATATTCTTTTATATTCTAAATTTATTTTTAATATTTATTTATGTCCCAAAAGGTATACATATATGCTATTTGGTTATATACAGGATAAATTGACTAAACTTTCTCTCTTCACAAAACTAGCCATCAATCTCTCTTGTGTATTTCTTGGGCAAAAACTAGATGATCCCCCTTTTATTAGCACTATATTCCTAACCCTTCACGAATCGACTGAACAACTCTATCACATCTCCATCACAATCTAGAAATAAAATGAAAAACTGAACCAAAAAGCTGTTTGTTTCCGTCTCAATCGACGTTATTGCCACCCGCAAGTTCATCAGCTTGAGTCCAATTGATTTTGCTCAGTTTTTTCATCATCTATATTCCTGAAGGATTTAAAGAGAAAATTTACATAATTTTAAACAATTAATTTGTGAGATTTTATTTGTAAATCTATATTGTGTGGTGATTGATAGAGTTCTTTTAATTAAAATAAGATTCTTTTAGCTTAATATGCTTTTTGATAGAGCTTTGCTTTCAGTGAAAGCAAAGTGTGCTTTTAATATAAACATCTAAATCTAAAATATTTTTTTCAAATATGGAAAATAAAATCCAGGTTTGATTTTCTTGATAAACGAAAAATATTAAACTACAAGAAAATGGGTTTTTGCAATGGTTGATTAGCATTGCTTTCTACAAAGAAACTGTTGCAAAATCTATATGCAACGATTTTGACATCAATTGTGGTAGCACCATTGTGAAAGATCTTCGCTACGATTGTGGTAGGCTATTGTAATGGATTTTATAACTGTTACATTTGAATAAATTTATAATAGTTATATACAGCCGGTATAATTGTTTAATATAATGATTATGACTTCATACAAAACTATTGCAAATCAGTGGTAACAATTAAGAGGAAATATTACAATCATAATGTAATAGTGACAAAAATCGGTGTAATTAATACATGTCTATTACAATAGTTATAACAACCATTACAAATGGTACATATCTAATACAATAATTATAAAAACTATCGCAGTAAGTTCTATCTATTGCAACATTTAAACGAAACCATTACTCATGTTATGGCAATGATTCTACAAAACCATTGAATAAACTGTTATAACGGTCATAAGTAACCGTTACTAAGTATATTGCAATATTTATTAGTAACTAGGTTAAACATATTTCAACAATTATATACCCGTGGCCATAAGGATTATTTATTTTAATATATATAACAATATTTTCTGTACATCAATATTTACAATTAATAGTCATCAAATGGAATACAACAACAACATAGACCCTTTTTGTTTAAATAATTGAGATATACATTCATAGATGATGAGTATAATGAAAGTTAAAATGTAAATAAAATATAAGCTAAGATAACATACTCAAGTTTAACATATTTAAAAAAAGGTTTAAATAAGAACATATTATTGCACTAAAATATTAACTATAAAAGTAATTCTAAACTATTGATAATTTTACTAACACTGAACAAAACATATTAAAATTTCATAAGATAAAATTTAATAAGACTTTCATACATTGTCCATTTCTATTCCATAAGCATCTTTACCTCTTTCATATGATCAGGATTATCATATCTTGTCCACCCTGCAAATTTAAATATATGTATGAGAAGAATAATAAAAAAGGTTAATTAACTATCCTTATATTATGGGAGTTATAGCATTTAGAACCCCTATCAAAATTTTTCTGCAGTTAGAACCTTTGAAACTTAATGGAGTTAGACCACACTTCGATATTGTCACTCTGTTTAAAAATAAAATATACCAAATTTTTTAAAAAC
Organism: Dracaena cambodiana; assembly: GCA_036321105.1. NCBI lineage: Eukaryota > Viridiplantae > Streptophyta > Magnoliopsida > Asparagales > Asparagaceae > Dracaena > Dracaena cambodiana. The sequence continues at coordinate 22,133,365 of JAYEPQ010000008.1, read as the reverse complement.
CGAAAATACTATCTTCTCCTTCCTTTTATCATCATAATAAGAAAACCCATTTTTCATCACAAGCAATAATTATTGCAATCTATTACAACATAGAAAGTGAGAATGTAAGGAATGACTTGGACCTTCCATTACAAACAACATTCCATACAATATTAATAGAAACGAAAAACATCAATTGCAATAAAAAAATCCATTCACAATATCTCACTTAAAACAGATAGAAAGAATAATAAACTAAATTTGTTTCAAATTCATGGATGTAAATATTTCAATCTCTAATAAAGAAAACCTGTTTGTTAACTCAAAATGAAGAGAACTATCAATGTAGAATAATAGTTGTATAGGTATTCTATTTATAGAACAATTAATTCCCACAATAATTTGAGAGGTCTTTCAGAAGATAATGATGTGACAACTTCTGCTCATCTTCCCAAAAGGAATTTCAGAAATTATAATAGTTAGTAATTCAGCCATATATATATAAGAAAATAGGCAAATCAAGCATTTATGAAAGAACGAGATATGACATTCTCTTTATAGAATCTGCGTCAAATACTCAATTACTTTCCCTAAAGTCAACTTGGTTCAAATATGATCAGTAAGATGGCAGCATAGAAAATTAGAGCTTAACAATATTTCTCAGTTGTTGGCTACCGCAAATGCCAGTAAAGAATCTATCATCTCCAGTCCTAAATCCTCTCTCGAGCGAGTAAGGAAGAAAATGATTGTGTTTCGGATTTTTTTTAACAATATCATCCCCATTTACTTTAATTAGTGTAATTTGGACAATTCAAGCCATGTTCAGTGCATGTGCTGTCGAATTTGATAGACTTCTCACTCTGTTTAAGTTTTGTATGGTCTAACTATGAATAAAATTTGACAATAGGTATTAGTGCTATAACCCTCGTAGTATAAAGATGGTTATTGTAATTAACTTAATGAAAGATTGAGAATTTTTAAGTATTTCGAATACCTAAGAAATATTGAATTTCATCTATTATATGTGAGTATTCAAAAATATTTTAATTTATGTAATCAAACTTCGTACAACCACATTATTATGGGAATATTATGTATTGAACATATGTAAATGATAATGATTAGCTGGAGATATAAAATAGCACATATAAAATACCAAGCATTTTTCTATAATAGCATAAAATATATTCACATAAAGAACCAAAATAAATAGTTCAAAGCAAAAGAATCGAGAATTAATATTATTATAATATCTTCCAAGAAAATAAAGTGGATGATATACTATATTGCTTAATTCAAAAATTCAAATGAATATCTTATAACGTATGTGTAATAGACAAACGGACGTTGATATATCAAAATTAAATCATTTTTATTACAAATTAGATTTGGATGATATTTTTTTGTTAGAAAAGAGTTGTAAATGTTTGCTTGTAAGAATTATGAACTAGAAATATATAATTTTTGTCTTTTGTTTTTCCTTATTTTAACACAGTGGATGGATAAGGAGATGAGGGAGTATTCAGTCAATCTACTTGTCAACGATTATAAAAAATTTATATAACTAAAATAATCTATCAACATTATTAGATATTAGTTTAAACAATATTAAATCAAATTAAAATGTTGCATTTCTAAAAATAACTGAATGTCATAGAATTAACTAATCTGTCCAGAATTATGTATGGTTGCACATGAACACTGTTTCAACATTTGGAAGACACTCCCTACATCAAAAGACTGTGCGATAGTAGGTAAATGGTTATTAAATGTATATGGTTACTGGATAATGATTTTGATTTGTTGTATTTGAGTCGATACGTCTTGCAGTCTCTTTATTATCATTTTATACTTATTTTCTATCTCAAATACACTTTATACTTTATTAACTAGTTTTGTGAGAATCATTGGATACAAAACCTGTGAATGGTTTTCGTACATATGAAAGTTTCACATCTTTTTCTGAAAGCGGCGCATATTGGGATGCATGTTGAATATCATTTTTATGAATTATCTCTGAAACAAATTTTTTTACTAAAATTTTTAATTTTAATATTATTTTTTGTTTTCTTAATTTCTGAACCCAATAAAAATGGAATCCTATTTCTTTCCATTTCTTTTTGCATGACTTTTTAGTTACTGAAACATGTTTTAGTTACTGCGTGTTTTAGTTACTCCAGTATTCTTATCTTAGTTCTAGAACGTATTTTAGTAATAGCATATTTACATAATCCATAAGAGAAAATGCAAAGATAAATGCTCATATATTCTATGTAAACTTTTGTTTAAAAACAGATTATACATATTTGTTTGTTAACTTTTGTTTAAAAACAAATTGCTAGTATCTATTTCACAGCATTTAGAACTATTATGTCATGTATTTATCTAGAATATCATTACTACATATCATGCTCAAATAAGACCATGTCTCACACACATCCATATATAATCATCCTTGAATTAATGATATTTATAATCATATATTAAATTTTATGGTATAAATATAAGACTACTGCATAAATAAAGTTTATATAGGCAGGACAGATAATCTCTAGGAAATCATGTGTACTTAATTTATCTCCAATTACTTGAATTTCTATTAGAAAACCCGTAATCCTTCTCCCAAGTGGATTTACTGCTTTGGCTACGAGAGTGAGGGAGTGAGAAATTTTTTCTTGAATGAAGAAAGAAGAAAATCAAGTTAGATAGTTATGTATATCCGTAGTGATATTTTTGTAAATAAGGTAAACTTCATACTTAAGTAACTAATCTAAGCACACCACCTATTAATAATACTACCACAGAATTTTTTATTGTGATAACACCGACATAAATTGGGGGCTGTCCTGAGAAATTAATTTAGGGAAATGGGAGGGGGGTGTCTAAAGAAATCTTAATTAATTTTTAGTTTAATTAGTATTTTAATATTTAAAGTTTCGATCAATATTCTTGCAGAAGTACCAAATTAATATAGAATAAAAAAAATTCGAAGAGAGAATATTAGAAAATTTACCTATATTTTTCTAATGTCTGAAACGAGAGATATAAATTACTAAAATAATTACTAGAATAATTAAATATTTGATAATTGGCCAATTTTGGGGACATTTTAGAAAATTTTGAGAAAGTTTTTAAAAATTACAAATATTTGAAGAACAATAATACCAAAGACTAAGTATTATTTGGATATAAATCACTCAAGTTGTATTCACAAAAAGTCTAATCGATTATAAATTGGGCCCTATGTTTACTGGTTTTTAGAACTTCTCAGAAAATTATGAAAAATAATAAATAAAAAAATAAAAAATTGATGACTATGAAGTCAGAATGTTATTTCGATTTATAGAATTAAAGAAAAATTAAATAAAAGCTATAAAAGTTGTTGATAGGACCAAATTAAGGTTTTATGCTCTATCAACATCGTAATATATAAATGCAACTGAAAATTTTGGGTACTATACTTATGAAATCTATAAAAATTTATAATAAATTAAATTTTGAAGTACAAATTTTAACACACCAAAATTTATGATCAGAATACTCTAAAATACATACTATCAAAACACTCTAAAATATACATTTTAAAATCATCATAAACACTATATGTTAATATCTAGGCATAGTCTTGGTATTCTGGGACTCTATACTATGTTTTAAAGGAATTAAAATAAATAACATCTGATCTAGAAGTTCTGTAATATTTAACATCAAATGGAGTAATGAAGATGGATTGGGAAACATGATCACATATATGACATAAGTACATAATTGAAGAACTTTTAACAAAGTTTTGAAAAACAAAATTAAATCTCACCATAGCCTTTTCTCCTTTACTCTCAATCTAGAGAAACAAATCCTCAGTTGCTATAATTCATAACATGAGTTCAAATTGAATGCATCTCTACTGCCAGCCTCTGCAAACTCACCATCTTCGTCATGATCCACTTCTTGCACCGCTACTAATGCTTGTGAGGGCCACACCACCGGGTACGCGAGGAGAGATCTCATAATCTTAGCTATGCTGTTCAAGAATAGTCTGAAAGAGAATGCAAATGTGAGATCGAAGGTGGAGAGCAGGAGCATTTGAGGGCCAAAGACGGGGGCAACGGTAACATTAGCAATGATGATTGCACTGAAGATGACTACAGGTGAGATTGCAGGGGGTGGGGTGGCGTCAAGGTTGGGAGAGGGGATTGTTGTGAATGTGATTGCAGAGATCAGATCATATAAAAACTCTTGTAGGGTAGTAAGAAATTTATATATTTAATTTTAGAAAAACTATGTCAAGTATATATTAAGGAAGATAATGATAATTTTTGGTTAAAAATAATATTTCCTAAATGAAAAACAAAATTAATATTAAATATAATATATTTCTCAAAATTGATATTTCAAATGAAAACAAAATCATAATTTCTATATAAGAATACATGTAAGTATACCAACAAATTACATATTATAATTTATTATTCTCTCTTTTTTAAAAAAAAATAAAATACAAGAATAATAACCGATAAATAAATCAAAATAATTAACTAATCTTATTATTATTATATTTCTTAATAATAACATCATTGATGACTTCGTATATAGTTAGGAAGGTCCTCACAAATTGTGAATACTAATTTATTAAGAATCAATGGTTTGAAGCTATAATGCTATTTTTAGCATGAATTAATACATAAACGAGATCTGGATCGCAATGTATGTACTGATTGAATAAATTGTGACTTCTCAAAATTATACATTCACAAAAAGATGTATAACCTTCTTGCTGATCAAAGATTATCTGTCAATTACCCATGTATAATTAAGAGAAATAATTAATAATTGATGAATATGGTTTTTCTTGTATAGGTAAATAACAAATATATGAAATTTTTGATACAATTAATAAGCTAATTTCGTTTGTACCCCTACATTTTCCCTAACATGATATTTTTCTGATATAATGTAAATGAGATATTTTTAGATTAAAGAAAATACTCTATACCCTGGACTCTGAAATAATAAATAAGAAAGATATTATATTTTTTGGAATTGAGACTCTGCATCTTATATCTCAACAAATTATTTGAATAATTCAACCCTCGACTAATTAATTCTTTTGTGTTGTTATAAATTTATTTGATAAGATCATTTTTTTTTTAAAAATACTGAGATTGTTATATTTCTAGAAATATTTAATACCTAACAAATGAAGAAGTTATAATCATCAGAATAATTTAATTACACCAAACATATCTTAATATAATATTTCTTAGAAGTTTAATGATTACCAAAAATTTTATAAATGTTCATGATGACCATTACAAATATACTAACTATATTTAAACAACTAAGTTTAATATCATTGTCAAGATATAAGTCTTTATATAACAGTTAACTTATACCTACTTGCAAAATTAAAAATATTTATTACTACATGTTAATTAGCTTAATATGATTCCAAAGTCATACTGAACATGCATATTATATATATGCTTACTAAATAATTTATTTGCAATGGATAATTAGATTATTACTAGAAATACTATTGAGCCATAACTTTTTCAACCGTTTTATGCTAACCATTGTAATATCTTATTACTTTGTATTAGTTATGCAATCTGTTATTAAGAAATTAGTAACGACTCCTTAACTATTGCAATCTAACTTTAAAAAAAAAATATTTGTAACAATTGCGAGAACCATTATAAAAGTGATAACTTATTAACCGTTGTAAAATAACCGTGGTAAATAGGCCATTAATTACAATTGTCTATGAAAGTATTGTAAAATTATATTTTATAGATAATGGTATCAGTGTAGTTGCAAATTAATCTTTGCTAAAGGATGATTTACTGTAACAGTTAATTTAAGTAATATTAAATATTTTATTTTACAATGATTTTAAAGTTGTTGCAGAATAGCCATCGTATTTTCTTATAATTTTATTTAGTATCTGTAAATTTATTTTTTTGAGGAAAAATATTGAGCTTCGGATAAATCCTACACCCAAAATATTTGGTCACATATGAAAAATAGAACTCTAGGTTATTTTCATATAAAATATAACATCAAATAATTTAGCACCTGTAACTTCATTTTTTGAGGTAAAAGTTGTATTTTTTTTAAATAAACCCTGCACTCAAAATATTTGTTCTCCTATACTCTAGTATCTATAAAACAATGGTCTGACAAACTCTATTTTGTATCTAAACAAGTTTTAGCATGTTTTGGAGTTTAGGTTTGTAAATTATGAGATTCTAAGTTGGATAAGCAGACTTTATCCAAATTTAATGTTATTTTTTTATGACTTACCATAAGTAACTCTGTGTGTTTTTTCATTCGTATGTCACTATATAAGTTGATTACACTGCATATTGATATTGTTTGTAAATAAAATAGTATGTATTCATGATTAATAATTATTTTCTTCTCAGTCAGATGTCTCTTATGATTTAATCTCGCTATATTTTATATGAAAATGGATTTCTCAAAAAAGAACACAAGAGCATTGTTAAAGTTGTCTATCAAGCATTGACACACTTAACTTTGATATGATTTTGTAATCATTTTTAATATCAATAGATTTATGATATCAAGCATAAATATAGTTATTGAGTTTTAACTTTTTGGCTCTAATTATTGTAGTAAATGTGTTAGAAGTAAAAAAACTTAACTCTAAAATCTAATTGAGGTAGTATGTGATGAATTTTAGAGTTGACGTATCTCCAATTATCTCAACTATAACACCAAAATTGTGGAGGTATAACAGCATCAACTCCACATTTTTTCCTTCGTAGCTCTATTTTTCTTGAGAACATATGCATAAATCAATTGGAGTTTAGATAACCAAAGTTAGAAATATGAAAATTGGAGTTAGCCTATATTTCCACTTAAAAATTCTAAACTCCATTAGCAAATAAGTCTCAGTGTTGTAACTAAAGGTTGGTTTACTAGAAATTCTAGAAGCAATAATTAGAAAATGTATGAAAACATTGAAAAGTCATTATCTCTTCTAAGTTGTAAGTGTGAAGATAACAATCATTGGGAAAATGATGCTTGGTTATATTTCTCAACCCCCGGATGACACACATGCAAGAGAGAGGAATCCAACTCATTACTAAATATATTCACACAAAAACAATTAATAGAAAAAAAATTGTCCCTATCTTGTAGGGGAATATAGTAAATTATGGATAAATTTTAATATTATTTATAAGACAACTAGAAAAGAACTTTTGATTTTATTTAAATCTTATAGGGGAGTAACACCGGATAAATTTTAAGAAAGAAAAAATTATGACATATAATTTGCATATATAATTCTAACAAGATTAGTGAAGTATATAGAAAATATGAGCCACATGAACTATGAGGTAAGAGCAAAAAATTATTGAGATTCGAAAAATAAGAAAAAGCACTAAAGAATTGTGTACCAATATTTGAACTTCTGTTGACTTTTCAAACTTGTTGAAAAATGTATAAATAGTTATTTTAATTGATGAAATTAGAGCATAAGATGATAGTGCAAAGTGGTGGCAAATTTAAGGAAACAAATATTTTAAATATAATAAATGTGTACATTATAGTGGCAAATTAAGGAAAGTGGGAGAAGATGCTTCTAGATACAAATCATAAAATAAAGAAGATAGAGAATAATTTTTAAAATTTAGTAGCTCTAAAGCGAGTAGAGAAGTATCATACATTGGAATATGATAAAAGTAAGAAAGAAATATTGGAAGTTTTTATTTGCTTAGTTGCTTTGTTATTTTAGGATATATCATCAAATAATGACAATAAAAATTTATTATAATTTTTATGAGCAACAAATAAAAGAATGTCATGTAAATTCATTTCTGGTTTCTACGAAGGGCATACGTTGAGTATTGTGAAATAGGCTCTTAATGTCATTTGCTAGAAGTTAAAGACACTTTATTTTTTGAACAATCAATTTACCCATTAAGAATTTTTCAATATTAGACTATATGATTGTTTTTGTTAGTTGAGCACCACTATGAAAAGGCAAGATCCATAATATTTGGATGAATTATAACATTTTTGATGTCATATCATTTAGAGAATTAGTAAATAAAATAAAAAGTGGTCTTATGGTAAGTTATGTAGAGGGTAGTCAAAACAAAGATGCATAAAAGGACAATTATCAAGAAGAATCCATTTTGTAGGTAATGCTAGTCTTCTTATACATTTAGTGGCAGGATTAACCATGAAGTTTGTTAACTTGGAGAAAGTTAATAATAGTTTGTTGAGATTAAATAGTTGCAGGAAGAGTTAGATTGGTTAGCATATATGTGTTTCCCATGCATTCCTTGCTGCATACGAATGTGTGACACCATATTTTTTGGTTTAGTAACTTGGTGTGGCTAAAAGTAATGCTTATAAAATATTTTATTCGTTGAATTTGTGCAATAGCAAAATAAGTTGTAATGTAGAGGTATCCCTATTCTTATGTCCCACTTTGATAATTTTAGTATTTTAACGAAGTCTTAGTTTGCCAAATATTACTGAAAATATTATGTTTACTTAGTTGATATTATTCTTTCATTGATCTGATTTAGTTACATTCAATTATTTTAAAGCACGCTCAATTAGACTTCAAAGTAAAAAAATTATGAAGTTTAAATTGAAATGTTAGGGAGTGGGCATTGATAGCCACCCATAGCCATTGATGGCACCCACCTAGCACTGATGACTCACCAACCTGAGCAAACCCGTTGCTATAGGTTATGATGTTTCATCAATAGTAGGTCAACTATTGATGGTAACTTGATCCGCTATTATTGGCAGTTCAGGCTGATAGTGTAACACTCCTAACTTTCAGACTCAAGACCATAATGGTCAAGTACTTGAGCTCTCATGAATTTCTTGAGTCCTATGAAAGATTGGTAACCGTTAAAAGAATATTTCTATTTCTTCGTATGGAGATTTTTAAAAATGGGGGCTTTTCCTATTTATATACGTAATTCAATGGCATGCTTTTTGACATTTTTTGTTTTCACGCTTTATTCATGACTCGCTTGCTGCAGCAAGTGAACCATATTCAAAGCATAGTGAAGTAAGATGTCAATTGAACATGATGACACGCATTGGAAGACACAATGGAGAGTTTGGAGAAAGCAGCAATGTACAACATGAATCTACCAAACCGGTGGCGTATTTGAAAAAATATGAGATGGTTTCAGTACAGTTTGATGTGCCTAGGGATCCATTGCCAACTTCTTTAGTGGAACATATGGTGTAATTTATATATCACATATTTTTATCATCATATACTCTATCATACTTCTTTATCTATATAAATCTATTTTACATATTCTCACGTTATTCCTTGAAATATGCCTGCTAAACTATATCTTTCTATACCTAGATCATATTTTTTGATGATTAAATTCACTCGATAAAGTCTATATTAGACTTACACCCTATCTCTGTTCCTATGGTTCCACTATTCTGAGTTCTGTTACACTGATATGTCAATAGTGAGACATGTTCTTTACTAGTGAATATTGCAGTTATGTATTAGAATTTTTACAGATAAATCTTACAGGATATCTTTACTAATCAGAAATGAGAGCTAAACTGAATTTGTTACAGTCTCATTAGAATCTTGTCATATCCTTATATTATTACTTCTTAATTAGAATCTTATCATATCCTTATATTATTTCTTCTTAATTTTGAATTTCAAGAACAAAATTCTCTTGTTGGGTGGGTAAAATATAATACCCCTAATCAGCTATCTCTTTGAAGCAGTATACCTCATATTAAACACGTCTGCCCTAGGGCTCGAGATACTAATATAGTCTAATACAGAATGTTTTAATTCTATCTTATACTTTTTAATTTATTTTTGTGCATTGATCATATCAAAAATCTTAATTCATCCTAATTGACAATCAATTCAACTTATAAACCATCTAACATAAAATTCATAACCTGAAATGAAATTTCAACTTCAAGACCACTATTTTTTTTTAATTTTCTAGATTTTTACTAATTTTCTCATATTTTCAAATCCAATGCATACCAATGTTTGATCGAGCATCCAAGCACATATCCTAAATTTCATAACTCCAAAAGATATGCAACTTAGGAGTTATTATTTTTCTAATATTTGTGATTTTTAAAAATTTTCCTGGATTATTATGAGAGTTTCAAAACCAGTCAAATATCCGATTTTCAGTTTATTGGTTTCAGTTTCCCACAATTTCTATCTTGCAAACCGTATATCCAAATAATATTTCACTACTTGTGCCATGACTATCTTACTTCACTCAAACTTATATATTTTTCTGAGAAGTCCTTGTATGTTTTATATAAAATGGGTCCCAACCTATTAAAATATATTAATTTTATTAATAATAATTTTATTAAAGTGGGCCCCACTAACTCATCTATCTTGTTTTCTTCTTGTAGTGTAGAACTACTTTTGAAACTAGTCTTGCTTTGGAATTGCCACATTCAAGGGCTAAAATAATGTCCACAAAAGTTTAATTAATTTTTACAACTAACAAAAATGTTAAATAGGTAATAAAATCATTTTCTCCTCCATTCTCTTATGTCTTCTTTTTCTCATTCCATGAAATTTTCCTCTCTTAGGCTGCTGGAGAAGAAGAAGGATGGCCGGGTATAGCTATTTGGAGTTTAGGCAATAAGTAAGTAAATTTTCAATTTCTAAAACTGTTTCTTATGTTTCTCATGCTAAATTTTGTGCTTATATGCATAGCCAATTTCAATGGTCCATCTATGCTAAAATTATCTATTTCCTGTAATATTTCTGCTCCAAAAATTTCAACATGTTTGGGCTTAGCAGGACTGCCATATGGCTAGAATTGCCGCTATATAACAACACATTTGAAGCTAAATTAACCAATTTTTGGTTTGCAGCTTCATTATTTTGTTCTTATGTCTTTATTATGATCTGATTGTTGAATTGACTTTCTAGGTTTCAGTTTATGGTTCGTATAGTGAGAAGAATTTAGAAATTGATATTTTATTTTTATTGCTTTATATTTTGTAAATTGGGAAAATTATGCTACAATAGGCTTATGCTAGAAATTTGTTCATCTAGAGTCGGTTGTACTCCAGAAACTTTATTGATTTTGGACAAGGAGGGACCATTATCAGTAGCATCTACCGTTAGGCAATTTCGAAACCAAGCCCAATATCCCTGAATTTTTATGTATTGCATTATTTTGAATCTCAATACCTTTCCTACCGTCAAAATGATAAGTTGATGAATGAAAAAAAGGATAAGAGCTTATACAGAGAGCTAACAAATATTTTTAGAAATATTATTTCATTTTAAATTGAATTATAATATCTAATTAGGATAAAATAGTTTATACAAGCTAAAATTTATTTAGATAAGATATTTATGCTTCATGTTAATCATGGAAAGTTTCGACCAAATTTCAACTGGAGTTGACCAAAGGGGACCTCTATCTATCAAGGTTTGCTGCTAGATAGTGGTCAGGCTTTGCTAAATTTTCTAAATTATTGCTCAAGACCTTAATTCAAAATATAGAATATTTTATCTTGATTAATATGTCAATTGAGTTTAGGTGTAAGTATATTTATTTCTAAAGTGAGTACTAATATATCATACTCTATTTCTTCAATTATCATCAATTTGATATGTATCCTTTGAAAAAAAAAGAAACCTTATTAGTCATTGTTGATAAAAGTAAATTTCTATTGACCACTTTTGGCACTTTTTTTCCCATAAAGATATTGAATAGAAAGAACTATTTTTAGTGCTACTATAATTTTGAAAATGAATGCGCAAATACCAATCAAAGGTAAGTAAATAGATCCAAAACATATAAAATACGGTTAATCCCGCTGTGAAGGAAACTATTATTGTGAAAGTTGGTTAACACCTATGCCACAATGGATGTCGACCTCCTAAAAAAAGACGTGTGTAAAAATAAGAATTAAATGGATTGCAACAGAAATAAATGATTTAATGATCTGATCAAATAATAATATTTAGTATGGTTCGAAAGGAAATAAAAGGATCCACTCAAACACTACAGTGGAAATGTGTTGAATCAAAAGTAGACAGTAAGCGTCTTTATTATGGTCGTTTCATTCTGTCCCTACTCATGAAAGGGCAAGCAGATACCATAGGTATTGCCATGCGAAAGGCTCCCCTTGGAGAGATGGAAGGAATATGTATCACATGTGCAAAATCTGAGAGGGTGCCACATGAATATTCTATAATAGTAGGTATTAAGGAATCGGTACATGAAATTTTAATAAATTTGAAGAAATTGTATTGAGAAGTAATCTATATGGAATTAGAGACGCATCCATTTGCTCCAGGGGTCCTAGATATGTAAATGCTCAAGATATCATCTCACCACCTTCCGGGAATATAGTTGACACAACACAACATATAGCTAACCTGACAGAACCGATTGATTTGCGTATTGTATTACAAATCAAGAGAGATCGTGGATACTGTATGAACCCCATATTTTGTCAAATATATATTTTAAATAGATATTATCGGTAGATTTGTTACTAACCTAGAATCAATAATCAAGCTTAACTAGAAATTAGGGTTTGTTACTATATTGTAATTTGATAATGACTTATGATAAACATTAAATTGCATACATATCATGATGCATTACTTTATTGAGACATTGATACTTGTTACTTGACATTGCACGTTATATCTAGTTGCTGCTTGCTCATATTTTATATCCTAAATACTTGTGTACTTACTTGAATGATCATGAATTAAATATAGGGTAAGGAAGAATTGAACAGTAATATAAAGCTATGTTCTTTCACTAATATTATTGAGAGAATTCAAAGTTTTGCATTTGGTACTAGCCTACCAGTTGTGGTATCGAGCCCATATTACGACCCAACCAATTGTGGTATAGAGCCCATACAATGAGCCCATCACGGAAGTTCTGGGTGAAGCACTAATCTACCAACTGTGGTATAAATCCCATATTAAAACCTAATGAGGTTCTGATTAAAGTATTAATCTATCAGCAATAGTGGACCTAATTAAGTGCCATATAGTATTTAGAGTGTTTCATCAAGTCAACAGATCGATCTACGATTTGGCCACCTTTAGAATTCATTGAGTCTCATTGATTACTGTACACCTAACTTTATATTTAGTTCTATTCTGAATAACATAATTAATAATTAACCAACTTAAAATCACAGTAGAATTGTATACTGAACAAGGTTTAGGAATGCTACTTGGAGCTAAGTGCTATACGGTCAAAGAGAAAGTGATCTTTGGGATTTGTGACCACCTCTACAATCCTTGACACATTATGTAGTATGGAATGCATAATAGAGTTTACCTCTAGTTCTTTCTTGGATTTACCTCTAGTTCTTTCTTGGATATACATGATACGCGTGATAGTAGAGTTTATACATTTATATTTTCATTGTGTATTATTCTTAGATTTTTTTTAGTAGAGTAACACTCATGTCATACTAAGAATTCTTCATTGTTACACGAACATTTAACACCTAACATACTTTATATATATAACCTAGTATAACTCGAACAATCTTGTTCCTCTCTATCCATGCCTTATCACATACAATATTATTGCTCCTTCCATTCCCTTTTTCCTCTGCTTATCGGACTGAATCTCCTAGATTCTTATATCCTAGGCGCAAAATTTAAGGAGTGCACCCCACCATCTGTAGACACCCGTACTCCTTAGAATAGGTCAAGGGTATGTGATAGATGCGAAGGGCAAATCTAGACATCTTTTATACTTTTATTTTGTATCTAGTTATTTCCTATTTTGTATACTGATACTGTATCATGTACATATTATGTTGTGATTATCTTCCTTAATAAACATGCAGTTATTTCCATCCTATGTTATATAGAAAATTTATTTTATTTCTTATATACTCTAATATTTGCATGTATTGTGGATACAAACTAAGGTCTCATCCACACCATTTTGATTTTGTGTGTATCTTGCAGTAGCGCATTCAATGGTTGAAAGTAGGTAAAAAGGGATATTGCAGATAACATGCAAGGGTTTTTAGCACAGATTTTGAGCTGCTGATTTAGCAAATTCATTTCTTTTTCGAGTTGGGGTTGTTCCCAATATCCTATACTTGAAAGGTGACTTTGGAAGGATTGGATTTGATTTGAATCTGTCTTGAAGGCCAAGATTAATTGGATTTGAAGATTCATAAATCACTATAAAAACCTTATAATATCCAACTTTGAAAGGGTTAAAAAAGTTTCAAACTAGTGAAGAAAGTCATTAAGGAGCCTTCAAGGATGAGATTTCATGTCAAAAAGGTCATATTTTCTATTTCTTCTCCATTGTGTGTATAAAAGAGAAAACTTTAAATCAAGCAAGTCGACGAGAAGGCTCACATCATCTAGAAGAACTTCTTACTACGTTTCCAAATATACCTCTAGCAACTAAGCCTCTTCTCCTTTTCTTTTATGATTGTCCTTATAATATCCACGTCAAGGTTATTTTAGAATCTTTAACAGGGCCAAAGACTGTTCTATCTGAGTTTCAATTATCACAAGTTCCAAGATTCAAAGAAAAGTTGTTACTTTTATTGAGTTATTGTAACAATTGAACCGAGGCTTTATATTTTTCAAGAAGCATAATTCCCTTTTAATTATCAATTCTATAAGATAACCTCTTTTTTTTTTCCCCATTCTTAGTTTCGATTTTATTAAGCTAAACAAAATGGAGACTTTACTGAGGATTACTTCTTTCATTATTTAAGAGATCTTGCCAAAATCCAACAACCTAACTCCAAATGCCATTAGGGAGACTCTAGTCATTGAATTGGATCATAATGAATATGAGGAGTACATCCACCAAGGCAAACGCCTTAATATAGGACCCAGTCAGTTGCCAAAGCATCCACATGCGAAGTGATAACCAGGATGTAGATCAACTAGTAGCAAGTGAGAGGACGCATCCACTACTGGTAAATCCACATACATTAACGTAAAAGGCTATAGGTACAAGATTTCTATCTTTTTATAGGAGATTGAGAAGAAAAACTCATATATTGGGACTACTTTGCAATAGCTTATGCTCACTAACAAGGATAGAAGGATGACCTTTTCAATGTTGTTTTGGATCAACGAGCTACAAAGAGAGAGGTTACCAGTAGGGTGAAATTAAATGATGCCATTGATGTTGCCATCTCCACTTCTATCATATTCGAGATGGGAGCTCTAAACAAGAGGCGCAATGGAACAACCACAAATCATTTCTCTAACTGAATGACTGTGAGACGCTCTCATGTTGGTTAATTTTCCCATAGAATGTCCTCAAGAGATGCTTTCAACATATTTAAGTTGAAGAATAATTTGGTATAGCTGCACCACCCAAAACATACGTAGATGATACCGAATAGACGATCAATCTTCAGCAGGCTATTTGGTGCACAACGAACAATGAGATCAGTAGCTACCATTCCCAAATGGCCTTGAGAATGGCCCCGATAGAAGATTCTATGTGGTGTCAGAACTAACTCATGCTACCACTAATCGGTTGAGGAAATCCAACCAAGAAACTTAAGGTATTGGGGATCGACAAACTAATATCATCAGACACTGGATCTGATCTTGATTACTCTCTAGCCTTAAGGTTCTTGATACTAAGGATGATGGTATCTATTATGGCACTAGAGCTCAAGCTCGTATCAAGGGTGCCGCGGTACCATACAATTAGTGGACTTTGAATGGTCCTTATGATGAAGCATTATAGGATGAAGAAGATGCTATTTTTTTTTGCACACGGACTGAAACAGTATATTTTGTCCAACCTCGTTAACTTACTGCCTAAATATCTGGTAGTGACAATGATGACATTTTAAAATGTCTGGAAGTCTATGGGGGAAGCCTTCAAGTTGTAAAACCCCTTTTTTAAACTTCTTTAAAAAACAGTGTGCGCTACCGGTGGGCTTGCTCTAAAAATTTAAGATGACATACACGAGGCCTTAAATTGCTTTAATAATACGAATTTAGAGTTAAGCTGGCAACAATCAATAATAATAAAATATACCTGCTACTCATATGAATCGAAAGAAGATAATTGTATTATCCATAAATATTAAATATATACATATAACATCTGAGTATATGAGCAAGTCCACTAACAAAAGACAAATGTGCCATGGAAATGAATATAAAGGAATGCATAAAAGACAAAGACATAGAAATGGAATATAAAGGAATACATAAAAGATTGGGTACAACAGTGGTAGCAGAAAGCTGGACAATTGCAATTAGGGATCAGGCATCTAAATCCCCACTCATAACTTAGATCTTTTTCGATCGTCTCTTATCTAGATCTACAAATGATATAGCATCGTGGGCCACCGAGATCGAATACTCATGCTAGCGGCGGGTTGAATTTGATTAAAGGTTGGCACTTGATGTTTGCAACTAAAGGCTGAATCTTGATGTCTATAATATAGCATCATGGGCCACTGAGATCCAGTACTCATGGTAGTGGCGAGTTAAATTTGACTAAAGGCTGACTCTTGATGTCTGCAACTATATTATGAATATAACGACCTATCTTTACGGACTGATCCTCTCTATATAGCTCGCACTACTTGTCTCATGACCCTCCTGGGCACACTTCCCATAGTGAAACACTCTCTGTGCCCATTGGTAGGATCACCTTTCCAACATGGTGATGACCTAATATCGGTTCCCTCTAAACCCATGATCCAATGGAGGATTGTCAAGAAACGGATTGGGTGCTGCCTCATGATGACAATGGTCAATTCAAGTATATACACTGGTGACCTGTCAGGCTTGTCTCGACGTAATGGACACAGCTCCGGAGTGTGATCCCTTCGTTTGCATAACTCACAGGATAGAGTAAAAGGACCTCTGCATGAATTAACATTGGATGCTGAAGACATTATAAGCATCCTCAGCCTAGGGTTTGAAATTCACGGACTTAAACCCGACAAATAGAACATATAGAAAGGACAAGTGTACTATCATATTACATTAGAAAGAAGTGTGTGCACTTGTTATGTACCCAATGTCAAGTTACAGTTTAATTTCTCAATCTCATAAGTAATGTATAGGAAATAAGTAAGTCACATATATAATCATGTCATATCAAGTATGGTTATCATACAGTCATTTCTCAAACATGTACAAGTGTTAGATTATGTCAACTTAAGTCATATAGTGTGCATATCTGGTATAATCATTCGAGTCCACGTCTAAGCTATTTCATTGAAACTAGATAGATAGGTAAGACAACACCATTTTTCTATGTCGTGTAACTGACCCTACATAGCTAGGACCTAGCTATACATGCATGGTGCTAAACTATGCCATATTGCTAGGTACCATCATTCACATTTTATGCTCAAATTACATCTATCTATGATCCTATAAACGAAGGAAAGAAATGAACTCCAAACCCTAATCTAAGTATAGATTATAAAAAGTTATAAGCATAGCTTATCAAAAAATTTTAATCTACAAATTCATCTCTTTAATTTATTTATAGGAAAATCTTATTTTTAATTCATTTCCTAGGAAGATGATGAGAAAAATCTAAGTTAAAGTTGTAATCTAACTTCATCTGCATCCTAATGACAATGCAATTTAGTTATGCATGATTCTAACTGTAAAATTATATTTTTATTCATGAAGCACAAGAAAAAAAATCTAATTATCCTAGAAAGCGATTAAAATTCTAATCTTGAAAGCAATCAAATCTATTTATAAAGCAAAATAAATATTACCTACACAACATAAGCGAAGAACAGAGACTTGAGCTCTATTGCGTTTGGGTATGGCGGACATCCCTCTGCTAATCTGAACCTCAAATTTATTAAATTAATAAAAGTACGAAATATTTGGTTTCACAAGGATTACATCAAATATATAGACCTGGGTTTTCAAAGTCCTAATCTAGTAACATCTACAGAGTCGTAAAATTATAAGAAATCCCTCAGAAAAATATCAGATATAGACTCCTTATTTTTACTGCCAAATAGCGATATTGACCGCTAATCTATAGTGATCAAGACTTAAAAAGAGTCCTACTCCACATATGAATCTGCGTGAAAAATCTGGCGTGAAAATTTAATAATTTTTCCATGAATTGGCAGCAATTGCCGTGAAATGGCAACAAACTGTGGCATCTGCCTTCTAACTTTCTAGCTGTTGCTCTTCTATTTTCATGAATAGGTTTTAACTTTGTGGCTCTGAACTGTGCATTTTTATAGCTTTTTTCAGCTCCCTCTAGGCTCGGTTTTTGCGGGATCTCAAGTGATTTATATAATCCTTATTGCGATACTACCTATTCTAAAAAAGTAACTAAAAATATCCAAGTAATATTATTTATATACAAAATAAATAAGATGTGGAACATAAATATATAAAACACGATATTCATCACATCCCTATGCTAATCTTTTGGTAGTTCTCGAGCAAAACCTACATCTTAAAAGAAAATAAATAATCCTAACTCACTTTGTCAGGAATCGCGATTGTACATAGCATGTGCAACAAGGTGTTAAACCCTTATACCTCGTAAGAGTTTACAGTGAATATACCCACAAAATTTATGAAGAAGGGAGATTAAGAAATAAATAAAAGGAAAATAAAAATAACCGAAAATCAATAAAAATAAGAATTCCTAAACTAACAAAGCAAAATAAAACTTTATGTATAAAAGAAAGAAAAATCTTTTTGTTATTTCTACAAATTAATCTTACTAATATGCAAAATTAAGAATGTCTTTAGATTATTTATATTTCAACTCAAATTTCATATCAAGTACACTTGTCATTTTAATCTCAAACTTTAAATCTATCTTTCAATGCCCACTAATTAGTAATTCTTTGCCTCTAATACATTTACGTGCATGTGTGATAGTTTATTTTGGTTTTGGATTCAAAGTCTAACTTTTGATTCATCTTTTCTCTAAATATTTTTTCACTCTTTTTCTTTTCTTTCTTTTTTCTTTTTTTAGTGAATATTTCACTTTTCATGCTAATATTCACGTTTGATTTGGCACAAATACCTAATTACTCAGATCATTTTTAATTTCTTAAAAATACCATTCGTGTTAATATGTATACATCGTAAGGCACACATGCCCAATTACTTAGTAATTCTAAGAAATTTATTTATTTATAAAGAATCATTGCCTTAATTCCAGGCTAAATTATTTAGAGAAAATACTTCCTAATTATTATTTTTTTATTCTTAACTAATAACTATTGTTAAGAGAATAAAATAAATGTATAATTACTTAAAAATCAACATTAGATGTATCTACTTTTTAGATTCTATTTATTTTAATAAATTTGAAGTGTATTATATAATTTATTTTCCTATCAAATCTGAAATCTAAATTTATTTTTCATTTGTGATTAGCTTGATTTCTTGCAAAAAATAATTTTTAAATTTTTATCATTTTTAAAAATCTTTTAGAAAATATTTTTTTAACAAAAAATATAAAAAATAATCTTAAAACAAAAATGAAAAATAAAAAATCCAAAAGATTCATAAAATAAAACTAGAAAGAAAATAAAAATGCTAGGATAGAAAATACCTAAAAAATAAAAAATAATCTATAGTTTTAAATTTCCTAGAAAATAATTTTTAAATGGAAAATATACAAAGAAAACCTAATTACTACCCAAAGTGAAAATAATGAAACCCAAAAAATTCTAAAAAAAAACTGAAATTGAAAACGAAAACCTAAAAAAAAAATAAAAATCCTAGAAAAGAAAATACAATACTTTTCTCCCACACCTAACTCGTGTATGCCCTCATACACGAATTAGAGATGACAAAATAAAGATACTATACAAGTAATGATAATAACAAAAATTCAAGAATATTTTTTGATCTTTCTGAAAGATTTCTAAAAATTACAAATAATAGAAAAACAATAATCACGAAGACTGAAAGTCATTTGGAGTTACAGATTTAAAGTTACACTCACAGAAAATAAATTCGGGGTCCAAATTGATTTTCGATAGCATTAATTCGATAATTTCAGACCCAAAAGAAGGATACGAATAGCATGAAATTTGAGATATTAATTCGATAACTTTTGATTCATCTTTTTCTCTAAATATTTTTCACTCTTTTTCTTTTCTTTTTTTTTCTTTTTTCAGTGAATATTTCACCTTTCATGCTAATATTCACGTTTGATTTGGTACAAATACCCAATTACTCAGATCATTTTTAATTTCTTAAAAATACCATTTGTGTTAATATGTATACATCGTAAGGCACACATACCCAATTACTTAGTAATTCTAAGAAATTTATTTATTTATAAAGAATTATTGCCTTAATTGCAGGCTAAATTATTTAGAGAAAATACTTCCTAATTATTATTTTTTTATTCTTAACTAATAACTATTGTTAAGTGAATAAAATAAATGTATAATTACTTAAAATTCAACATTAGATGTATCTACTTTTTAGATTCTATTTATTTTAATAAATTTGAAGTGTATTATATAATTTATTTTCCTATCAAATCTCAAATCTAAATTTATTTTTTATTTGTGATTAGCTTGATTTCTTGCAAAAAATAATTTTTAAATTTTTAACATTTTTAAAAATCTTTTAGAAAATATTTTTTAACAAAAAATATAAAAAATAATCTTTAAAACAAAAATGAAAAATAAAAAATCCAAAAGATTCTTAAATTAAAACTAGAAAGAAAATAAAAATGCTAGGAAAGAAAATACCTAAAAAATAAAAAATAATCTATAGTTTTAAATTTCCTAGAAAATAATTTTTAAATGGAAAATATATAAAGAAAACCTAATTACTACCCAAAGTGAAAATAATGAAACCCAAAAAATTCTAAAAAAAAAAAAAACTGAAATTGAAAATGAAAACCTAAAAAAAAAAATAAAAAATCCTAGAAAAGAAAATACAAAACTTTTCTCCCACACCTAACTCGTGTATGCCCTCATACACGAATTAGAAATGACAAAATAAAGATACTATACAAGTAATGATAAGAACAAAAATTCAAGAATATTTTTCGATCTTTCTGAAAGATTTCTAAAAATTACAAATAATAGAAAAACAATAATCACGAAGACTGAAAGTAATTTGGAGTTACAGATTTACAGTTACGCTCACCGAAAATAAATTTGGGGTCCAAATTGATTTTCGATAGCATTAATTCAATACTTTCGGACCCAAAAGAATGATACGAATAGCATGAAATTTGAGATATTACATCAATTGCAACATATAGACACACGATTTTAACAATAAGTGGTCCAGTCCATCGTGAATGCAATTTTTCAGAAATAGATGAAATCGTGACTCATATAGAAGCACTTTGTTGGATATGAAATATAATGATCATGCCATATTTTCATCCTTATCTTAGAATTGTATGAATTTTTATAGACATCACGTGTTAACTCTTCCAGTTCATTCATTTTAATTTTCATAATAGGCCCACATAATTGAGGTCTAAATTAACCGTTTTAATTGCCCAATATGACAAAACAAACAGTAAATGACAAAGTTTTTCATAAACTATTTTATATGGAGACATGCCTAATAGTGTCTGCATGTCGTATGGTAAGTCCATAAAGTATCGACAAGTCTAAACGACCAGTCTTTGTGAGATTGATTAACTATTTTCTCTAAAATCTGCTTAATTTCTCTATTGGCTAATTCAACTTGTCCATTTGATTGTAGATAATATGGTGTATAAATTTTATGTGTAAGGTTTTATTATAGAAATAAGAATTCTCATCACTTATGATAGTTTTAGGAACCCAAAATTTGGACAATATATGTTCCTTGAGAATTTTGATCACCGTTTGTTAATAATTATTTCCACATGCAGTGGCTTCCACCCATCTAGAGACGTAATCAATCGCTACAAGGACATAGGTATTGCTATTAGAAATACAAAACAGTCCTATGAAGTCAATGCCCCAACAATTGAATATTTCAATTGTATGAATAGGTGTCATAGGCATATCATTTTTCCGAGTGCACCTAATTTCTGACATGACCTCACAACATTTACAGTATTTATAAGTGCCTCTAAATATTATGGGCCAGTAAAATCCACATTGGAGAATCTTAACCACCGTCTTTTTGGACAAAAAATACCCCCCACAAGCTTTTGTGTGATAGAAAGCAATGATGCTCTATATCTCATCATCGGCGTATAATTCCTAATGATTTGGTCTGGGCAAAACTTAAATAGGTAAGGATTATCATAAAAGAAATGGCGTATCTCGTATAGGAATTATTGCTTATCTTGCATGCTCCAATGACTCAACATTTTATCTTCAACAAGAAAATTAATAATATTAGCGTAACATGAAGTATCCTAATGGAAAATAGCTACTTATCAGGGAATAAGTCTCTAATTGGTAGCTTATCATTATCAAATGTTAGACGAGAGAGGTGGTCGATGACTACATTTAGATGAGAGAGATGGTCAGCAACCATATTCTCCACTCCCTCTTTTTCTCAGATTTTGAGATTGAACTCTGGAGCAACAGTATCTATCAGATCAAATGTGGCTTTTCATCCTTTTTTGATAAGAGATATTTGATCGCTGAATGATCTGTAAAAACAACCATGTGTGAGCTCATAATATATGAATGGAATTTATCAAGAGAAAAGACTACACTTAGAACTCCTTCTCTATTATTGTATAATTCATTTGTACATCATGGAGAGTCTTACTAGTAGTAGTATACCACGTAAGGCTTCTTGTCTTTTTGTTGTCCTAGAACTTCTCCAATTGCATAATTGCTCGCATCGTACAAAATTTCAAATGATAACGACCAATTTGGAGGTTACATTATTGGTGCGGTGATGAGCATCTCTTTGAGTTTGAAAGCTATTTGACATGCCTATGTCCATTCAAACTGCATATCTTCCACAAGGAGCTGAGAAAGACGTCTAGCAATATTAGTAAAATCCTTTATCAACCTTCTATAAAAAGCCTACATGTCCTAAGAACGAACACATAGGTATCGATATTTTGAAAATATATTCGACTTTTGCCTTATCTACTTCTATTCCTTTAGATGAAACAATATAACCTAATACAATACCTTTTGTAACTATGAAGCAGTATTTTTCCCAATTTAGCAGTACGTTCGTTTGTTGGCAATGTATAATTATATTTCCTAGATTAGTCAAACATGATTGAAAATTATCTCTAAATACAGAGAAATCATCCATAAATATTTCCAGATAGTCTTTAACCATTTCACTAAAAATACTGATCATACATATTTGAAACATCGTAGGTGTATTACACAATTCAAATGGCATTCTTCTAAATGTAAATGTGCTAAAGGAACAGGTAAAGTGGTATTTTCTTGATCCTCTAAAGTAATTTTAATTTGATAATAATAAGAACAACCATCAAGAAAGAAATAATAAGAACAACCACCAAGAAAGCAATACAATTCGCGCCCCTCAACTCTCTTAAGTACTTGGTCGAGAAATGATAACAAAAAGTAATCTTTTCATGTTACTTGATTTAATTTTTTTATAATCAACTCACATACGCCAGCTCGTAACTTTACGAGTATGTATCAGTTTTTAACAACTATTATCCCACTTTTTTGGAACAACTTGGATTATACTTACCCACTTACTATTAGCTATTGGATAGATGATACCAGCATCGAGAAGTTATAATACTTCGACTTCAACCACTTCTTTCATAATAGGGTTAAGTTTTCGTTGCATTTTCCTTATTGGATAGGCTCCATCTTCTAAAGAGATACAATGTGTGCAAATATGGGGGATACCTTTAATGTCCGCCATATTCTATCCTAGAGCTCTCTTATACTTTCGCAATATCGAGAGTAGTCGCTCTTTCTGATTCTCATCAAAATACACTGAGATAACCACCATAAACATTTTTTAGGTCCCAAAGATGCATACTTGAGATCCTCAATTAGCGGCTTTAGCTCAAGTATTAGGGCATGAATATCGATGATATCAATTTCTTTGTGCTTGGAGGTAACTCTCTATATGCTTTTGGTTTAGGAATCCATTATATGACATTTAAAAATTGAGCACCAATTAAATATTTCATTACATTAACGGTATGTCAGAATTGAGTCATTTAAGGAAGTCAACATCCATTATCAATGTAAGCTCCAATTGATTAGAGATGCATAATGATATGATGTCTCTTTCTTCATAGATTTCTCTAATAAAATTAATATCCTATAATTCATCATTATCAATATTTGGTTGTTTGCAGATATTGAAAATATTAAACTCATGGGTCATGTTACCAAATGTTAGCTTCACTACACCATTCCTGCATTAATAACAATGTTATAGTGGCTAAAAATGGACATTCGAGGATAACATGAATGTGAAAATGTGAATTATTTATAGGTGCAGTATCAATAACTATAAAAACTATAGAAAAGTAGAAATTTTCAATCTGTACTAGATATTTTCAACGACGCCTTAAGGCATCTTTCTGACCGATCAGTCAATTGTAGTGTGACAGATATATGTTTAAGTTCTTCTAGACCTAGTTGTTTGTAAACCGAGTATGGTAATAGGTTTACACTAGCTCCCAAATATAGTAGAAATTTCTCAACATAATGTTGACCTATAATATATAAAATAGTTGATATCCAGGATCTTTATATTTAAGAGGCATCTCAGAGCGAAATAATATACGTACCTGCTCTGTGAGAAATGTCTTCTTTGAGCATTGTGACGTCTTTTAATTGTGCACAAGTCCTTCAAAAATTTCGCATAGGGGGCATTTTCTTAATTGCTTCCAGTAGAGGGATATTAAATTATACTTGTTTGAAAATTTCTAAAATATTAGCATAAGATGTATAAATATTTTTATTTGTCAAACGTTGGATAATTAGTACAAGTGGTTTATAAGTTATGGAAGCATATTCTTTAGGATCATCAACATCAGATTATTGTGTTGAATCATCGCACTATTTCTCTTCAATGTTTCTTTTTGAAATGGGCTCGTCAAATAATTTTCCACTTTGCAAACTAACTGCAAAAGATATCTCAGATATATTGTTATCAGCTGAAGAAGTAATATCATTTATACTTTCAACTTTATCTGAAGTACTGGCCTCCAGTTGAGATGGCACTTGTTCTTGAGTTCGCAAACCAGAACTAAGATGGCTTATATGAGATTTTATATCACTGAATGTCATCTCTTTCTGACTGTTGATCGTTTGCTGTGACTGAATAAATTGCTATTGATCCATTCTCTATTGGATTAGTCAATGGCTTGTTTTGCTGGTTAAACTACTATTGAGGATTCTGCTCCCACTGAATATTCGGATGATTTCTCCAACCAGGATTATAAGTTCGTGAATAAAAATTATTTGCTGGTTGAGGAACTGTGTTAAAGGTGTTAGCTTGTTCATTAAGTATTTCTTTAAAGGCAGCAAGAGTTCGACAATTGTGAGTCACATATCCTTATAATTCACAAATATTATAAACTTCCAGAACTTCTTCTATTACCTTAACAATTTCATTTTTCTTAGTATGTAAATCTTCAAATTTCTTTATCACCAATCGTGCAGCTATATCTTTGGTTTTCCTCAATTTAATAAGTCCACCTCTATTTTAAAGCTTTTCTATTAATTGATTTCTTTCCGAAGCATTCTCCATCTCCCAGACTTGTAAATTCTCTGTAAGTGAGTCAAAGTATTCCTATGTTTCATCAAAATCCTTGCTCAAGAATTTACCATTACACATTTTTTTTAAAAATTGTCTAGTTACAGTAGCCCTTGATAGATGGTACTTACTATCCTCCATATTTCGAAGCCATAATGTGGGCATGAGAATAACAAATCTTTAAATTTGTCCCAACACTTGACCAAAGGTTCATCTTGTTTTGGCGAAAGTTGAGAATTTGCTTTCGCATATAGTTAGTTCAATATAAAGGAAAAAATTTCTTCAAGAATTTTTTTGCATCCCATCCCATCTTTCTATTGAATTGAAATATAATGAGTGTAGCCATATATTTGCTTTATTCTTTAGGAAGAATGAAAAGAGTTTAAACTTTAATTGCTCTGTAGTAATATTTTGAAGATTAATAGTAGAGTAAACCTCTTCAAATTCCTAAGTTACAAATACGGGCTCTCCGCATCCATCCTATGGAATTTAGAAAAAATTGTATTACTCCATATTTAATTTCAAAATGTCCCATATTAAAGGAAATATAATACATGAAGATTGGGTTGTCCGATCAGGTTGTAGATAATCGCATAGTGACCTCTCATTCCTCCATGATGGTTGTTATTGTCATGTGTGTTGTTATCTTTAAATCATGTATTATTATATTATTCATATTGTTGTTGTTGTTAATGCTCATGTTGTGTTGTGACTGGTGGATTGGAAGTATCTATAGATCTGAGCACGATCAAACGAGCCTACCATTAGAAGTTCCCCTTCAACATGTCATGTAAATTCAAAACTGCACAAATTAATGACGTTGGAACTGTAATCTATACTAAAGTGTAACACAATAGTATGGATACTGGTAATAGTACCAAAAACTTGACTGTGATCAAAATCATAAATTCTCCAGTGCACAAAGGTGATAAACCCAAGATCGTTCTCTAGAGGATTTTTATTTATTGTATTGGACGCTTATAAAAGAAATAGATTACGGAATAAAAATATTAGAATTTTAATTTACTAAACTAAAGATTGATAGATTATTAATTATTTGGAGAAAAGTGTTGGTCAGATAAGTTAACTTTCCATAAAATAATTTACTGTATATACTTATGCTTACTTATCTCATAAATCACGTGGTCTTCCTATAACCAATAAATACATATATCTTCACGAAAATAAATAAAATTGCAAACTTGATAATTGGTTTTTTCTCTCGGCTAATCCTACATGTATTTTTTAGTTGATCTAAGCATGATATATGAATAATAAAAATAAGCATTCATAGTCTAAACATACATCATGCCTAAAAAGTATATGCTAATTAAAAACTAAGAAATAAATATATTATCAAACTATACATCAATAATAGACTCAAAAATATATTTAAATCCTAACAAGATAATATGGAACTAAAAATATCAACTTCGCGTAAAATAATTAAGCATGATAAGCAAATAAACATATACTAGTAAATTTTCTAGGGTTTGTTATCTCATATAAACTAACACAGAGATTTAGCTGCTCATACTCATCATAACCATCAATCTATAAATAACAGAGATTCTTATATTAATAACTATAAAAGAGTACAAAACTATCCTCAAATCTCTCTTTAAAAACTATAACTATTGATATATTTTTCTCATATATTTATGCTAAAATAAAATTTAAAATAAATTAACCTAAATATAATTTTAAGCTCAAAAAATATTTTTATAAACTATTTTTTTTAAGAAAGTAATATTTGAATTATCTTAATAGGGCCTAAGCCTATTCCCTTGCCCCATACTCGAAATAATAATCTGAAGCCAACATATTGTCGCTCTTCTTTTTTTCAGTCTTAAACTTGCTACTTTAGGTTACTTCTACTCTTGACATATTCTATCTTCAGTTGTTTGTTTATCTCTACTCAATTGCATTCCAAAATTATCTATTGAAAAAGTTCTATTTTCTATTAAAATATTATTGTATACTTAATTATGGCAATGACTGATATTATATTGAGTTTAGGGTATTTTCAGGAGTATGCTACTGAATGACTTGACTATCCAGCATTCTAGGTAGCAAGCTATTATAGTTGGTATCAGAGCCTACGTTTATCAAATCAGTTCATGCAAGTTGAATTGATTTGAATCCTAGTACAGAAATTCTGCCACATATATACACAATATTAATTGAATTCTTCGATTCTCATTCTTTTGATCCATTCATATCTCTTATTTCGTTCCTAAGAAATGCTTCTTTTCTAGAAATTTCTATCCCAAATATGAACCAAATATTTATATTTTGACATCAGTTCTTATTCTCAAAATAAATTTTCTATAGCCCTTCATTTCAATTATCATTACTTTCTTCGAATAATGCATCTCTTGTGTGGATGAAATTCGAGCTCAATTGACGAGATGGTGAAGAGCTGCTCAAGAAATAAACAGATTGATCGTGACATAGACTTATGGTTACTCTTATTGAAATTTTATGGATGAAATTTTTCTCTAAGCAGATAGGTTATAACTATCCAAATCCAATATGATATATATTTATTGATATATTTTTCTCATACGTTTATGCTAAAATAAAATTTAAAATAAATTAACTTAAATATAATTTTAATCTCACAAAATATTTTTATAAACTATTTTCTTAAGAAAATAATTTTTAAATTATCTTAATAGGGCCCAAGCCTATTCCCTTGGCCCAAACTCGAAATAATAAAAAGAATAAGAATAATAATAATATATGTAAGCTATTATTTGAATATAATACAAATCACAATCAATCATTAAGTCAACTTTCATTTAGTAATAATGAAATATAACTTTCATTTTGAATTTTCAAATTTTCTCCATCATTCAATTTTAAAATATCTCATCAGATAAATATATTAATGAGTTACTTGACCTATTTGAATCCAATTTAAAAAACTTGGCATTAAAGTAAATAGTCAACTACAATGATGACATTTTAAAAAATTTCAAGTATATGTTTAAAATCCTTCTAAGATTATCCAATTTATGAGCCGACTGACCTCATTTCAAACTTTCCTTCAAAATACTCTTTAATTTCATTAATCTTTTCCTTCAGCAAAACCTTCTAACTTTTATATAAACCCTCCATTCATCTTAATTATTTTCTTCTTCAAACCAAACTCTCTTCTCAATTTTTTTACTGTCGCTAGAGTGCCGCCGATTGCTAGAGTGCCATCAACTGTAGGATCGCCGCCTAAAGGAGCCACATCGCAAGTATTTTCTGCTACCGAACGCACCTTCATTGGGTAAGCCGCCCCAACGACAACCTCGGTCGGCCATCGCCATTTTTATACCGAACTAATGCCGGAATCATCATTTTCTCATCAAAGCACCATCCCTCCTTCTCATCACCTAACTTTTCGTAATGAGTTCATTGTGTTGAAGTTAGTACTAATTCCTTTCTAAATCCTTATTAGATTTGATTTTATTGGACGTAGGCTAGTTTTTACACCCACACCCATAATAACCTAATTATGATCTATACCAAATAATCTTATAGACCCCTGACTACCCTATTAATTAAGTTGTTTCAATTCTACTAGCCTTCCATAACTAAAATGGATTTTTAAATATTTTTAATTCAATAAAATTTCCTTAAATTACAAAAATTTCATATTTAGTTATTTTAATATTTTCATAATGATTTCTTATGTAGATATTAATTTCGATCAGAAACTTGGATGTGAAGTTATTTGACGAATGCAGTTTCATGCTAAGGTCAGTTCCTTCTTGAACTCACGTTTCCATACACTATTTCTGTTAGATAGAAATGAATTATGTTTCAAATTCTATATAGTTATTTATTTATGTCATGATATTACTTATTGTTTACATTGATAAAAACTATTTAAATAACTTATAACTTATTTCTAAAAATTGTCTTATACACAATTTGATCATCTTACAAAATTTATTCAAATGAAGCACATGTGTTACAAATTAACTAAAAAATGTAATTGAAATGCTAATTGATAGCAATGATAGGTGTAATGTTGTATAATAATGGTGTTTAGAAAAGTGGTTATTTAATTAAGAAATAATTAAGAAACGTATTTGCACGGAAAACCTCCCACTTTCTTACTCTTGCTTGGCCATTTGTCATTTTGATATACAGTCAGAAATCCCAAAAATTTGTAGTTGAAATTTCGATAATATATTACAATTGAAAAACATCTCCATATGAATCACTAAACTATAATAAATTTGAACTACACTATAATTGGAACTGAACGAAGAACATATTGATTGGAAATGTATTGCACTGGACTTGACATGATATTGACAACTGTAAACAATAATTGATTGGAAGAGATATTTATTGATGTGAAAACTATATTTCAGTTGTACTGTTAAGTTGTACAACTGATTTTTGTGCAAACCATGGGTGCATGGTGATTTTCTGGATCACATCAAAATATTATTGTTGTCATTCAGGTCCGGGTCAGCTCCAGACAACCATGAGACTATTTTCCGGAGACTGTAAGAGAGACGATCAAAACACAGATTTAGAGTCAGTTAGATTCTCCAATAATATATATGACATCTTAGATTGAAATATTTGACTTGAGGACTAAATTATAATTGTAATAAATGTTTTCAAGAACTTAGTTAATAAATTCATTCATGTTCTATATTTATATTTATATATTTTATTCATATTTATTTCAGTTATTTTTACTCTTTATGTTTTAATAGTGCTACTATTTTTATATTTGGTAACGATCTAATGACATTGGTGTGCATGCTCAGATTTTGAGATAGATTCAATGGAATAGATTAAAGATCTGAAGCCATATAAGGATTAATTTAAGCCAACATACTATCGTTCTTTTTTTTTTAGTCTTGAACTTACTACTTTTGGTTGCTCCCACTCTTGACGTATTCTATCTTCAGTTGTTTGTTTATTTCTATTCTATAGTAATCCAAATTTATCCATTGAATAAAGTTCTATTTTCTATTAAAATATTATTGTATACTTAATTGTGGCAATGACTGATATTATACTGAGGCTTAGCATATTTTCATGAGTACGCTACTGAACGACTTAACTATCCAGCATTCTAGATAGCGGGCCATAACAATTAGTATCAGAGCCTAGGTTTCTCAAATCAATTTATGTGGGTTGAATTGATTTGGATCCTAGTATAGAAATTTTGCCACACAAATACACAATATTAATTGAATTATTCGAGTCTCATTCATTTGACTCATTCATATCTCTTATTTTGTTCCTAAGAAATGCTTCTTTTCTAGAAATTTCTATCCCAAATATGAACAAAATATTTACATTTTGACATCAGTTCTTATTTTCTATCACCTTCATTTCAGTTATCGTTTCTTTTTTCGAAAGGTGACTCATCAGTTGCATGGATTAAGGTCGAGCTCAATCGATGAGACAGTGAAGAGCTGCTTAAGAAATAAGCGGATTGATCGTGACATAGACTTATGCGTAGTTTTACTGAAATTTCGAGGATGAAATTTTTCTCTAAAGGGGATATGATATAACTATCCAAAACCGATATGATATATTTATTGATGTATTTTCTAATATGTTTATTCTAAAATAAAATTTAAAATAAATTAACTTAAATATAATTTTAATCTCATAAAATATTTTTATAAACTATTTTTTAAAGAAAATAATATTTAAACTATCTTAATGGGGCCAAGCCTATTCACTTGGCCCAAACTCAAAATAATAAAAAGAATAAGAATAATAATAATAATTATTATTATTATAATAATAATGTAAGTTATTATTTGAATACAATACAAATCACATTCAATCACTAAGTCAATTTTCATTTAGTAATAATGAAATATAACTTTCATTTTGAATTTTTTGAAAAGATCTCATCAGACAAATATATTAATGAGTAATTTGATCCATTTGAGTCCAATTTAAAAACTTGACATTAAAGCCAATAGTAAACTACAATTATGATATTTTGATAAATTTCAAATATATGTTTAAAATCCTTCTAAAATTATCCAATTTATGAGCCAATTGACCTCATTTGAAACTTTTCTTCAATATCCTATTTAATTTCATTTAATCTCTTACTTCAGTAAAACCTTCTAACTTTTATATAAAGCCTCCGTTCATCTTAATTATTTTTTTCCTTCAAACCAAGCTCTCTTCTCTCTTTTTTACCTTCACCGAAGTGCTGCTGATAGTGGGAGTGCCATCAACTGCCAGATCGCTGCTGACCTCTAAAGAAGCCACATCGCAAGTATTTTTTGCTACCAGACGCACCTTCATTATGTAAGTTGCCCCACTGATAATCTCAGCTGACCGTCACCATTTTTATACTGAACCGAAGCCAGAATCATCATTGTCTTGTCAAAGCACCATCCCTCCTCCTTTTCGTAATAAGTTCTTTCTGTTGAGGTTGGTAGTAATTCCTTCCTATGTCCTTATTAGATTTAACTTTATTGAAGTAGGTTAGTTCTCACACCCATTTTCATAATAACCTAATTAAGATCTATACCAAATCATCTTATAGACCCATGATTATCCTATCAATTAAGTTGTTTCAATTCTCCTAGCCTTCCATAACTATAAGTGGATTTTTAACTATCTTTAATTCAAAAAGATTTCCTTAAATTAAGAAAATTTAGATTTAGTTATTTTAATATTTTCATAATGACTTCTTATGTAGATATTAATTTTGATCAAGTATTTGACGAATGCAATTCCATACCAAGATGAGTTCCTTCTTGTTTCCATGAATAATTCCTATTAGATAGGAGTGAATTATGTTTCAAATTTTATACAGTTGTTTATTTATATTATGATATAATTTATTGTTTACATTGATAAGAACTATTTAAATAGCTTATATCTTATTTCTAAAAATTACCTTATATGCAATTTGATTATCTTACAAACTTTATTCAAATGAAGTATGCGTTACAAATTAACTAAAAAATGTAATTGAAATGCTAATTGATAACAATGATGATTGTAATGTTGTATGACAATGGTGTTTAGAAAAGTGTTCTAAAGAAAAGTGGGTTAAGGAATGTGCTTAAACAGAAAACCTCTCAATTCCTTCTCTTGTTTGGCCGTTTATCATTATGATATGTAATCAAGATTCCTTAAATTTTGTAGTTGAAATTTCGATAATATATTACAATTGAAAACATCTCTATAAGAATTTTTGAACTATAATGAACTTGAACTATACTTTAATTGGAACTGAATCAAGATCATATTGATTGGAAATGTATTGTACTGGACTTAACATGATATTGAAACCTGTAAATGGTACTGGGTTAGGAGAGATATTTATTGATATGAAAACTATAGTTTTGTTGTACTGTTAACTTGTACAACTGATTTTTATGCACACCATAGGTGCATAGTGATTTGCTGGATCATATCAGAATAATACTATTGCCTTGTTTAGGTCCGGGTCAGTTCTGGACGACCATGTGACTATTTTTCTAGGACTATAGGGAGATGACCGAAACATAGATATAGCATTAGTTAGATTCTCAAATAATATATATAACACCTTAGATTGAAATATTTGATTGGAAGACTAGAGCATAATTTTAAATATTTTTAAGAACTTAGTTAATAAATTAATCCATGTTCTATATCTATATTCATATGTGCTATTTCAGTTATTTTTACTCTTTATCTTTTCATTCAGTTAATATCTTTATATTTGGTCACTATCTAACGATCTGGATGTGTATACTCAAATTTTGAGATAGATTCAATGGAACACATTAAAGATCTAAAACCTTACAAGGAGTAACTGAAGCCAACATACTGTTATTTTTTTCAGTCTTGATCTTACTATTTTACGTTGTTTCCACTCTTGATATTCTATCTTCAATTATTTCTTTATCTCTACTCCATTGTTATCCAAATTTATCCATAGAATAATGTTATATTTTTATTAAAATATTAATTGTTGCAATGAATGATATTATAATGAGGCTTAGAATGTTTTCATGAGTACACTGCCGAACGACTTGGCTATGCAGCGTTCTAGGTAGCAGGCCGTTACAAAAACTAAAACAAAATTTACTAACTCTATTTTTTTATCGTCTCTCTGAAATACATCGAGTATTTATAGCCTCTAATAAACCATAACAAGAATTCTATTTAAAATGAAACTCCTTTTGCATCAGAAGATTTTCAAATATTTCTTCAGCCGTCATGACTGTCCAAAGCCATATCAAAAGCCACATCAACAACTTCAGGCTCTGGGGTAAGTTCAATCTTCGGATGCAGTGGCCGGTTGTTGACAACCAAACCTGTCAATCGACCAATCTGAGCTAATATTTGAGATGCGCTTCGATTTTATGAGTTTCTTGCCCCATAGGACCCTGCAAAAGGGTCATAAAATACTATAAAAATATTAAACTGGAAAGTTTGATCAATAAAAATAATTCATCATTAATTTCTTATAATAATCAGCAAGATTGGATTACGATTGCTAAAATAAACTAAAATTACTATACTTTTCACTCGAGTAATAATTAAATGTAACCGTTGTTAAGAGACCAAAAAGTTATCTTTATTTTATTTATTTTTTTCTCCTAGAAGTACTGAGCAGATACTATTTGCTCAGGAATTAGAGTAAGAAATAGCAACTGCACTCATGTACCCCATCTGCCTCGATTAAACTTTTTCTTTTTGTTAACCAGGCCATCAACCTTCTTATTGTTGGTTACATCATGATTAGTTTTTTTTATTCTTTTTCTCTTCTTTAAGTCTACTTGAATATGTAGTTAATTAATAAGCTCTTACTTTTGTGTTTGACCCACTCATTAATGAAAATAATGGCCTTGGATTCAATCAGTGATAGACCAAACTGAGCGAGGAGTATAAATATCATTATCATATTTTACTAATTTAGGATATCTTCCTAAATTAGAATATTTGGCAAATCCTTTAATTTATTAGCATATCTCATGATATCTTCCTAACTTAATATATTTGACAAATCTCCTAATTAGGTTGATTGAGAATTTTATGTAATTAACATCAATTTGTATATTCTTTTATCTTTATCTTTTATATTTGTCTCCATTTATAAAATGATAGTCATTTACAGTTTATGATACCTTAGAATAAAAAGTTATCCTTCACTTTCCCAGTTCATAGTTTTTTCATGGTATTAGAGCTAAGTTTGAGGTCTGGCTTCGTTTTATTCTGATATCTTTGACCTGTGTCTTGATCAGTCTATTTTCGAAAAAAATCAGGGACCTTTCCATTGCCATTGAGAAAAGATTGAAGATTACAGAAATTTCTCTTTGATCGTCGATTATAATGAAACGATTTAAGAAAAGAAAAATAAATAAGAGAACTTATAGAGTACGTCACTCTCTTTTTATCAGAAGATCGTGGGATCAAGGCAACTATGAGGATTGATCTGTTCCTTATTGAGGATCCGACATCGATGATTGGAGGCAGTGGAGATTTCTTGAGCTCGTTCTTTTTTTTCTAATCTTGGAATAAGGTTGGACTCTTGCGCGGAAGAGAGATCTGGCCAAAAGTCTTTTTTTGAGTCCCTCTAAAGGGGTATTTATAGGTCACAAGTTGTTGAGAGAGTTTTCATATAGATATAGTCAGAATCTTGTTGTAATCTTGATGAGATATATAAATTTTCTTTTGATTAGATTTACTCTAAGATTCATTGTATCTAGTCCTGATTCTACACCCAAAAAAATCAGTTAGAGTCTAATTAGAATTTGTAGAGTACACAAAATAGTCCGGGATGGGTCCAAATTATTATGCGCGAGACCGGACCTCACACGCGCGAGGCTGGGCGGCTAGCCTCGCGCCCGCGAGGCTGGTGACCAGCCTCGCGTGAGGCAATTTTTTTTTGTTCTATAAGACCCCTCCAAAGTTTTCAAAATTTGTCTCTTCTAAAAATTTTGAAATATTTTGGACTCCTATTCAAGATCAGTATTCTAAACACCCAACTGTTTAAGGTGCCCAATGAAACTTGCAAGGATATGGTGTTATCATAACAAGCTAAGCTTTGTTGATCATTATGAGGTTGACTCGCCTGGATAACAGACAAAGTCTTGGTGATCAGGTTAGAATCATAAGATCATAGACAAAAATATAGCTGACGTGCCTATGGATTTTTTTTTTTTGAAATTGATGGATGGATTTGGTGGATGATTTCATGAAAGATGGAACTTACTAAGAGTGTGGAGATACCTTAATAAGTTGAGTGTTTTGGTTGTGATGTGACTGATTTGGATTGCCAAAAAGAGCCGATAAGTCACCTGACTGACAGACAGAGCTGGTAATTGCTTTCAAATTTAGAGGTGACTCACCTTGCTGACAGACAGAGCCGAATGGAATTGAGATTGAAGAACTATGGGCAGAGATGTACTATTAAATGTACCCATGAGTTTTGATAGAGATGTACTGTTAAACGTATCGAGATGACCGGGTGAGGGTCAAAGAACCATGGTCAGAGGTGTACTGTTAAACTTACCCTCGAGGTTTCAGCAGAGGTGCTTAATTGCACATGCATAGCATTTGGCAGAGGCGCTTAATCGCACACACCAAGATGATTAGGTCAGGATCATCGGGTTCGGTAAAGGCACCTAATGCCTGGGGTTTGGTGGAGGCGCGTAATTGCATACGTCAAGATGATCGAGTTAGGATCATCAAAAAATTTATTTGTTGTAATTTGTGAGATAATTCAAATCTTACTATCAAAGGTAAGAGCTTAATTTGACAAATTTGTTTGTATTTGGGTGAGATGGTTTGAATCTTATTGTCAGAGATAAGACTTAACATGGCAGATTTGTTATTTTGAGATGAGATATTTTGAGTCTTACTGTTAGATGTAAGAACTTAAAATGATAGATTTGGTTATTTTGAGATGAGATGTTTTGAGTCTCGCTATAAAAAATAAGAGCTTAACATGACAGATTTAAGAAATTTTTAGCAAAACCCCAACTATCAACTGATTTGATATGCCTTTACCAATCACCGTTTGCATTAGGCTAGCCATACAATTTCTCTCAACATGATGAGTTTTCGAATGTTTTGTTTAGGCTTAGATGCTAAATGTTCCTTCTTCTCTATACCTTTTCGGCATTGGGTTACTTCTACCCCCAGTGTGATAAGACTGGTCGAGAATTTTAACTTCCTCTTTCCCTTGTCTCGAGAGTGCTGGGCTATCCACACATTACTCCTTATCATAGTAGGTTAGCGAGGATTTTGATTTTCTCTCCCCTTTACTTTTGAAGCATTAGGTAATGATGTATCCTTGTAGGATAGTGTTGTGACAGATTGTCATGGGATTTTTATCAAATCCCCAGCTATTAATAGATTTGAGACGCCTTTACCAATCGCCTTTTGCATTGGATTAGCCATACTATTCCCCTCAGCATGATGAGTTATCGAGATTTTGTTTTGGGCTTATATACCAATCATTCACTCTTCTCTTTGCTTTAGAAGCATTAGGTTGTTTTTACTCCTAGTATGATAGGGTTGATGAGGATTTCAGTTTTCTCTTCTCTTGGCCATTTTGGCCTTTGGGTGAAGTCACCTTCATTGTTTAAATAATAAATTTCATTCGAGAAACCGTCTCTACCATAGAGGGTCCTTCTCATTTGGGGTTCAAATTTGTTTTTTTTTTTTTTGGTCTTAAGGGTCATGATCCTTTTCTTGTAAGTTTTTCTTTTAAGATGCGTTCTTTATATAATTGGATCTGCTATTTAGATTAGTGAGCATGGCAATGCTTTGCGTATGCCACAACATCTGTGCAGAAATAGCGGATTTTTCTTCTGTGAATTTTGGCCCTACTTGATGAGCCTTGCATATCCTTATTGAGTTTTCCTTTTTGAGAGGCAACAAAGGTATCATCATGTGATTTACAGGATAGAGTTTGTAGCACTACATCACAGTAAAGTTTTGTTGCCTTCTTTACTGAGGCTGCTTCCTTCGGATCTTTCGGAAGTATGTCATATGACGTATAATTTATGAATGAAGAGTGTCAATCCAGGAGCTCAAGACTTGATCTAATTTTGTGCACTTTATATGCCTCCAATATTGTTTTAGGGCAATGAACATTGCGGCTCCCGATAGTGACGCGCTTACTTGACTCAGGTGGCAACGCCAAAGTTGCGATGAGTGGCGAGGGCATCTTGGTACATATTCTTGTGTCACGAAGCATGGTCAATATGAGAATTTTTTAATTTGTTGGCCAGTTTGATTGCCACTTGATGATAGAGCACAAAGACTTCATGTTAACTTCGTACTCTCTAGTTATCTAGTCGACGATAAGTTTCAAATTGTCTTACATCTTGAGACACTTCATCCCCAACTGCTGAGCTATTTGGAAGTTGATTACGAGTGTCTATCGCGTCGTTTGTGCATGGTTCAGTAAGTAAGCACCCCCCAAAGAGATCACATGTTTGTAAGAAAATATTAGTACCACCCCCACTCCTAGGGCAGCTCTTCTTGCTTCAACAAACTATCTCTGAGGAAGTAAGAATTTTAATGTATCCTAACTTTGTGACAAATAGGAGTTATAATATATCACCACCCCCTGTAAGAAGTAGAAGTTGTATCCCTACTCACTGTGAGAAGTTCTAATATGTCCAAACCCCCTATGAGTTCTCTAGTCTCTGATTTTATAAAATTGATGTAGATTCTGATTTTCTTGCAGAAATGACCCCATTGCAAAGCACCATAAAATTGTGAAATTTACACCTTTGATGATGTTATGCGATGTTTGCTCCACATTAAGAATGCAAACATAGCCTTATAGCTGCAGGCTTAGCCTCGTGTTTTAAGTTGGCATAGCCTCGCAACTAGGCTAGTTTTAACTTCGCGTTATACGGGGGGGTTAGACTTATGTGCTGGCTTATCCTCACGCACTGAGTTAGATTCATGTGCTGGCTTAGCCTCACACATTGAATTAGCTTGGCATTTTAGTTGCAGGCATAACTTTGCACTCCATGCGAGCATAATCTCACATTTAGATGAGTTTACGCTGGCATAGCGTCGCTATGCGGAGTTTAGCTTAGTATGCAATGTTTACTAAATATGGGTCCCACCCCCTGCTGATTCTGCCCAAGACTGAGACTTGACCTCATATTCTGGCACTTCTGCACTAGGTTGAAACTTAACTTCGTGTTTTGGTTCTTTTGCGCAAGGCTGAAACTTGGCTTTATGCTCTAGTTCTTCTACAAAGGTTGAGATTTGACCATGCATTCTAGCACTTCTACGCTAGGCTAAAACTTAACTTTGCATTGTGGTTTTTCTATGCAAAGTTGGAACTTAGGCTCGCGTTCGGATTTATCTTCATGCTCTGGGTTAGCCTTGTGCTCTAGATTTGTCTCACGCGCTGTGTGATGAGTGTCATATGTTGCATATTTATAGCCTCCATATTATCTATTTTTGTATTTAAATAATGCTACTCGTGTATTTTTAGTGTGTTTTTTAGGTAAACCTATTACAAGGAGATAACATAAACTCGGAGCCAGATTAGAAAATCAAGCCCAGAAAAGAGTTAAAAATGAGCAAAACTATAAGACTAGGAAGCTGTAGAGAGTAGAGAGTCAAATTTCAATACAGTCATCAAAATCAAAAGAACAAGACAGGAGACTTATGCAGAAGAAAAACCAGAAGATAAACCTAGGATTTTGCCACTATTTGGCAACATTAGCCGCCAATTGGCAGTAAAGTGGGCCCAACTCTGGATGAAAATTCTGCGGGGCTTCGATATAATTTTGTAGTTTTTCACTTATATTAAAATTAGGGTTTGATTTTTCGAAACGTATATATTGGCTGTATCCTTATAATCTAGGGTTTGATATATAAGATATAAGATATAATTTTGTACTCTTTTTAATTAATAAAATTTGTGTTTTGCCGAAGGGGTAACGACCGTAATACCGTGTTCCAGAGGTGCGCCATTATTTTCAAGTTCTTTCGAGTAACTAGAAATATTTTATTTGCTCTATAGATAGATTTAATTGATTTCGAGTATAGATTTATTTTCTTTGTAGTATAGATTTATCTTGCTTTTTAGGAAAATAGAATTTTTCATGGCTTTCATAAATAAATATAGGTTTTTGATAATTAGTAGTATGAGCAACTAATTTGCTTTAGTCCTATGATGCAGATGAAATTAGTTTAATAAATCTAACATGGTTTATATGTTCTTCCTAAAAAGAAATAAAGTCACGATTTTTCTATAAATAAAAAAAGATAGATTTCGTAAATCATATTATTTTGATAGATTATGCTTAATTAATATTTTGATAATCTCTACTTAGATGAGATTTGGAATTCATATTCTGTGTTTTTATTTATAGAATTATTAACAAGATTTTTCTATAAATAAATTGAAGAGAATAAATTTGCAAATCTAATTTCTTTGATAAGTTATATTTAAGTTTAGTCTTTTGATAGCCTATGCTTATATTAGTGTTTAAAGTTTATTTCTTTGCTTTCGTTTATAAGATTATCTATTAGATATAATTTGCTTTTATGAAAGATATTATTTTTGATGATCTATACTTACACATCATTTGATAGGTCATACTTAGGGGCACTTAATTAAAATTGAATTA
Organism: Dracaena cambodiana; assembly: GCA_036321105.1. Taxonomy (NCBI): domain Eukaryota; kingdom Viridiplantae; phylum Streptophyta; class Magnoliopsida; order Asparagales; family Asparagaceae; genus Dracaena; species Dracaena cambodiana. The sequence continues at coordinate 22,093,099 of JAYEPQ010000008.1, read as the reverse complement.
AAAAGATCACCTTTATAATGTGTTACTTGATCGTGCATAATTAAATAGTTAGGAAGAAAGAGATAATTTATTGTTGCGCTATTATTCTAATGGATTCAAACTCCTAGGCTAAACTTTATGACTTAAAACTAATCCTCTCAATTCATAAACTCATAGATAACTTGATAGAACTAAAAAATTAGTGAGAATAGCAAAACACCCTAGATCCCTATGGGAATGACCTGTATAGTTCTACACCTATACTGTGCACTTGCAGTACATTTTCAGATCAGTGTTCGTCGCATGTCGGCTTATTTTTGCGTATTAAGGGCTTTATGCCAGATTGCAACTTTGCTTTATATTATGCATCTCTTTCGGTAATGAAAATTATGCGGTTTGCCAGATAGCCTCACGTATGTGTTATCCTCGTGTTTTAATTATTTTATGCAGGATTGTAAATTAGCCTTGTATTTTGGAGCTTTTGTATTTTTGCTGACTTTGCTTTGTATAGTCTTGCGTTATTCGCAGGTATTAGCCTCGCATTCTTTACGCTGCCTTCATACATATCCTTATTTGGCTGTATGTGGGTCCCACCCCCTGCATGGGACTTGTTTGGTTGTCCACGAAGTTCGTCATGTGGTAATATATTACTTTCTCCTTTATAATAGACTATGTGGGGCTGAACCGTAGCCTCGCATTTCTATTTACTTTTGTACTCTGAATGAGTTCTGTACACTGGCTTAACCTTGTGCACTAGTATAACCATGCATGTTGGTTTAGTCTCAAGTTAGCCTCGCGTCTGGATCACTTTACACTGCTTTAGTCTCGAGTTACCTTCATGCCCTAAATAATTTTAAGCTGGCTTAGCCTCACGTTGTATGCGGGCATAGCCTCACGTTCTTACTTTGGCGTGTTTGATTTCATACTCTTACCCCTAGTATGATAGGATGAGAAGTTTTTAATTTCTCTTCCTGTTGCCTTGGTGGCATTGGGCAACAAAAATTTGTACATTTTTTTCTTTTTTTTGCTTTTTTTATTATTATTTTTCTTTTTCTCTTTTTTCTTTCTCTTCTTTTCTTTTCTTTTTTTCTTTTTTATGAATTTTTAATTTTTTATTTATGGCAGTTATTTTGCTATAGTTGCATTCGCGGACACCTTTTTCTGTTCAGATCTCAACTGAATTACATTTGCATCGATAAGTGCCTGAATTTTATTTTTCAGATCATAATAACTTTTGGTTGGATGCCTAATATTTTGATGGTAGAAGCAATACTTGGGATCATTTGCCTTTCCAGCTTCCTCTAGCTTTCGATTTCGGGTAACTTGATCTTTCCTTTTTTATTCAGTAAGTGAAAAATGTGACTGTTTGTTCATCTTTAAAATCATTTGTCTGTTGTGATCTAGAAGAATCTCGATTATTTTGTATTTTTTGTTTGCAGCAGGTCGGTGGTCATTGCCTTCTTTCCCTTAGGGTAGGATGATTGTAGTTGTGGCTGATTTATAATCATCCTCCTCTGAGCATGGTATTTATTGATACGTTGGATTATGTACTCTGCTTGCTACCCGTATTTGACTAAATTCTCCCAAGTTTTGGACTCTACTGCTCCCATTTTGACCAATATTCTAGTTTGAAAACTGTATTTGCAAGTCTCCACCAATGTTTCTTACGACATGCCATGTGGGCGTCGCACTGACATTTTGCGGAAACGCTCAATGAAACTTTTAACCATCTCATTTTCTTTTTGCTTATTTGCTAGAAGAGAGTGGATGGATATTTTGGTGACGTCTTCAAAGAAGCGGGCTAGAAACTCCCTTTCCACATCAGACCATGCATTAATAGTTTCTAGGTAGCTGCATAAACTAAGTGAATGCAAGCCCTTGCAGGATACTTATAAAGATCTTTGTTATCACTGGGTCATTGCCCATTAGATGGCTGGTCTGAGAAAGAAAATAGTACATATGTCGGTTCGGGATCCTTTCCCATCATATGATTCTAACTTCAAAGACTTATATTTTGGCGGAAACGGTGCGAAATCCCACTCTATTGGATAGGGTTTCGTAATCTTCGTCTCCTGCAATCCTTTTTGGTGCATTAAGCCTTCTATTTAACTTTGAAGCTTCTCCATCTTTTTAGCGTAGGGATCGATAACATATCCATCCTCCGCGCCTTTTCTCTTGGCATCTGCATTGGATTTGGTCTCATCCTTCATTGCTTTATCAGAAGAGGAAGAACCCCCTGCTCCGTCCTTTGTGTTTTTTTGAGTATTTTCTACGACTTTTGCGAGCATATCTTTTGACTCATCTCGGCCGACTGCTCGGCCATATGAACCGCCCTTCTCCTAGACCGAGAGAAAGCGTGCGATCGCAACGTTACTATGGCTGCAATCGCTAAACTCTTCATATTTCTCATCAGAACCCCTGCCAATCTTTTGTAATCACGGGTAGCCATCACGCCCGACCTGAGGCGTGTGTGATAATAGGTTTCCTCTGCTTTCGTATTAGAGGCATACCTTTCGACGATTGGTTTCTTATTTTTATTCACCATATTCGACATAAAAGCGGATAAGACTTGATTTGAGGCATAGTTTTGTTTTCGCAGTCGTCTTCTTTTTGGAATATCGGATCTCGGTGTTGATAGTCAGTTAAATATAGATAGTCTTAGGGTTTGACAGGGACAGTAAGTCAAAACTGCTGCGATTAACTTTTCACAATAGCAGGACTGATTGGGTCGTACTGTCCTTCATTTATTTGCAAGATATCTCCATAAATCCGGAGTCAAAAATTAGCCTAACACATCTAAGCTTGGCAAAAATTAGCATAACACAAATCAGTTTGGCAGAAATCAGCCTAGCACATCTCAGCCTGGCAAACATCAACCAAGCATATCTCAGTCTGGCAAACATCAGCTTAGCACATCTCAATCTAGAAAAAGTCAGCCTAGCAAAAATCAGCTTGGCAAAAATCAGACTAGCAAATTTTAGCATGGCAAAAATCAGTCAAACACTTCTCGGCCTGGTAAAAATCAGTCTAGCACATCTCAGCCTAGCAAAAATCAGCCTAACACTTCTCAGCCTAGCACATCTCAGCCTGGCAAAGCTCAGCATAGCACATCTCAGCCTGAAAAAACTTAACCTAGCACATCTCAGCCTGACAAAGATCAGCTTATCACATCTCAACTTGGCAAAGCTCAGCCTGACATATCTCAGCCTGGTAAAGATCAGCCTGGCAAAGATTAGCCTGGCACTTCTCAACCTAATGCAAATCAGCTTGGTAAAAATCAGCCTAATATAAATCAAGGATGCCAGGCTAAATCTCAGCCCCGCATGAATAAAAATGAACACCAGGCTGATTTGCAGCCTAGCATGAATAAAACTAGATGCCAGCCTAACATAACTAAAATTGAAAATCAAATTAAATCTAAACCAATACGCGAGGCTAGTTCGAGTGAGCCAGTGTGTGAGGCCAGATCAGTATACGGAGCTCGTATAGCGCGCGAGAATCGTCTAGTGCGTGATGCTAAAGTTAAGCCTCAACATCGCATAAGAACAGATGAACGCACATGAAAGCGGGTAAGACTTGATTTGAGGCATAGTTTTGTTTTCGCAGCCGTCTTCTTTTTGGAATATCGGATCTCGGTGTTGATAGTCAGTTAAATATAGATAGTCTTAGGGTTTGACAGCGACAGTAAGTCAAAACTGCTACGATTAACTTTTCACAACAGCAGGACTGATTGGGTCGTACTGTCCTTCTTTTATTTGTGAGATATCTCCATAAATCCGGAGTTTCTTCATACGGTGTTGATATAACCATCTTTTGCAGGTGGGGTCCGCTTCATGTGTGAGATTTATTTATCCAGACAGGTGGCTCTAAGAAGTCATGGAAGTTATATTTGTCAACTGCCAGATTGGTTCTATGCCCAACATTAGTTTTGAAATATTTTGCATGAAACTGCTTGGCAGCATTGCGTTCATCTGTTCTTATGCGATGCTGAGGCTTAACTTTAGCATCACGCACTGGACGATTCTCGCGCGCTGGACGAGCTCGGTATACTGATCTGGCCTGACACACTGGCTCACTCGAACTAGCCTCGCGTATTGGTTTAGATTTAATTTGATTTTCAATTTTAGTTATTGTTTGCCCAAAAATTGATTCTTTGATTCCATTGCAAAATTGATTGATTACATGGAAATTGAGATTACAAAAATTCTGAGGAACAAGAACGGGAATATTAATTTATTCCCTTTTTTATGTGTGGGTTCGGGTGGCGGTGGAGTCTTGCTGCTGCCTCCATTGACAGTCCGACTAGGAGAAGATGGCTCTGCTCTTTTCTTTGATCTCACGAGCTCGCCCGTAATCGTCCCAAAGTCTTCCAATCCAAAAGTCCTCTCTCCGGTTAAATTCCTGTGTTTTATATAAACCGAAGAAGCTCCAAATCCGGCTCAATTCTCTCCTGAAAAATTGGATCACGGATTATCAGTCCAAAAATAGGAAACAAATCAACGGAAAATAATGAAAAACAACCCGCGGGTTGGCACCTGCGGGATCGCTCCCGCGGGTGGCAACCCGCGGGATCGTTCCCGCGGGTGGGAACCCGCGGGATCGCCCCCGCGGGGGCTCCCGCGGGTTGCAACCCGCGGGAATCCTCCCGCGGGTGGCGACCCGCGGGGGCTCCCGCGGGTGCAACCCGTGGGTGTGCCCACTTAGCAAAAATAATTTTTTTTTTTTTGGTATCTACATAACCCCCTCCAAAGTTTTCGAAGTTCTGTATTGAACCGTACTGAATTTCGAAATACTTTGGATTTTTTAATTTTGGTTATAGACCTTTTAAAAGATTTGGTCGATAGAGATAACTGTTAATATATTCATTTATTCAATGACAAGCAGATGTATGATTTTAACGTACTCATTAGAGGACAAGCAGAGGTATGATGTTAACATGCTTATTTTAGGTCAAGCAGAGGTATAATATTAACGTGCTTATTTTAATCCTACCCGTTCAGTGACATCTAGTATGACGAATCAGGAAAAGACAGAGGTGACATTAAACGTGTCTTGGAGCTTAACCTATTCAGAGGATCTGGTCATGATAGGGACAAGCTGACTAAACAGAGGTGACGGTTAACATATTTAGTTTTGGAATCGGACTATCAGAGGTAACTGTTAACTTGATAGGGAGATGATTTTCGTCAGAGGTGATTTTCAACTTAACGATATCAAAAGCACGTTCATAAGAGGTTGTAATGTTGGACTTGATGAAGTGTGAATTTTCTTTTCTGTCAGAGGTGAAATCTTAACGTGACAGGGGATCGATTTAATTAGGATTTTATCTCTTTTGATTTTGAATTATGATGTCAGAGGTATGATTTTAACTTGACAAATATTTTGGAGTGTCGCTTGCTCTGTTAGAGCAAAATGACAAGAAAAGTTTTGCTGTCAGAGGTGAAATCTTAACATGACAGGAGATTTATCTGATTAGGATTTTTAGCAAACCCCTATCTATCAACGGGTTTTATTTGCCTTTACCAACTACTGTTTGAGTTGGGCTAGCCATGCTATTCCCCTCAGCATTGTGAGTTATCAAGGATTTCGTTTGGGCTTAAATGCCAAACTTTTCCTCTTCCCTTTGCCTTAGCAGCTTAGGGCAGTGATGTATTCTTATATTCGGATAAGAATACTGTTGTGACATATTTGTCGTGGGATTTTTAGCAAACCCCCAGCTATTAACGGGTTTGATTTTGCCTTTACCAACTACCGTTTGAGTTGGGCTAGCCATGCTATTATCCTCAGCATAGTGAGTTGTCGAGAATTTCATTTGGGCTTAAATGCCAAACTTTTCCTCTTCCCTTTGCCTTAGCGGCGTTGGGTGATTCATGCTTTTTACCCCCAGCATGGTGGGGTTGGCGAGAATTTTATTCTCTTCCTGTAGCCTTGTCGGCGTTGGGTAATTCATACTTATTACCCCCAGTATGGTGGGGTTGGCGAGAAATTTATTCTCTTCCCGTAGCCTTGTCGGCGTTGGGTAATTCATTTTTTTTTTGATGTTTTTTTCTTTTTTTTTTATTTTTTTTATTTTTTATATATATATATGGGGGTTTAAATTAACCGCCTTGAGCCCATTTTTTGGGAATTGTTGTGAGCCCAAGTGGTACCTTTAGACCTCACACATTAAATGTGTCGGAGTTAGCTCTAACTCCTTTTTTGTTCAGCTTTGAGCTGAACGGCTCCAGCGTCAATCAACGCTTGAATTTTATCTTTTAAGATAAAACAATTCTTTGTAGGGTGACCTACAATCCGATGGTACAGGCAGTAATTCGGATCGTTAGTCTTCCCTATTTCTTCAGGCCTCTTACTCTTCGGCAACTTGAGCATCTTGCGCTTGCTGAGCAGATTGAACATAGTAGCAGTATGTTCATCCTTGAACGAATACTGCTTTTGAAGCCTGGGTGACTTTGCTGTGTTGCTTGTAGTCGGCCATGGTTTCTGCTTCGGTGTACTTTCTACCGGCATTGCCGTTATGTCTTTCCCTTTTGAACGGGGAAAATGGAATGGAGATTCGTTTGTACCGTCTCCGGTTGCAGACTGTTGCATTTCGAGACGTCGAAGTATTTCTTCGGCCTGTTCACCCTGCTTAAGCAGATCCTTCCATGATTTTGATTCGACCGAGCCCATCTTGTCTAGGATATCGGTCAGCAAGTTATATCTGCAGGTTTCCACAAGCGTATCCTGCGTCATGCCATGTAGGCATCGAACAGAAAGTTCTCGGAACCGCTCGACATAAGTTTTGACCGTTTCGCCTTCTTCTTGCTTCGTTGCTAGCAAAGATAATATGGAGACTTCTGTATCATCTTCAAAAAATCGGGCTAAGAACTCACGTTCTACATCGGCCCATGATTTAATTGTTCCCTGGGGTAGCTGCATGAACCAGGTAAATGCGGGCCCCCGTAAAGTGTTCGCAAATATCCTAGTCATAGTTGGATCATTCCCCATGAGATGTCCTGTCTGTGAGAGGAAATAGAAGATGTGTTGCTGCGGCGAACCTTTACCGTCGAATGATTGAAGATTCAACGGTTTATATTTTGCAGGATAGGGTACGGTCTCCCATTCTACGGGATATGGACGGACTACCCCCACCTCTTGTAGCTTTTTGCGATGAAGAAGAGCTTGTAATTGGTTCTCCATCTTCTCTATTTTCTCTGCATGAGGATTGATGATAACTTTCACTTCCTCTTCCTCTCTTGAATGAGGAGGCACTTCTTCATCTTCGTCTTCGCTGTCTTCATTTATTGGGAAGGGTCGTTTTCCTTTCTGCCGACCAGAAATAGACGACGAGAATTGGTTCCTCCTAGTTTGAGCCAGCAACTCAATTAAAAGTTGTTTCATTTCTTCTATGGTCTCCTCTTGCTGTTCGAGACGTTTTTCTTGTCTCTCAAGCCTTTCAGAGACTTCTTCTAGAAGCGCGCCCTCTGGTTTGATAGAAACTCTTTTTGATCCTGGAGTGATTTCCTTATCCGAAGGGTTGTTTCCGACCACCTTTTTGCCTTTATTAACCATATTTGATGAGGCAGCAGGTAGATCGGTTCCAGAGTACGCCTTTTTCACCGACCGTATTCTTTTAGGTTCGGTGATCCGCTCAAAAACTGATCATTTTGTGTTGCACTGGCAGTTTGATAGAACAGTTGAGATCAGTTGTTCGCATTGGCAGTGAGGGATATTTTGTGAGGAGTTCTTCTTCCAATTGAGATACTCTCTCAAATCTTGAGGTATCTTCTCCTCTCTATTTGCATTTTGACGCATTTTGCGTCGCAAATTTGGTTCATAATACTGGAGAGTTTGTAATATTTCAGGGCTGAGCTCTTTTCCAGCATTAGATTGTTCTCCAATCCTTCTGCGGATTCTTCTGGAGTGTGTGCTGGCCTGCGCAGTTGTACGGGCCTTGCACGCATCTGACTTGTTCTTCGGGATTTGGAGGATTCTATCATGAATATGTTCATCCGAAGAGAAATTTGAAGACCTATCCTCAGGTGAGTTCATGAGCACATCCTTATATTTGTTTGTAGAGGAACGGGATGGTACACCTGAGAGAGTAACCAAAAAGTTAGATGTGCGTTGTGTGCTCACTGTGCGTGTGCCCGAATAGACACCAGAACCAACCCCTGATTTTTCCTACGGAGTGCAACCCACGGGTTGCAACCTGCGGTGTGCAACCCGCGGTTGGAACCGCGGGTGCTTGCACCCGCGGGGTGCAACCCGCGGTTGGAACCGCGGGTTTGCACCCGCGATTGCAACCGCGGGGTTGCACCCGCGGGGTGCAACCCGCGGTTGGAACCGCGGGTTTGCACCCGCGGGGTTGCCCCCGTGCGGTGCAACCCGCAGTTCCGCCTGCGGATTTTTATTTTTTGGAATTTTTTCTTCCGGATGTTTCCTGATCTGGATTTTCTGACCGCAATTTTCCAGAGGCACTGTTGAGGAGGGCCCGCTGGGCCTTACGCCTCAGGTTTCTCTTCTGAGAGCGGGTCAGGGACTGGTTTGACTTTTGGCTTGACTTTGGAACTGGCGATAACGCCTCGTAAGTTTCAACGGGCGATGACGCCTCGTAAATTTTCATAGGCGATGACGCCTTTTGATTTCCGGTGGGCGATGACGCCTCACCTTTTTTCATCGTCACCCGGCGATGACGCCTAGGCTCCGAATCAGAGGAGGAAAGAAATTCCTCATATTTTTGCTGGTCAACTTCTATGACCAGTGTCTCAACCATTGAGCCAATCGGCACCCGGTCGGACTGCGCCACCAGATTCTCTGTGGTAAACAGAGGGGCTCCCACTGTGCTCGTCAGTTCTTGTTTGCCCAAAAATTAAATTTTTGATTCCATTGCAAAATTGATTGATTACAAGGAAATTGAGATTACAAAAATTCTGAGGAACAAGAACGGGAATATTAATTTATTCCCTTTTTTATGTGTGGGTTCGGGTGGCGGTCGAATCTTGCTGCTGCCTCCATTGACCGTCCGACCAGGAGAAGATGGCTCTGCTCTTTTCTTTGATCTCACGAGCTCACCCGTAATCGTCCCAAAGTCTTCCAATCCAAAAGTCCTCTCTCCGGTTAAATTCCTGTGTTTTATAAACCGAAAAAGCTCCAAATCCGGCTCAATTCTCTCCTGAAAAATTGGATCACGGATTATCAGTCCAAAAATAGGAAACAAATCAACGGGAAACAACGGAAAACAACCCGCGGGTTGGCACCTGCGGGATCGCTCCCGCGGGTGGCGACCCGGGCCCGCGGGTTGCAACACGCGGGTGTGCCCACTTAGCAAAAATAATTTTTTTTTTTTTTGGTATCTACAGTTATGTTAGGCTGGCATTTAGTTTTATTCATGCTAGGCTGCAAATCAGCCTGGTGTTCATTTTTATTCATGCGGGGCTGAGATTTAGCCTGGCATCCTTGATTTATATTAGGCTGATTTTTACCAAGCTGATTTGCGCTAGGTTGAGAAGTGCCAGGCTGATCTTTGCCAGGCTGATCTTTACCACGCTGAGATATGTCAGGCTGAGCTTTGCCAAGCTGAGATGTGATAGGCTGATCTTTGTCAGGCTGAGATGTGCTATGTTAAGTTTTTCCAGGCTGAGATGTACTATGCTGAGCTTTGCCAGGCTGAGATGTGCTAGGCTGAGAAGTGTTAGGCTGATTTTTGCTAGACTGAGATGTGCTAGATTGATTTTACCAGGCCGAGAAGTGTTTGACTGATTTTTGCCACGCTAAAATTTGCTAGGCTGATTTTTGCCAAGCTGATTTTTGCTAGGCCGACTTTTTCTAGATTGAGATGTGCTAGGCTGATTTTTGCTAGGCTGAGATATGCTTGGTTGATATTTGCCAGGCTGAGATGTGGTAGGCTGATTTTTGCCAAACTGATTTGTGTTTTGCTAATTTTTGCCAAGCTTAGATATGTTAGGCTAATTTTTGCCAAGTAGAGATGTGCTAGGCTGATTTTTCTAGGCTGAGATTTAGCCTGGTATCCACCTTGCTTTATATTGGGCTGAATCTGAGCCTGGAATCCACTTTGACTTTGCTAGGTTGATTTTGAGCCTAGCATTCACCTTGACTTGTACTAGGCTGATTTTGCGTCTGGTGTGCAAAACGGGCTCTGAGGGCCCTACGACGCGCCCTTCGATTCTAGTTGCAGATTCAAGTCCGTCTTTATGACGCAATTACTTCTCCTTTGGCGACCTTGATCACCAACTTCTCCATCGTTTCTCCAATTTTGTTGACGTCGAATTGGACCACGTTCTACTCTTCAGTATAGGAGATTTCTCTCACTGTGGTTGTCAGTTTGTTTTCGAAAAAAATCAGAGATTTTTCCATTGCCATTGAGAAAAATTGAAGATTACAAAAATTTCTTTTTGTTCGTCGATTACAATGAAAATATTTAAGAAAAGAAAACACAGATAAGAGAACTTATAGAACATATCGCTCTCTTTTTATCAGAAGATTATGGGATAGAGATAGCTATGAGAATTGATTCGTTCCTCATTGACGATCCAACGTCGATGATTGGAGGCGGTGGAGATTTCTTGAGCTCCTTCTTCTCTTCTAATCTTGGAAGAAGCTTGGACTTTTGCGCGAGAGAGAGATATGGCCAAAGGTCTTTTTTTGAGTCCCTCTAAAGGGTTATTTATAGTTTCCAAGTTATTGAGATAGTTTCCATGTAGGTAGAATCAGAATCATATTGTAATCTTGATGAGATATTTGAATTTTCTTTTAATTAGATTTGCTCCAAGATTCGTTGTATCTGGTCCTAATTTTGCACCCAAAAAAATTAATTAGAGTCTAATTAGAATTTGTGAAATACACAAATTAGTCCGGAGCAGGTCCAAATTATTGGGCGCAAGATTGGACCTCACTGCGCACGAGGCTGGTGACCAGCCTTGCGTGAGGCAAATTTTTTTTTGTTGTTCTACACTGTCAACTTGCTCACGTCACCCTGTTATGTGACCCTTCGATCCACACAACATCCGTTCTATCTGTGTATTCTGTTTGCTTCTATTCGGTTAGTATCATCATTTTTCTATGGCTTCTTCTAATGAGATCACTCGCTTTATAGACATTGTTTTAGATTACAATGCATGGGCTCAACAAATATCAGTTTTTCTTATTGGTTGTCGCTTATGGAGGTTTGTCAATAGATCCAGACTAGCACCCACCAAGATTAACTCAGAAAGTACAAAAAAAATTGATGAGTAATTTGAGGAATGGAAAGGTACTTCTTGTAAGATCTTGTTTTAATTTATTAATATCTCAGTTCCTTCTATTTAGAGTCTATTGCCAAAGTTTTGAAATATCAAATTTGCATGAGATTTTTTGGCGTATCGATACAACTATTATAATAATGTTCTCTTCAGTTTCAATTGGAATCAAAGTTATATCAAATGCATCGAGAGCCGGGCTAGTCTATTATTGAGTTTCATTCTCAGATTAGTAGCATCTGGGATCAGCTCTCTCAGGCTGACCAGCTTTTCCGAATGATAAGTCTAGCTAACTTTTTGCAGATTATCAAGATCGTTGTCAATTCATCCACTTTATGATGCATATTTGTGATGATTTTGAGAGTATTAGAGTTTCGCTACTCCATCGATCTCCTCTTCCTGCACTCGAGACTGCTCTCACAGAGCTTATTTCAGTAGAGACATGCTAAAAGACTCATCGTATTCATTTGACTGATTTGGTCATGGCTATTGCAACTCCTAACTCCTCCATCTTAGCCCTCTAGTTGTGGTTGCTACTTCCGCTAATCCATACCGTTTCAACAGTCACTACCATTATTGCAAGGAAGAGAGTCACTGCATCTTTGATTGTTTTAAGAAAAAGACTAGAGATGCAAGAGATACTTTAAAAACTCAAAAGCCCAATACTGTTGCTATTGCTTCTACCAGTCCGTACTTTTCGAACAATCCCTCTGCTCCCTCTCTTTGCAGCTGACTTTGAAGCTATTATCAATCAGTTTCTATTCCGTACTTCTACTACCTTCTTAGTTGCCTCAGGTAAATTATCTCCTTAGCTTTTTGGCACTGCTTGTTACAATCATATAACTCTTGATTTTTCTCTCATATCTAATAAAACATCTTTAGATTCTTCTCCTATCATTTATACTACTGATGGTTTGCATATGTCTGTTAGTTATATTGGTCATGTCTCTACTTCTATTCTCTATGTACCTGATATCCTAATTTAGCCTTAGATTTCTCTCTGTTGGCCAACTTATTGAACTTGGCCTTATCTCATTTTTTTCTAATAAAAGATGTGATGTGCATGATCAATAGATGGGACAGTTAATTGGAACTGGGTGTAAAGTTGGCCACCTTTTTGAGCTTTCATCCTTGTATCTTCCAAATTTCGGTTCTACTCAACCCATTGTGACAACTGTTTCCTCAAGCATTTGGCATTCTCGTCTTGGTCATACTTTCTTTCCACGTGTTCAATCTCTAGCATCAAGTGGTTACTTAGAGAAAGTCAATTTTGAATTATTTAATTATCTTTTATATCAGTTGAAAAAACAGACAGTTTTATCTTTTAATAAAAGTATTTCCTTTCTTTTTGCATCTTTTGATCAGATTCATTCAGATATTTGAGGCCTTGCTCCTGTTTCTCTAATGGAGGATCTCGTTATTTTGTTATGTTTATTGATAATTATTCACGATATACTTGGCTTGATCTCTTACATGATCTTTCTAAGTTACTTAGTGTTTTTCATGAATTTAAGCAGATGATAAAAACTCAGTTTAAAGTCGTTCGTTCTGATAATGCCATGGAGTACACATCTACATTCTTTCTTGCTGAACTCACATAAGAAGGCACTTTACCTCATCGTTTATGCCCTTAAACTTCCCAATAAAATGATCGTGCTTAGCGTAAGTATTGTCACATCCTTGATATTATCTGCTCCTTGCTCATTTCAGCCTCGCTTCCTGAATTTCGTTTGGGTGAAGCCACTCTTACAGCCATTTACACAATTAACCAGGTCTCATCTCCTACTCTCTCAAATCATTCTCTATGTGAGCTCCTCTACGGAAAGGTACCCAACTACTCTTCTAAAAACTTTTTGCTGTGCTTGTTTTGTCTTACTCCCACCTCATGAGCGTACTAAACTTGAGTCATATTCACCTCTCTATTGTTTTCTAGGTTATGGCATTGAACATAAGGGTTATTGGTGCTATGATCATGTCACCAAACGTCTTCGTATCTCTCGGCATGTTCAGTTTTGGAAACACAAAACTTTTATTAGTATCTCCCACATCTCCTCTGGTCCTTCTTCTGCTAGCCCTATTTTCACTAACTCCACACTTGATCTCTTTCTAGACTTTCCATCTGATGCATGTACTGAAAACTCATCAAGTGGTCACTCAACTTCAGTTTTTGATGACTCTAGATCATCCGTTGACCCTGTTATTGCATCCGACTCCCCTCAGTCTACACATCTGTTGGCCCATCTATTACGTCTAATGCCCCTAAGTCTTCTACCAATTTGGATATTCGTCATTCCTCTAGGGTATGATCTCTCCCTACCCGTCTAACCGATTATCATTGGTTTTATGCTCTTGCCACTTTTCATGAGCCTCACACTTATCGCAAGGCTAGTTCTAATACTCTTTGACAACAAGATATGTCGAAAAAACTGGATGCTCTTCACAAAACTCATACATAGGATTTGATTGATCAGCCTCATAGTAAGACTGTTATTGACAATAAATGGGTCTATAAGATCAAAACCAATTCTGATGGGTCTCCAATACGATATAAAACTCGTCTTGTGGCCAAGATTTATACTCAAGAGTATGGTATTGACTATAAGGAGATATTTGCTCAAGTTGCTCTTATTACATTTGTCCATTCTCTCCTGATTGTGGCCTCTGCTTGCCAGTAGCCTTTGTTTCAAATGGTTGTGAAGAATACCTTTCTGCATGGTGATCTAGTTGAGGATGTTTATATGCAGCATTCTCAAGGATATCTTCATTCTCCTGGTAAGGTTTGTTATCTTAAGCATGCTTTGTATTGGCTCAAGCAAGCTCCGTGCGCCTGATTTACCAAGTTCAGTTTTACTATTGGCCAACTTGATTTTGCCTCTACGCCACATGACTCTGCTCTCTTTACTTGTCATACTGATACTAGTATCACTGTTTTGCTCCTTTATGTTGACGATATGATTATTACTGGTAATGATACTTCTGGTATTTTTGAACTTAAGCAGTTTTTATGTCAGTATTTTGAGATGAAAGATCTTGGCTCTCTTAGTTATTTTCTGGGCTTAGAAGTTACTCTACATCTGATGGCTATTATTTAACTCGGGCCAAATATTCCTCTGACCTTCTTTCTCGTTCTGGCTTAACTGTTGTAAGATAGCTGATACCCCTCTCGAGTCTAACGTTATGTTTCGTCCTACTGACGGCGAGCTCCTTTCCGATACTATCCTTTATCGACAATTTGAAGGGAGTTTCATCTACCTCACTGTTACCAGGCCAGATATCGCTTCTACCATGCATCTCATTAGTTAGTTTATGGTTGCCCCACGCTCTATTCACTATGCTACAGTTCTTTGCATCCTCTATTCTGTGAAGGGCATTTTATTCTATGGACTCTATTTTTTATCCCACTCATCATTAAAATTGCAGGTTTACTCTAGTACTGATTGGGCAGGTGACCCTACTGGTTAATAATCCACCACTGGCTTTCTCTTTTTACTGGGTGACTCTTATTTCTTAGTGGAATAAGAAGCATATTGTTGTTGTTCGCTCTAGTACCGAACCCCCGAATATCTCACTCTTTCTGACACTATTTATAAGCTTCTTTGGATTCGTTGGTTTTTCCAAAATATAGTTGTGTCTTAGAACTCCAGTACTTCTATTTATTGTGATAATTATAGTGTTATTCAGATTCTCACAATAATGTCTCCCATGAGCGCACCAAGCACAATGAGGTCAATTGCCATTTTGTGTATCATCACCTATAAGTAGACACTCTTCGTTTTCTCCCATTTTCATCGACTGATCAGCTTGCCGATATTTTTACCAAGCCCATCCACCTAATCGTCATCATAATCTCATTTCCAAACTCAAGATGACATCTTCTAAACCATCTTGAGTTTGAGGAGGGATGTTAGCATATCACCAATTTAGGATATCTTCTTAAATTAAGATATTTGACAAATATTTTAATTTATTAGTATATCTCATGATATCTTTCTAATTTAGTATATTTGTCTAATCTCTCTTATTAGGTTGATTAAGGATTTTATGTAATTAGTATCAATTTGAATATTCTTTTGTCTTTGCCTTTTATGATTGCCTTCTTTATCTATAAAAGGATGGATATTATACAGTTTATGCACATCTCATAATACAAAGTTATTCTTCATTTTTCCAATTCATAGTTTTATGAAATATATAGACTCGCTCAGTGAGTAAATGGCCTGCACTATTAGAGCCCATTTGAAAAAGTTGAACTAATTGTACGTAGGTGTTTAGAGAGAATGAGTGTGCATTTGCTTGCTAAAGATGCACACAGAGAATGATTTCATTAATGGGAAGAAAATAATTGTAAAGAGAGAAAATGGTTGAATAAAATACTATTGGTGGATTTTAGGAATTTTGGGTAAGTTAAAATTTCAATTGGAAAAGTGAACCCAATATTTATGTATTATTTTGTTAAATTACGATATTTGGAGGGTACGTGCCTGAATATTGAGAGTTGGAGGACGTTAGATTTGAGGGTAATGCAGCTAAAAAAGACCCCTAGCCTAGTTTAAATTGTGGTTATATCATAAAATTCTAAAAGTTTATTTTTCTAACTAAGTTCGGAGACAAATCTAATTAGTCTTGATTGCTGGCTAGTGACATTATTAATTTGTCCGGTTAATGACTGACTATTAAAGGAGAGGATTATAACCTAGAAACTATAATCTAATAACCATTTGAATGAGTGACAGTACTCATTCCTTGTACTTGAATAAACCTTTTGGGAAAATAACTATTATAATTAGTACTTTAATTAAGATGTCCAACCCCTCTCCCGTGTTTGAAATGCAATAATAATGTCCAAATTAAGATGATCCAAACGTTTACCATTATTTAAAAAATTAATTATAAATTATAAACTGGTCTCTCTGTGTATATTTTGTTGCCTTGTGAAGGAACGTACTATGATTGTGGTGTGCAATATGGGGGGCACATTTCTCGCAATATGCGCTTGTCTGGTGACAAATTGCCACGCTACCGACCAAACGAATACTTATAACCAAAGTTTTCTCCGTTTTCATTTACCTTAATTTTTAGATTAATTTTTACAACTATATATTTCATCTTCTCCTGTTCCTATTTCCCACCACTTAATTTGCTGGTTCAGGTCAATGTTATTGATTCACTTTTCAGAAGCTTTCCGTCTCGAATATGGAAAATATAGTGTGTAAATATTTGTAAAATTTGAGCATCTGGAACTTTGAATTTCACGCACCATTTATCAAATGATATATATTATATCAGAACATGTGCCTACATTCTATTACTACCTATAACTTACATGATGTTCTATACTCCTACATGCTTAATCTATTGGTTAACACCCTGACATCGGTTTAGGGATATATAAAGCATTATAGGTTTTATTTGCTACTCCTATCAGTGGCAAAGGAACAAAATTTACTGTCAGCCAGTATTTTATGTAGCTTTTTGATTTATTTGTTTATTGTTTGGTGGGCCTGCACCATTACTTAGAAATAAATAAAGGCAAAAACAATGAGGGGAACACAAAGACATTGTTAGTTACCCTCTACAATGTTTTATATATTTTTTTGACATAAATGGAACGAAAAGATCCTCATTGATAATTGCCTTATCTTAATTAATTAACAGTAGTCTGTCACGTGACCAATATACCGACAATATCCTTGATAAATAATATACAGACTTGCTCAATAAGTAAATGACCTGCACTATGCTCGTTAGAGTCCATTTGAAGAGTACCGTCTGTATGCGGTTGTGTGTTTGGAGGGAGGAGGGGAGAGACTGAGAGAGAGGGTGTGTGTTTGCTTGCTGAAGGAAGATACGGGGAGAAAGTGGTCTTAGTAGTGGGGGGAAGAAATTATTTTAAAGAGCAAAAACGGTTGAATAAAATACTCCAATAGTGTATTTTAGGAATATTTGGGTGAGTTAAAATTTCAAATGGGAGAAGAGGACACAATATTACCTTCTTATTTTGTTACATTAAGGCTGTGTTTGGATTGAGGAAAAATGAAGGAAAAGAAAAGAAAAAGAAAAGAAAGTTGCTTTCCAATGTTTGGTTAGAGGAAAAATTAGAGAGAAAATAAAAATGAAAGAAAGTGAGAGAAAATGTATTAAGTTTTTTTTCTTTTTCATTTTCTTCCTCAAATCCAAGAGAAAATGAAAGTTGAGAGAAAAAAGAAAAAGGGTGAGAAATTTTTGCATAAATTTTCTTGTAATTTTAGTCCCAAGATTTTTAATTTTTATGAAGTTTGGACCATTTGGTTATTATATGTTTAATTATTTAAAAATTAAAAATTATATCAATAATATGTAAATTAATATTAAAATTCTCTATAGTTTAATTAGAATTATATTTTCCTTTTAATTTTCTATTGAGCAGCCAAACATAAGAAACTACTTTTTTCTAAAATTTCCTTGAGATTTTCTTCTTCATTTTCTTTCTAACCAAACATAAAAAAGAAAACCAATTTCCATATTCTTTTCTTTCCTTTTCTCTTTCCCTTTCCTTTTCTTTTCTTTTCCTTCATTTTCCCTCAATCCAAACACAGCCTAATAGAAAAAGTATACTGACACAAATTATGACTGTTAGGATTTTTGCTCTTACATATATGACAAATTGTGACTGAACTCGCGAAGATTTGTTCTGAGTGCTTAGCATAAATCAAACTCAAAGTTGATAAAGACCAATACGGTAGGTTTGACAGATACGTTGATTGGATAAAGCAATAACATGAATTTTAAGAAGGTGTCACTACAAAATCTTATAACTTGGAACAACCTTCATAACAACATCAGGGTATGTTAAAATGGAGTTCGGACATGAAAGTTATATCTCTCAAAATTGAGAAGAAGCAACAACAAGAATTGATAAAGGCTATACAGTATTATCAACTTCAAGCTAAGTTTTAATGTTGATGCATGCACAACTAAAAGAAATTGTAATAGAAAGAGTTTATAGAGCTTTATGTATTCTTTTCAATGGCATCTGGATTATCCAAATTGGACTTCGGGAATGAAAATTATAGTCATTTTACTAGAAGGATGTTAAAGTGGCTATTGAAGGGATTGTCGATAGCCAACACTCAGATCTCACAGTAAATGGCTATTGATGTGGCTACTAAAGGAGCTATTGACAACGGCAAGGGTTGTTGAAGGAGCCTTTGGATAGCCTAACAAAGCATCACGTGGGTAATGTGTTTTTGGATTTATTTTTTATGGAATTTGAGTTGGATTATGATTTCTTTTGGATCCTTGGATTTAATTTCGATGGATATAATTTAAAAAGAGTTTGAAAGTTGATTTGGAGGGTGTAAATCGTATTTATATATTGTCATCTTCAATGGAAAAAATGTGAAAAGTGTAGAAAAGAGCGGGAAAAGAGCTTCTTAAGAAGGACAAAAATGAGAGATTTATTGAAGGAGGAGTTTTGGATCATGATTTGTGGATATCAATGTCTTCAACATCTCCAACCAACATATGAGTATATAATGTATGGTTGTGATAATTTCTACTCGTTCACAGTTCTTTTATAATTTAATATTTATAGATCTACATTTTGAGCAGTGAGTTGTTACTAGATTTGAGATAGTTTGAGTATAAAACTCTGTCTATGGCTATTTAGCAGATAAGTCAGATCTTAGACAATTGGTGACTCATGGTTATCTAGCGGCTATAGTCAAATCATTGTAATTGACTTGAGATCATAGGACAGTTCTTCCTTGAGTTTTTTATATTCGAATTTTCTACGTTAAAAATTTCCATGTTAATCTTTGTGATGATTTGAGAATTATTCTTGAATGATTGATTTATTATTCCTAATACTTATTGATTAATATCCATTGAATAACCCACAGTTCTACAGTAGGTAGCATACTTTTTCAATTGGTATTAGAGCAAATTTATTCTATTTTGAGTAAGATCTAGTTATTTCAAGAAGATTCCTAGAGAAGGATAATCTACTAATATATTGAAAGCTAAAATGAGAGCACTCATAGTGTTGTCAGGTATGAAAGTATGGTCATTTGTTAGTAACGGTTGTGAACACTAGTTGGTGAAGATAAAAAAAAAAAATTAAAGTCTGAACAGATTGGATGCCTACTGATTAAAAACTTGCTAAACGAAACTTCAAAGCCCTATATGTGATCTTCAACGAGGTGATATCTGCAACTAAGTTTAGGAGAATAAGTACATGTGAGAGTGCGAAAGAAGTGTGGAACATATTAAAAACAACACATGAGGGAACAACTGTTGTCAAAGTGTCTAAGATTCAAAAGTTGATAAAAGATTTCGAGAACTAACTATGGAAGATGATGAGTTCTTTGATGAATTTTACGATTAATTGAACGATATAATTAGTACATCATTTAAACTTGGAGAGAAGATGTCTGACTCTAAAGTCATGAGAAAAATTCTTAGATCTCTTCCGAAAAGGTTTCAACTAAAAATTACTACTATAGAAGAAAGGAAGGATATAGATATACTAAAGTTGGATGAATTGTGTAGAAAATCTACAAATTTACTAGGCAAACTACCACAAAAAAAAAAAGAAATTTAAGGGCCTTGTATTGAATACCAAACCAGAAAGTATTTATATAAACACTGATTCTAAAATTGATCTGGAGGTAATTGCAAACTTTGTCAAACAATACAAGAAGCATTCCTTAAGAAAAAATTTGGCTAATGATTTAATCACATCTAATAAGAAAAATTTGTTCCAAAAAATAAAATTTGAGCTAACAAAATATAAATTAAAGCTAACAAAAAGAACCCAAATGAGAAGTCAACTGGAGTTTAGTATTTTGAATATTCTAGATTTGGCCATTATACTCATGAATATGCCCAATGGAAAAAGAAGAAGGTAAAAGCTATGCATGTTACATGGGATGATTCAGATGATTCTGCTAATGAGGAATATGATGATGATTCAAATAATTTTATTGTTTTTATTATTTCGATTGGTTCTTCTAGTTCTTCTTGTAAGTTTCTATCAGAAAATATATTGATGATAAACCTTACGAATTGAATGATAATGAATATCTTCAAGAAACATATCACGAACTATTTGAAGTGTCACTTATTTTGAAGAAACAGAATGTAAAACAGATAAAGAATATCAAAAAACTGATAAAGGATTAAGAAGAAATAAAATCCAAATTGACATCTGAAGGTAAAATGATTGAAGAGCTTGAGTTGTACAAGGTGAATTCCATATCCACGATCATATATTTGGAGAAAGATAAAAAAAAAAAAAACTAATGAAGGAAGAAGATTTATTCTTAAAGAGAAATAAGAATCTTCTTGACTCCAATACAAAGTTGGAAACCACTATAAGTAATCTTATGTTTGATTTGGCTAAGTTAATTTGCCTCTCAATGTATGATTTCAGGAAAGTCAAAGCTTAATAAAATTCTTGGAGCATAAACGATGGGAAATAAGTACCAAGGACTTAGATATGTCCGACAGAAGCCAAAGGCTAAGCCCCTAATTGCTAAGCTACTTCCATTGTTAAAGATAACCAAAGCATTGAAACCGAAATTAAGTATACCTACTCAATCAAAGGTATTGTTGGCATGTATAGTTGCGCTTATAATGTTTACTTTCATAATACTAAAGGTAAGTTTGTACCCACATGTCACCGTTATGAGAGATTATGACATATTAGACAATATTGTATTGATCTTAAGAATCCAAGTATGTCTAACTCAAGTAAGAAAGCTAAACTAATAAAAAATTGGATAGAGAAGTTCAGAATAAGATATAATGTTATATTGTTTGTTTTGAGTGCTAGCAAAACTGATTTGTGGTATTTAGATAGTAGGTGCACTATACACATGATGGATACTATTTACTTCTATTGTTGAGTGTAATTGTAGAAGAGTAATATTTGGTGATGGTATCACTACAAAATTTGTGGTAAAGGCATTATAAATTGCGTTGGTATGCCTAAGTTTGAGAATGTTTTATATGTTGTAGGCTTAAAAGCAAATTTGATAAGCATTAATCAACTTGCAATAAGGGTTATAAAGCAAAATTTTCAAAAGAAGCGTGCATGGTTATTAATAAAAATAATGAGATTGTGATGAAAAATCAATATACCTCTGACAATTACTATAGAATTCTATCATATGGTAAGTCTAACATATGTAACTCCACCATTGTCAACAATATAATTCTCTGGTATCAACGTTTAGGACATATCAACTATACAAATCTTATTGAATTGTACACTAATTAGTTTATACGAGGTATTCCATAGTTGAAAATTTTGTTTGTAGCTCGTGTCAATTAGGAAAACTCAAATATCTTTCACATAAGAAAGTGGATGGTCAACACACTTTAAAACCAATAGAACTTGTTCACATGGTGGGTTCTATGAAACTGAAAGCTTAGGAGCAAAACGTTATATCTTTCTTGATGATTACTCTATATTTTCCTAAATATTCATTCTACATGAAAAATCAGAAAATTTTGATGTATATGAGTTTCTTTTTCTTATACTTCAAAATGATAAAGATGACATCACAGGTGAAGTTAAAAATATTAGAGCTGACTATAAAAGAGAATTTGAGAATAAATAACTTGTGAACTTTTATAATATTCATGGTATTTGTCATGAATTCTTTGCTCCTAAAACACCTTAGCAAAATAGAGTTGTTGAAAAAAAAAAATATTACAGTGCAAGAGATGGTCAGCTTTTTACTTCACGCAAAGGAGTTGCCTCAGAAATTCTAAATGGAGGCGATTAACATAGCGGTATACATAACCAATCGTGTACATCTATGTCTAGGTACAAAGTGTACGTTATATAAGCTAAAGAAAGGTAAGAAACCTTCACTATCCTATCTTTGAGTGTTTGGTAGTAAGTGTTACATACTGCATTACCGAGAACATCTTGGTAAGTTTGACTTTAAAGGGCACGAGAATATTTTTCTTGTATACTCACTTAACAATAGAGCTTATCATGTATATGTTCTTATTACTAAAACTATTATAGTGTCCACTGATGTAGTTACTAATGATGCAGGTTGCTCATAGGTGATCCTAATGGAGTTGATGATATATATACTGAGATGCACAACCTAAATAGTCCACAACAACAAATATTCCCGCTTCTTCATAAAATGAGATTACAGTGACAAATAAAGAGAAGGAGACACATGATATAAGGATAGATGATGAGTGGGAGAAGAAGAATGACGCTACAACAACTAAGTTTCAACCTTCTTCACGAGTAAAGATAAATCATCCTATATTTCAGGTATTGGTGAGGTAACTGCTCTCATGATGACACGTAAGAAACTTCAAAGTTTAGTTAGTATTATTAATATATGTCATATTCCATAATTGAACCCATGGTTGTAAATGATGCAGTACAAGATGAACATTGGGCTAATGCCATGGATGAGGTGTTAGAACAATTTGCAAGAAGTGGCGTTTGAGAATTAATAGTAAAACCAAATAATGTAAATGTCATTGGCGCGAAATAGATTTTCAAAATAAAACTGATGAAATAGGGGGGTTGTCAAAAACAAAGCATGCCTGGCTGCATAATGATATACGCAGGTAGAAGGATAGAAGGTATAGATTTTAATGAGACATTTATACCTATGGCTGGGTTAGAGTTAATACGTATGCTTATCTCTATTGATTACATTCTTAACTTAAAACTATATCAAATGGGTGTAAAAATTGTGTTTCTAAATGGGCATTTAGAAGAGGAAGTTTATGCCGCACAACCCAAGGGATTTCAGAATCCTCACTATCCTAATTATATATTGAAACCAAAAAAAATGCTATACGGGTTAGAACATGCCCGAAGAGCCTGGTATGATCGATTGACTATTTTTTTTACTCTATTTTGATTTTTCTAGAGATAATATTGATAAAACAATATTCTCAAAAAGAATTGATTTTGAATTTTTTTGTATTGCAAATTTACATGGAAAACATTATTTTCGGAAGTTCAAGTTAAGATTTGGGTAAAAAAAAAATGTGATCTAATAAGCTTTGAGTTTGAAATGTGTCTTTTGTGTGAGTTAAAAAAATTTCTAGGACAGCAAATAATTTAGAATTATAACGGGGTTTTTGTGTCACATACAAAATATGTTAAGAATCTCATTAAAAGATTTAGCCTAGATGATGCTACTTTATACTAAGACATCCATGAGTACTACTTTATGACTCACTAGAGATAACATCAGAATACATGTTGAACATTTATACCCTAGCATGATTGGCAGTCTTTTATACTTAATTGTAAGTAGATTAGACATCTATTTTAGTATAGGTGTATGTGCACGATTCCAATCTAATCCTAGAGTGTCCCATTTGAATATTGTTAATGTATCATTAAACACATCAGTGGTTGCGATTATGGCATATAGTACTTTTCTGACTCCAAAACAAGCATTATAGGCTTTGGATATTGATTGGATAGGGAGTGTGGAGGACAAAAAAAGCACATTATGCGGATATTTAAACTTGGAAAGTAATATGGTGGCATAGCATAGAAAGAAGCAGAATGCAGTATCATTGTCGACATTTAAGGCTAAGAATACCACAGCAGGTGTATATTGTATCCAACCGTTATGGATGAAATAAATGTTGAGTGATTACAGTATTAGACAAAGTGTGATGACCTTATATTGTGATAATATGAGTTCAATAAATATATCGAAATCATGTTCAACACTCTAAAATAAAACACATTGATAACACCATCATTTTATACGAGAGCTGATTAGGAAAGATATAGTTGTTCTTTGAATATGTTCAAACTAAAACTCAACTCACTGACATTTTCATAAAACCTCTAGATACCCAAAGATATATTCTATAGTTGAGTAACCACATAGGATTACATAGCCTACGACATAGATTTCATATATATTTTTTTCCATGACTGTAAGTATGACACTTAAATATTTTATTGTCTATTTATGTTGAGAGTATTTTATTATATTATGGTTGATATTGTTGTTACTTACTCATATTCATATATAGACAACTTCTATACTTGATACAAAGAGTAAAGTAACCGAGTATTATTTAAATTTTCTTCACACTTGTATATCAATATAAATATTTAATGGTGACTTCTTGAGGTTTGGCTACTATGTGTTAACTCTATGCGTGACTTCCTTGTGTCCTCTAATATGGATATTTATATTTTTATATGTTTGTCAATTTCTGACAAAAATGGAGAGTAGTATATATATTGAGGTATATTGAGTTTCAAACGAGAAAAGAGCATATGCTTGTGGAGAGATAATTATTATGCATTTGTATTGTATGTATGTGTATATATTCTTATTATTTTTGATACATTTAGAGGATGAATGAACTTGATCTTGTTTTATGTCTTTGGTACGTAGGACATCTGGGGTCATATACTGAATAAAGAGTTTTTATCATTAAATTGCCAAAGAGGGAGATTGTTAGGAATTTTGCTCCTAAATATATGACAAATCATAATAAAACTCATTAAGATCTAGTCTAAGTACTTAGGCATAAACCGAAGTCAAGGTTGATAAAAACCAATACGACAGGTACAACAAATATGCTAATTTACTAAAACTACAATGTGATTCTTAAGAAGGTGTTACTACTAAAGTGTAGAATATTGAACGACCTTCACAATGACATTAAGATTGGCTAAATTAGAGTTCGGATGTGAAAGTTATGATAACTCAAAGTTAGAAAGAAGCAGCTGTAAGAATTGATGAAGACTGTGCACCAACATCAAGTTCAAACTAAGTTTTGATGATAATATGAACATAGATGGAAAATTTTGTGTGGGGAAAAATTTGTAGAGCATTGAGTCTTCTTTCCAATTGTGATTAAAACACTCAAATCGTACTTGGAGATCAAAAGTTAAGACAATTTTACTAAAAGACTGTTGAAGTGGCTACTGAAGGGGTTGTTGATAGTCAACACTAAGATCTCATAGTAAAGGGTTGTTGATGCAACTGTTGAAGGGGTTGTCGATAGTCAACACTGAGATCTCATAGTAAAGGGTTGTTGATGCAACTGTTGAAGGGGCTACTGACTGTAGCAAGGGTTGTTAAAGGGGACAGCCTAACATGTGGGTAATGCGTTTTTGGATGATTTTTATAGAATTTATGTTAGATTGTGATTTCTTTTAGATCCTTAGATTTAACTTCAACGGATAAAATAAAAAAAGTTTGAGGGTGTAAATCATATTTATATGTCATCATTTTTAACGAAACAGATGTGATAATATGGAGAAAAGAAGAATAAAGAGATAGAGTTTCTCAAGAAGAACAAAAGGAGAATTTTATTGAAAAGAATGAGGTTTAGTTTGCGGTTTGTGGAGATCAATACTTATCAACAACTCAATAGACAAGTACTTAATTTATGATTGTGGTAGTTTGTTCTCGTTTGTAATTCTTTTATAATTTAATATTTGTAAATCTATATCTTAACTAGTGAGTCATTATAAAATTTGAGATATTTTAAGTGTAGAACTCTACTTGTGACTATCTAGCAGACGGATCAGATCTTAAACTATTGATGAGTCATGGTTGTCTAGCGGTTGTAGTCAAATCATCGATCATAGTACAATGTTCCTATGGTTTTTCTCCATTTGGGTTTTCCATATTAAAAATCTCCATGTTAATTTCTGTGATGATTTGAAATTTATTCATTATGTATGATGATTTGATAATTATTCTTGCTTGATTAATTTATTCTTCTTAATAATTGTTGGTTGATGTACATCTAATAACACACACTTCTATAGTAGCTAGCGTACGTTTTCAATAATATTAGGAGAGTATGTACGTGAATATTGAGATTTTGAGGGTATGTATGATTTGAGGGTATAACACCTCAAAATGCCTAGTTTAAATTGTGGTTATATACTAAAACTCTAAAGTGTAATTTTCCTAATTAAGTATGGAGACAAATCTAGCTAGTGTTGATTGCTCGCTAATGATATTATTAACTTGACTAGTTCATGACTGTTAGCTAGTCTTGATTGCTAGCTAATAACATTATTAATTTGACGGCTAATGATGTTAAAGGAAAGGATTATGAATAAGACGGGATAGGAACTATAATCTAATGACAACAAATGAGTGACAATACTCATCCTTTATACTTAAATATTCTCCTGGGGAAGATAAAATTATTATGATTAGTACTTTAATAAAGATGCCTAACCCATCTCCCGTGTTTCAAATGCAATAATAACGTCGAAATATTTACCATTATTTAAATTAAGGGGTTTTTCATATCGACCCTTAAAATCTTCAATATTTTGATATTAGTCTCTCAAATTTTTGATTTTTTTATATTAATCCCCCAAAACATTTAAATTACTCCACTTTAGTACTTCTAAGTCAATTATATTAATAACATTACCCTGTTTTTCCTGTTATATCTTCACTTTATTTCTTCTCATCAATTGAACATGTCAACTACATGTTCCCTCCTTGCTCTTATCTCATTCCCTCTTTCTCCAATGAGTCCTCTTTTCCCTCTTCTCTCATTCTCGCATCTTTCCTCTTTCTTCCTCTCTCTCCTCCCCCATCTTCGCTTCTTCAAAGCTAAGCCCCTAAATCCTAGAATACTAATTCTTGATCTCTTCCCTCTTTCTTCCTCTCTATGCTTCCCTCCCTCTTTCGTTCTTTAAATCTCCCTGCCTGTACTTTAGAACCCTAAATCTTGATCTCTCCCATTTTCCTTCTATCTCTCTACCTCCATCCCTCCTCTTTTCCAAATCTCCTGACCATACTCTAGAACCCTAAATTGTGAGAATTTGGAGAGATTTTTAGAGAGGTAATTTATCAAATACTTCCCAGGCACAATAATACCTTCAGCTTCTTCAAACAGACAGCAACCAAAATCCTTTTCTGACAACAAACAGAAAGTTTAAGAAGAAAAAAAATCAAAATTTCTAAAATAAAACTGAATCACATCATAATTGCAATATCCCAAAATTCATATTACATATATCCCTCTTTTGAGTCTGATCGTACCGAATAAGGTCACCAAAATCAATTTTAAGCACCAAAATATACTTTCGGTGAATGTAACTTTAAATTCGTAGCTCCAAATGGTATTTGGTCTTTGTGGTTATTAGTTTTCTAATATTTATGATTTTTAAAAAAAATTCTTGCCAGCCCAAAAAGTATTTCTTAATTTGGTAATATTAAATAATTCTTCTAATTTTTCAGAATTTTAGTTCTTTTATTCTGAACATCGAAATAACAAACGAATAATTTTCTAGTACTCCACTCATTGAACACTACGCCCTGCATTAATTTGGTAGTATTTGAAGAATGCAATATGGAACCGAAATTATTAAATAAATAAATAAAATAATTAATTAAATTACCTTACTAGAGGTTGTGGGCTTGGATAATAGAGCAGTGGCCTCTTCGGGGGCCAATCAGCAATGGCTTGGGGGTTTAAGAAGATAGAAGCTAAGGAAAAAATAATTCACTCTCTCACGCCAAAACCCATTCACCACTTCCTCCTCCTTCTTTTCTCACTCTCTCACGCCAGAACTATAACAACCTAATTTTTATAATAACTTATGTTCCTGATGTCAAATATATTCAAGAGTGAATTCGTTGTGTTCGTCTCTTTTCTCTATATTTTTGGTGAATTGTTTTTGAAATTTTATGAATAATCACTTAAAATAATATTATTTTAATCACCGGTGGACCTAAACGTAACAATCGGGCCGTGCCCGGCCCGGCCCGGGCACGACCCGTGGCTGGCACGGACGTGCCGTGCCGGGCACGGCACGTCCCTCCTTTGGGATGTGCCATGCCGCCGGCACGGCACAGTCACCCGGGCCTAGGCCCATGTTTTTTAAAAAAACAAAAAAAAATTAAATAGGAAACATAGCTTCATTTAACTAGATTTAACAAGAAGTAATAACAATAAAAACAAATATTATATTATATTTAATCTCATTACATTCATATAATTGCTCTATAAATCTCTTTAGAAGTTATACAAAGTCCGAAGAGAGGGGAGAGGATCCTAGCCGTCACCCTCAACTTGTTCTTAATATATTTTTTAAGAGATTTATGAGTTAAAAATTACAAAAAAAAAATAAAAATACATGAAAATTCTTACAAATTTAAATACTTTTAATCATACTTCATTTTCTTCTGGTAAGCCTAAAGTCTCTAGTACAACTTTATTAGTCAAGTCTTGTTCCCTATCTTTTGCGTCGTACCAATCCTTCAAGCAGACACACATCTCTAATGTGTCCGACGCCATTGAGCTTCTCAAGTCCGTAAGCACTTTACCACCTGCGCTAAAAGCAGGCTCCGATATTATAATAGACACTGGAGGAGTTGGTAGATCACGGGCCATGTTGGAAAGCACGGGATATGTTTTTTCCTGTGATTTCCACCATGCCAAAATATCAAAGGATTCATAATTTTTAGGGGATGCGTTATCTTCATAGTTAGCTCTCTCTAAATAATAATGTAATTCATTAAAATATGTACTAGTTTGTTTTGCCTTTTTTCTGTGAAATACAGATGATATTATCGGATTACGAATTTTCCTAGTAGATGGTTCTTTTATAGTTTGTGTTTGCACACTACATATCTTTATATGTTTTATACATAATATCTAAACATGTTTTAATATCATTAACTAAATCCCTCACATTATTTTCATAAGACATATTTGTAAAAAATAAATCTATTAATATTTCAAGTCCATCTAACTTGCAACGGGGATCCACAACAGTTGCAAAATATAATAAGTATGGAAAATCTTTAAAATATTTATTAAATTTAATTTCCATAGGTTTAACAATACTTTCAAGTATAGGGTGATTTCTACATACATTAAAAACAAAACTAATTTCGGTTAGATAATATAATGCAATGTGTGTAGTTGGGTAATAAGTTCCTGACAGTGCTCTAGTTGTATTTTTAAATTTGCCTAAAAACTTAGAAATGCAATGCAATTAGTGCCATTCATTATTATCTAAACTATACATTGGTGACTCTATTTCATTAAAAGTATTTATTACATTTTTATACTGAATAGCTATCTTTAACATTTTATATGTAGAATTCCATCTTGTTCTAACATTTATAGGTACAATTCTAGGTGATATTTTCATATTTTTACAAATTTGTTTAAGTGTTTGTCTTGTTGGCCAACTATCTTTAATAAAAAGTAATGTATACCTAAGTTTCATTAGTGAATCATTTACTATTTTTAATCCATCTTGAACGCATAAGTTTAGTATGTGGCAAATACACCTAACGTAGAATAATTTTCCATCTAGAATTGGTTTTGTAATATTTTTAAGAATTCTAATTGCGGCATATTTTCAGAAGCATTATCCAAAGAAATGGTTAAAAAAAAAATTTCTATTCCAAAAGCTGAAAAAACACTTAGAATGGATTGTGATAAATTATGTGCATTGTGAGGAAATTCAAATACCCTAAACGCTATTATTCTTTCTGTATGCACCATTCTTGATCTATATAGTGTGCCGTTACACATAAATAATTAGTCATATTTTTAGCTTCCCAACAATCTGCAGTTATAGCAACTCTAAAAATTAAAGAAGTAAAAATAGTTATTAAAGTATCTCTCTGCTCTTTATATAGTTTGAACATGTCGGATATAGATGTTGAACGTGGGACTTTTTTATATTCGTCAGTAAATGCTGCTTTACAAAATCTTTCAAATTTGCGGTTTTCCAAAAAAGTAAATGATTGCTCGTCATGTATTATAAATCTTGCTAAATGTTCTCTTGTTTTAATTGGATCATATTTACGTATATCTAATGATCCACCAAATGTGCTTATTTGTTTTTGATGTGGTACATTTGGTGGGTGAGTTTTTTCTAGGTGTCTTTTAAGATGACCCGTTCCGCTACCTAAAACAAACGAATAAATTTTATGACAGTATTTACACTTAGTTTTCCTAACATTGTTTTCTATTATTTTTTCAAAATGTTTCCATATGTCCAATTTAACAGCCCTAGTAGATGTGGTAGTTTGTGTTTCGGGTATGGTTGTATCAGTTGGTTCTTCCGCAGATACAGAAAATTGTACTTGAGGAGGAGGTTATTATAAGGGTTGACATATATTTTGATATTCTTCATCAGTTAAAATGGGAGTAAAAGAACCCGTGGCTTGAGAGCAAGAAGCACCAGACGAGTGTGGATCCATTTTAATAAAATCCCAAAAAAGCTAATTAAAATTCTCAAAAAAACTTTAAATTATAAATACATATTAACCGGTGAACTATTTGAGAGAGAGAGTGAAATATCTACCTAGAGAGATGAAGCTGGAAACCGAAATAGCAAAGAAAGTGTTGCTTCAATGAGAAAACTTGCTTGGATCTTATTTGGGAGACTTGCTTGCTTGAGACTTCTTGATCACTTGATTGAAACTTGCTATTTGCTTTGCTTGAGATTTCTTGAGAAATAAAGATTTTAGAAGATTTTTGAGAATGAATTTGGTGTATAAGAATGATGAATGGTAATAGAGGAGATAATGAGATATTTATAGAGAAAGAAAGGTTTTAATTTGCAAAAAAAAAATTACAAAAACCCCCCAACGGCTATTTTGACCGTTGGGAAAAAAATCTGCAATTTAAAATTGTAAGAAACCCCCCAACGGCTATAAAAATAGCCGTTGGGGGGCTATTTGCAAAAAAAATTGCAAAAACCCCCCAATTTCCCCCAACGGCTATATTTAAAAAAAAATATTAATGCATGCCGGGCTGAACCGTGTCGACGGCACAGCCGGCCTCGGCTCGGGCACGGCCCGAGCCGAGGTGCCGGGCGGGCACGGCTCACCTGTGCCGTGCCGGGCCGAGTGTGCCCAATGGGCCGCCCGGCCCATTAAACACCTTTAGGTGGACCCTACACATATTTTGATTAGTCTCTTTTGTTTGACTTGTAAAGATGAATTTTGAATTTATTTGAGTTAGTTTAATTTAAAATTATAGCCTTAAACAACTCTAATAACCTATTATTAATAATCATTTATCATATGCCTACTTTGTCTTTATTCACCCATATCTTACCTTCAATATGCTTGTCTTTTGGCCAAATATGACAAACCATTATCTTACCCCCATATCCCTCCTTTGTCTATATATTTTTATTCCCTTCCTTTCATTTATTTTCTCTCCTTCATTTTTCATTCCTCTCTTCCTTTTATTTTTTATTTTTTACTCCAACTCAAGAGAAGAAGAAAAGAGAAGAATAAGAGAAGAGAAGAAGAAAAAAATGAGAAAAAGTTCTTTAGCCTCAAAATAGACTTATCTTCCTACCCATCAAGGCAAATAAATCACATCCACTCTCATATTTTTTCTAACTCTAATTGTTTATCGTTAACTTAGAATCTTTATTTATTAAAACTTAAAAATATAATATCTCTATACAAAAATCTCTATGATTATTGTCAAAAAATAAAAATATGATTTTTATATATTACTCTATGTTTATGTATCAAATTTATCATTTTATTTATAATATCTCATTCTTAAACTACAAGTTGTAAAGTTAAACTATATGTTTAATTTTTAAATTATAAAAATGCTATCTTTATGAATATTCATTATATTGAATATAAATTTGAAGTTTTCTACATAAATTTTTTGTGTATAATACAATGATTTAAAAATCATTTTTCACTTGCCATTAGAAAAAATGTATATATATATATATGTGTGTGTGTGTGTGTGTGTGTGTGTGTATATATATATATATATTCATTATCATATTTTAAAGAGAGAGTTTCATATAAGTTTTACATTAAGTTTACTAAAATATTTCTTTTATGCAAGCTATTACATTAGGTCATGATTCCTTTATGCTAATCCATATTCACTTTAAAAATATATATATTAATAAGGTTTAATAAATTTGCTACTTTCCATACCATGAAATTATACTGGAATTTGAAAATTTTATATGTTGTTAAATTAATCGTTATAATAGTGTTAAGCCTATTTAATTTCTATTTTTACACTTTAGTACCCACTTTCTAATATGTTTTTATATGCATAATTGTATATGTGTGGTCTACATGCACGATATTATTTTCATAACACATTCTAGTATTTTATGACTATCATACTTATCTTGACATATACAAACTAGTCACTTATACAACATACATGAAATTATGCCAGATTTTCCTTATTAGTACATACACATGTCTTGATAATGCCATGGATCCTGACTTGCCTGTTAACTTGATTTTGACATGAACCATATCTTACTTGTTACTAGACATGTGTATATAGAAATCTTGATATGATTGGTTCATCATATTCCGAATTGATTTTCATATAATATAACTTGAAACCTTGGGTTATGGGAGAACTAAAGGGTGGACAAATATTGTTTCGTGAAAAATTTAGGATAGCTTACGCAACCAAAATAGGGGCCCATCCGCAGAGACGCCCGGATGGTAATAAGCCATCATCTCTTGTTTAGTCCATATTGATGGGACGACTGAATACTCAGTATCGGTATCTGCTTGAGTACTTAGTGGCACGGCTGGTTCAGCGCCAGCATTTTGGCCAGATTCCGGGTATGTATGGGTACTTTCACGATACAAGTTTATTTTTTCACCATTTAGTTCAAAATATAAATTAAAATAAGATATTAATTTAGACTTGATATGAATGTATATCCCTGCTTGATTTGTTACTTGATCGTTTAATGTTTTCCACACATGCGCACACTTTCATATCCACACTCATATCTTAGTTATTTTTTTATATTACACTTTCCCTACTTTTTATTATTTTATTTTTCAGGTTTGACCCTGATTTTCTCCACACGCTCAGGTACTGAAAATGTGAGCGAGGATCCGCCATTGCATGACCCGCACTTTCTGGAGCAGGCCGAGCAATAGTACATCTTAGCCTTCACTTTTGGTATTTTTGGATTTGGTATGTATACCTCCTTTGAGGGTTTAATTCCCAACTTCTATATCAGTACCTAATTATTACTTTCTGTTTTAGACATGTATATCTTTCTTTATATATAGCAGTAGACCAACTTCCAAGATTCTGGTAGATGAATTATATTTTAACTTTATTCATTCTTACTTTTACATATTCATTGGCCTCGTGCATGTCAATTCACACATGCCCGCCGGTGACGCACTCCGGTCTGTGTTTAGTGAGGAGCGGGGCGTTACAGATTGGTATCAGAGCTCTAGGTTGATTTAGGAAGACTTTAGGACTACTGCCATATGTATGTATATATACATATATGTATATACAAAAGAACATGTCCACTAACAGTATTTTTTTATTTAACATCCGTCCCTTGACTCCCTTGTAAGTTAAATATCTACCATATTCCTTTCTCATTTCTATTCTTGTTCAAATTTCAGGGAGATGCCACCTCGTCGTCCTCCTAGAGTTGGTCCAGCTCGAGCACGTCTGCACGGAGCTAGTCCAGCTAAGGCCGGTACGCATGGAGACACTCCACACGATCCAGTTGTAGAGCTTAGAGATTTAGTTATAAAAGTTACCCAGGCCCAACAGACAACGGCAGCAGTGCTGGAGAGCATGATAGGACCCCATACACAAGAGGGACCCGAAATAGTATCAGATTTCCACCAGTTTCGGCCATCTACATTTTTGGATACAGGAGGCCCGTTGGAGGCAGAGCAGTGGATCGTGAATATGGAAAATCTTTTAAAGGCTACTAGAATTCCAAATGAGAGTCCTGTTGATGTTATGCAGACCCAGTTGGTGGATATTGCGCGGATTTGGTGGTTAGCAGAGGAGAAGAGGCATGTAGGGCCTGTAACATGGGAGGAGTTCGTTGAGGCCTTCTATGACCGTTTCTTTCATCCATCGGCTCGACGTGAGATGGAGAGGCAATTTATGGTTCTCTAGTAGGGACATAAGACAGTTGATGAGTATGCAGTAGAGTTCGTTAGATTGAGCAGGTTTCCTCTGAAGTTGGTTGAGATCGAGGAGGACAGAGCTGATCGCTTCCAGCAGGGACTGTGTTATGACATCCGAGAGCATCTAGCATTGCAGGTCTTCGGTTCAGTGCAGCCTGTCGACAAGAACAGGTATCTAGAGAGAAGAGACCTCAGGTCGCAGTGCCGAAGAGACAGTTCCACCAGATCGCAGGACTCTCAACTCGATATGTTGGTGCTCCTGCAACCAAGCGGCCAATAGAGCTTGCACCAAGCTAGATAGTGTGCCGCTTCTGTCACATACCAGAACATATGCAGAAGGATTGTCGGAGGGCACAGGGATTATGTTTGGTTTGTGGATCATCGGACCACTAGATATCCACATATCCAAATAGATAGCAGTTAGCAGGTAGTACCAGTCAGGGATTCGAGCGCTCAGGAGGCGTGTATCAGGCAGCACCAAGGCAGACAGTGATAGCACCACCAGCCAAAGGCCCCAGAAACCAATTCAGAGGAGACTGTTTTTGGTGCAACAACATGCTTTTAATAGAGCTCAGACCGGGAAGGGCAAGAAATAGGGACAAGTCTGGTTGATGACGGCCGAGAAGACTCAGACTTCAGGAGAGGTTGTGACAGGTACGCTTCTCGTAGGCCGTGCTCCAGCTCATGTATTATTTGATTCAGGTGCATCTCATTGTTTCATATCATCGGGTTTTGTTTTGCGTAACTCAATTGATTTTGTTGATTTATCTGTTGGATGGGATATTAAGACGGAAATTGGTAGTGTTATATCTAGCCGAGAGTGTCGATTGTGTCCCATGGTAGTTAGTAGCCGAGAGTTTTATGCTAATCTCTTGGTGATAGATAATGGTGGATATGATGCTATCCTAGGGATGGATTGGTTGAGTACTTTCTATGCAGTGATTAACTGTCGTGGCAAGAAGGTGATATTTCGAATTCCAGGTCATATTGAGTTTGAATTTCTTAGTGGAAGTAAATCCTTGGAGCCAGCTGGGCTCAAGGTGACACTGAGTGGTGGAGTTCTTGATGCCATAGAGATAGGTGAGGGGATGATTCCAGTAATATCAGAATATTTAGATGTGTTTCCCGAGGAGTTGCCAGGGTTGCCTCCAGTCAGAGTCGTGGAATTCACCATTGATACTCTTCCTGGTGCAGAGCCTGTATTCAAACCACCATACCGAATGGGTCGAGAAGAGCTAGCAGAAGTCAAGAGACAGGTTGATGAGCTACTAAGGCTTGGATTTATCAGGCCCAGTATTTCTCCCTGGGGAGCTCCAGTGATGTTGACAGGAAATAAGGATGATAGCCAAAGGTTATGTGTTGACTATAGGGGTTTGAATGCAGTCACCATCAAGAATATATACCCTTTTCCAAAAATTGTGGACTTATTTGATCAACTAGGCGAAGCTAAGGTATTATCTAGGATTGACCTTCGTTCTGGTTTTCATCAGGTGCGAGTTCGAAAGGAAGACATTCCAAAAACAACATTTAGGGTGTGGCATGGACATTTTGAATATCTAGTGATGCCATTTGGTGTGACCAATGCTCCCGCAGTCTTCATGAGTTTGATGAACCAGGTGTTCACACAATATTTGGATCAGTTTGTAGTGGTGTTCATCGATGACATTCTCGCCTACTCTCGGAGTAGGGAAGAGCACGCAGAGTATTTAAGAATAGTTTTATAGACTCTCAGGCAACAACAATTATTCGGTAGACTGAGCAAGTGCGACTTCTGATTGAACAAGATCATTTTCTTGGGCCATGTAATATCTGGAGATGGTGTGTCAGTAGATTCCAAGAAAGTGGAGGCTATACTTAATTGGCCCATTCCAAAATCTGCTTCAAAAATACGTAGTTTTCTTGGATTTGCTGGATACTATAGGAGATTCGTACAGGATTTCTCTAAAATAGCAGCACCACTAACAAAGCTGACGTGGAAGGGGGAGAAGTACGAGTGGACCACGGAGTGTGATAGTGCATTTGAAGAGCTAAAGCACAGATTGACTACAGTACCAGTGTTAGCAGTTCCTAATGATTCAGGCAGTATGAGGATATACTGCGATGCATCTAGCAAAGGGTTGGGTTGCGTACTTACACAGAATGGTCAAGTGATCGAGTATGCTTCCCGACAGCTTAGGTCTCATGAGCGAAACTATCCCACACATGATCTGGAGCTAGCGGCAGTAATACAGCCCTTAAGATTTGGAGGCATTATCTATTGGGCGAAAGGGTAAAAGTGTATACTCATCACAAGAGTCTTAAGTATGTCTTCACTCAGAAGGAGTTGAACATGAAGCAACGCAGATGGCTTGAACTTGTAGCAGATTTTGACTTGGACATCCGCTATCATCCGGAAAAAGCCAACGTAGTGTCAGATGCCTTGAGTAGGAAGCCGATGGCTATGTATCCGACTCGACAGAAAGAAATCTTAAATGACACGGATAGGGTGGAATTGGAAGTTCTATTCTCAGGAATGACAACGTAGCTCATGGAGTTACGATTTTGATCTACACTGATTGATAAGATCAAAGAAGCTCAGAACAATGATGGGAGATTGAGAAGGCTTAGGAACAAGATGGAAGCGGGCAAGAGACCAGACATCTCAGTGCATGCAGATGGCTCACTTCGTCTCGGTGGTAGGTTGTGTGTGCCCAAAGGAGAGGTTAGAGATGAGGTGTTAGCAAAAGCTCATAGATCAGCATATTCTACTCACCCGGATAGTACCAAGATGTATAGAGATATGAGACAACACTTCTGGTGGTCAGGAATGAAAAAAGAGATTGCTCAATATGTATCAAAATGTCTGATTTATCAACAGGTAAAGACCGTGTATCAGAGGACCGCAGGTTTGTTTCAACCCTGACCTATTCCAGAGTGGAAATGGGAGAAGATAGCCATGGACTTTGTGACGGGTCTTCCCAAAAGTCCGAAGGGTAATAACGCAGTATGGGTGATCGTAAACTGCTTAACGAAATCAGCCCATTTTGTTCCTTTTAAGGTTGGCAAGGAGATTCATGCAAGAGATAGTGAGACTGCACGGAGTTCCAGAGCGGATTGTTTCAGATTGCAATACTAGGTTCAGATCGCACTATTGGACCAGTCTGATGAAGAGTTTGGGAACTCATTTAGATCTTTCTTCAGCGTATCATTCTCAAACAGATGGACAATCTGAGCGGACCATTCAGACCTTAGAGGACATGCTAAGGGCTTGTATGCTAGATTTTGGAGGTTCATGGGAGGATCATTTGTATATGGTAGAGTTCTCCTACAACAACAGTTATCACGCGAGTATCAAGATGACTCTATTTCAAGCTTTGTACGGCAAGAAGTGCAGATCGCCCTTGTGTTGGGACGATGTTGGAGAGTGAAGCATATTAGGACCAGAGATAGTCGCTCAGACAATAGACCAAGTAAAGGTCATCAGGGAGCATTTGAGGGTTGCACAGGATAGGTAAAAGAAATGGGCAGATCATCACAGAAGGCCATTGGAGTTTGAAGTTGGAGATAGAGTATTCCTCATGATTTCACCAATGAAATCAATGAAGCGAGTTGTAGGATTTTGTAGGAGAGGGAAGCTCAATTCTAGATATATTGGTCCTTTTGCTATTGTCGAGAGAGTTGGAAACTTAGCTTATCGACTTGACTTGCCATCAGAGTTAGATGCAGTGCACAATGTATTTCATATTTCTCAGCTGAGAAAATGCATTGGAGATGAGAACCGTGTTATAGATCTTTTCAATGTAAATTAGGAATAGATTTGACTTTTGAGAAGGAAACAATTGCCATCATTGATCGACAGGAGAGAATTCTGAAGAACCGCACGATTCCCCTTGTTCTCAAGTCGTGGGATAGTCACTCGTCAGGAGAATCTACCTGGGAACGGGAGGATGATATCCGGAAGAAGTATCACCGCTTGTTTGAGTGATCACGTCAAGTATCGTATTCATAATATTATTATCCATTCTCATCTGCACATGCATATATATATGAACTTATTATTTTATTTATTCTTGTTTCTCAAAAAAAAAAAAAAATTCGAGGATGAAATTTTTTTGAGGGTAGGATGTAACAACCTAATTTCTATCATAACTTATGTTCCTGATGTCAAATATATTCAAGAGTGAATTCGTTATGTTCGTCTCTTTTGTCTATATTTTTGGTGAATTGTTTTTGAAATTTTCTAGATAATCACTTAAAATAATATTATTTTAATCACCGATGGGCCCTACACATATTTTGACTAGTCTCTCTTCTTTGATTTGTAAAGATGAAGTTTGAATTTATTTGGGTTAGTTTAAATTAAAATTATAGCATTAAATAACTCTAATAATATATTATTAATAGTCATTCGTCATATGCCTACTTTGTCTTTATTCACCCATACCTCACCTTCAACATGCTTGTCTTTTGGCCAAGCATGACAAACCATCATCTTACCTCCATATCTCTCCTTTGTCTATATCTTTTTCTTCCCTTCCTTTCATTTACTTTCATTCCTTCATTTTTCATTCATCTCTTCCTTTTATTTTTTTGCTCCAACTCAAGAGAAGAAGAAAAGAGAAGAATAGAGAAGAAGAAGAAAATGAGAAAAGTTTTATAGCTTCAAAATAGGCTTATCTTCCTACCTATCAAGGCAAGTAAAATCACATCTACTCTCATATTTTTTCTAACTCTAATTGTTTATCGTTAACTTAGAATCTTGATTTGTTAAAACTTAAAAAGATAATATCTCTATACAAAAATCTCTATGATTATTGTAGAAAAATAATAATATGATTTTTACACTTTACTCTATGTTTATGTATCAAATTTATCATTGTATTTATAATCTCTCATTCTTAAACTACAAGTTGTAAAGTTAAATATATGCTTAATTTTTAAATTATAAAAATGCTACCTTAATGAATATTCAATGATTTATGTGTATAATACAATGATTTAAAAATTATTTTTCACTTGCCATTAGAAAATATGCATATATATATATATAAATATATTTATTTATTT
This sequence comes from Dracaena cambodiana, assembly GCA_036321105.1. Taxonomy (NCBI): domain Eukaryota; kingdom Viridiplantae; phylum Streptophyta; class Magnoliopsida; order Asparagales; family Asparagaceae; genus Dracaena; species Dracaena cambodiana. The sequence goes on along the minus strand of JAYEPQ010000008.1, from coordinate 22,053,912 downwards.
ATTTATTTATTCATTATCATGTTTTAAAGAGAGAGTTTCATATAAGTTTTACATTAAGTTTATTAAAATATTTCTTTTATGCAAGCTATTACATTAGGTCATGATTTCTTTATACTAATCCATGTTCACTTTTAAAATATATATATTAATAAGTTTTAATAAATTTGCTACTTTCCATACCATGAAATTATACTAGAATTTGGAAAATTTATATGTTATTAAAGTAATCGTTATAATAGTGTTAAGCCTATTTAATTTCTATTTTTAAACTTTAGTACCCACTTTCTAATAGGTATTTATATGCATAATTGTATATATACGGTTTATATACATAATTATTTGCATAATACATTCTAGTATTTTATGACTATCATGCTTACCTTCACATACACATACTAGTCACTTATACAACATATATGAAATTATTTCGGATTTTCCTTATTAGTACATACACATGTCTTGATAATGCCATGGATCATGACTTATCCGGTGGCATCATATTCCGGATTGATTTGCATGTAATATAACTTGAAATCTTGGGTTATGGGAGAATTAAAAAGTGGACAAATATTGTATCGTGAAAGGTTTAGGATAGGTTGTGCAACTGAAAAAGGAGCCCATCCGCGAGAGCGTCCGGATGGTACTGAGTCATCATCTCTTATTTAGTCAATGTTGATGGGACGACCGAATACTCAGTATCGGTATCTGCTTGAGTGCTTAGCGGCACGGCTGGTTCAGCGCCAGCATTTTGGCCGGATCCCTGGTATGTACGGGTACTTTCACGATAGGAGTCTATTTCTTCACCATTTAGTTCAAAATATAAACTAAAATAAGATATTAATTTAGACTTGATATACATGTATATCCCTGCTTAATATTGTTACTTGATCGTTTAATGTTTTCCACACATGCGCACACTTTCATATCCACACTAATATCTTACTTATTTGTTTATATTACACTCTCCTTACTTTTTATTATTTTACTCGTCGGGTTTGATCCTGAGTTCCTCCACACGCTTAGATATTGAAAATGTGAGCGAGGATCCGCCATTGTACGACTTGTACTTTCTGGAGCAGACCGAGCAGCAGTAGATTCTTAGGCTTTTACTTTTTGTATTTTTGGATTTGGTATGTATACCTCTTTTGAGGGCTTAGTTCCCAACTTCTGTATCAGTATCTAATTATTGCTTTTTATTTTAGACATGTATATCTTTCTTTCTGTATAGCAGTAGACCAACTTCCAAGATCCTGGTAGATGAATTGTATTTTAATTTTATTCATTTTTACTTTTCATATTCATTGGCCTCATGCCCGTCAATTCACACGTGCCCGCCGGTGACACACTCCGTTCCGTATTTAGTGAGGAGCGGGGCGTTACAAGAACCAAACCAAAGAGTTATACAGAGAAGGATTTTGAGAAAAAAAAAAGAAAGAGAAAAAAAAAGAAGAATAAAGGAAAACAAGATCAAATCGAGGATCGAAATCAGGAAGAAGTAACACTGCTATTTCTTGTTCGTTTCTTGAAAATTTTATTTAACTTACATTTGTGTATGTAATTTATTTTGTTAATATTCTTGGCTCACAATTTGGACTATTATTTTGTGAATATTCTTGGTTCACATTTTGGACTATTGATTGATATTGAGAACTGAACCGAATTACACTATTAACATTTAGAAATTCCCATTATCTAAATTGCATTATATATATTAAAATTCCCATTACCTAAATTGAATAATAATAATAATAGTAATAATTATGACATGTAGAAAAATTTGTGAATCTACTTGGACCTGACATGTCATTTACGTCGAAATGCTAAAATAATGAATTTGATACAGTGTGGTGTAGTTTTGAGTTGAGAGCACACAAAATGAAAAAAAATGATTATTAACGGATCTTAACTTGAATTGGCTTGGGCTTGAATTGAAAAATAATTAAAGAAAATAAAATAAATAAATAAATATAATATAAAATAAATAATATTATGATATTTATAAGTCATGTCTATAGTATATTATGAACACGGGCTTGGGAAGAAGCTATATGATGGATAAGAATCATGTCATATAAGAATTATTGTAATGTTAAAGTAAAAAATCTTTTACTGCAACGGTCTGGGTTGTACTGGATCACCGATTGATAATTAATACCCATTGTGGTATGGCTGTTACTGTAATATGATATAAAAATTGAATTGTAATATCTAGCGATATAGCATAATTCAGCGTCACGCGATTGAGCCCGGGACCCGGGTATGTACGGATACTTATGCAACAATAGAGAATAGCGCTATCTTATTCATTTGTACAGTTTCAATAATTTATTTGCATGATGATTAAGACCAATAGAATACATGATTAAAATACATAGAGTAATTGTTATCATGTTTGTTTATTTATTTATGCATTTATTTATACTTGCTTACATGTTTAATTTTTATGTCACGAACAATGCTGACATAAGCATGCCCACGCACACTTATACTCTTCTACTATGATAGTACACATTTTCTCTTCTTAATATATTACTTGCTAGGTTTAATCCTTTAGGTTTTGAACCTAGGTGTGGAAAGCGGAGAAGGGGAACCAGTCTCGACCCGTACTTTATTGAATAGACCGAGCAACAGTAATCAGCGAAGTAACTTCTGGAGAATATTTATATATATTTCTTTTTGTCTGGGCACTACTTTTCTCTTTTGATTTTTTTTGTGTTCATATTCAGAACAGTGTGTCATCTTATGTAATTAACTCTTTGTATAAATGAAATCTTTTCAGTTTTAGGCATGTTATTTATTAATCTAATTGTGGCAGTAGTTATATTTATTCCAAATTCCTGTGACTGTTAGGTTGTCTATTATAGATTTTAAGTAGCACTCTCTATTTTGAAAAGCAGCTAAAAAACAGAGGCGTTACAAGGTGATATCAGAGCCTAGGTTTAGCTTGAAGACCATATCACTACTGCCACATAAGAATATGTTTATGACTCATTCTTGATAATTGTTTCTTATTCCTTAATATCTATATAATTTAGTATTGTCTATCATATCATGTCCTATTTGTCTAAATTGTCTATCGTTGGAATTACTTTTATTGATTCTTATCTAGTCCGTTGTAGAATAATATCAATCCAATTTTCTACGAGTGCGAGTGCAAGTCTGATGGATGAGAGCTCTGAGCTTAGGAACCTAGTACAAAGAGTAGTATAGACACAACAGACCATGACAATGTTATTAGAGAAAAATGTTGCAGTCCAAGGAGCAGGAAAGGACCGAAATGGTATCAGAGTTCCAGAGGCTCCAGCCGTCTGTGTTTTCTGAAAAGGACCATTAAAGACTGAACAATGGATTGTAGATACGGAGAATTTTCTGAAAGCAGTAAGAACTCCAAAGGAAAATCGGGTGGAGGTGGTGTGTATTCAGTTGGCTGATGTGGCAAGAACATGGTGGCTTGCCGAAAAAGTATGGCACGACAAACGTCTAACCTAGAAAATATTTATGGAGGTATTTCTTGCCAGGTTTTCCCCTGCATCGAGAAACAAAAAATGAGGAATAAATTCCTGGAGCTGTGTTGGCAGTGAAAATTTCCAAGTAAAATGGGGTTTTCCACAACAGAACACGGAGCTAACTTAGTAGCTCCGCGTTTGGCTATTTTTAGCCTCGCGTTCGAATGAAACGCGGAGCTATTCATATCTCCGCGTTCTGGTTTCCTAGCTCAGCATTGACTCCGCGTGAGCAGATAACTAGAATCATAAATTGATTGAGATTAAGATTTGGGTTTATCCAAATACCCAAATTAAGTCCAATCAGAATTTTAAATCAAGAGATTTAAATCAAAACTAAGATATTTGATTGGAATCCTTGATGAATACAAATTCTATTTAGATAGAAACTCTCATATGGACCTAAGGCTATAAATAACCTCTTGAGGAAGCCTTGGGGGATCTTTAGAAGTTTTTGTGAAGTTCGAGTCACGCTTGAGAGCCTTGAACAAATCAAGACCAGAAAAGAACATCCAAAATCAGCCGGCATCTTCTTCATCAAGAGCAAGAAGACCATCGACGTCAGATCATCCAAAGAAACTACTAGTTAGATCCCATCGCCATATAGATCCCACGTTCATATTGTAAAACAGAGCGATAAATATAAATTCTCTCGTTTGTTCTTTTCTTGTCACTTTCGTTGTAATCTAAGTTGTATTCACGGGAAGGAAAGCAAATTTCTGCTGCGAACAAATTGGCAACCACAGTGGGAGACATATCTTTCACCAAAGAAATGATTGTGGAGCAATCTAACGTCGAGATGATCGGATCCGTCGTAAACATGCTAGTCGTTGAAATCGACCAGTAGAAGTACAAGGAGTATCTCTCCTCTGAGTCAGGTAACCTTACCAAAATGCGACGCTATCGTCGTGTGCGCTCCAATACCCGTAAATCGGGTAATCGGGAATCCATTGTTAATCGGGGCCCCGTGGAGACCGCGGCCATAGAGCCGTCGTTTTGGCAGGAAACCCTAGCAGAAGATGATCTCTCTATGGCCGAAGAAGGCTCGGGAACTGGATTAACCAGAACCCAACTCTGGAACAGAAATCGAAAGGCTAGGCGAAAGGCGCTTAAAGCACGCATTAAACGCGAGGCAATTCAGGAAGCAGAACGCGAGGCTACAGAACCTCGCGATCTGGCTTGCGTTAATCACAAGATCAGTCAGTATCACGTTAAACGCGAAGCTGCAACTTGCATTAATCACAAGGACAAGCCAGCGTGTGATCCTCCACTCGAGGCTATTTTATCTGGACTTAAAATCAGAGAAGCTCGCGTTAATCGAGAGGATAAAATTTCCTTAAAGCCAGTATGTGATTCTCCACTCGAGGCTATTACTGGGCTTAGCAATAAAAGCGAAGCCAGTAAGACTTGCATTAATCGCGAGGATAAAATTTCCTTAGAGCCAGCGTGTGAATCTCCACTCGAGGCTAATACTGAGCTTAGCGATAAACGCAAAACAAGTAAGACTTGCGTTAATCGCAATACTCCTTACCCTCGCATAAATCGCGAAGATGATTGGCAAATTTGCGCTAATAGCAAAAAATCGCTCTAGACGCGAAATTATGACTTGCGTTAATCGCAAAAATAAGCCAGCGTACAAGAATTTTCTTCCACGCGGGGCTAAAATTCCAGAAGATAAACTTCTGTAAGGACGTCAAGCCAGCCTAAAACGCGAGGCTAGCGTACCCAAACGCGAGGCTATTTCTCAGCCCCGCGTATCAAAATGCGAAGCTACTGCTCAGCTCCGCGTAAATCAACCTGAATACAAAATCAGGGTTGATTATTGCACTGTTGAACCAGAACTTGACTCCAATGATTCCAGGAAACTCTGGTGGGCCCCTACACCCTCTCAATGGATGAGTGGGCCCCATAACTCCATGTCTAAAGTTACTGACCTCAGGGAGTATTTAACAAAGAAGAGAATATAGAGCAAGTTCAATCTGAACCTACTTGTCATTGCTAGCAGATTACGACAGCAGTATCCGCTATAGTGGATAATTGTTGCTGCAGCAAGAACAGGATATCGGTGTTCGACCGATTAACTAAGTCGGACAAAAACCCTGCTAAGAAAACAAAGGCTACTCCCCGAGAAGAATGGAGAATTGTAACTTCTAACATGGTTGGCAAGGGTAAGAAAATCATAGAAAAGAATGGTGATTCAGAATCAAGTGATGAAGAACCTTATCATTTTACCCGACTTAAGTCAGGAGCTATCCCGGCCCGAAATTATAAGAAACTTGTGAAAGGTTCTTATGATGACGATAGTGATAATTCGGCCATAGCCTCTCCTCATTCTTCGGCATCATCTAAATTGAAGTCAGCATCATATATGAATAGATCTGACGATATCGACCAAAGATTTGAGGCCCAAGAACAAATGATTCGGGAGCAACAAAAGACAATCGAGAATCTTAAAATGATGCTCTCAAAAGTGGTCGAAAATACTCAAAAAATTGTCGAGGATAACGCTAAGAAGGAAAAAGAAATTTCGTTCAACAAACTGAGCGAGGAAGATAACGAAGAAAAAGCCCACTCAGCACATGAGGACGAGGATAAATATTCTTTTAATGACCCACATGAAGAGAAAATCGAGAAGTTACAAAGCCAACTCGAAACACTAATGCACAAGAAGGAGTTGAAAGAATCAGGGGTCTCAAGACCATATCCGCCTGAATGGGATTTGGCACCATACCCTCAGAAATATAAACCGCTCAAATTGGAGCCATATGATGGGAAAGGGTCTCCCAGTCAATATATTTATTACTTTTTTTCTCAAGCAGGGCATTTAATGGGCAATGACACAGTGATGACCAAGGTATTCGCAAGTACCTTGCGAGGGTCTGCCTTCACTTGGTTTATTCAGTTGCCCCCAGGTACTATTAATACCTAGATTGATGTTGAGAGGCAATTTCTCGCACGATTCTTTGAGGATGATACCGAAATTTCGGTTCATTCCCTCCTTGTGACTAAACAAGGAGAACAAGAAACAGTAAAAAATTTTATAGAAAGGTTCCGAGAGAAGTCCGTGTATTGCAAATATGGGATGGTCTAGGAAACTCTGGTGGAGACATATCGGCATAATTTCAAGACCAACGTGCTCTTAAAAATGGGGGTCGTAGAGTCTAGGACTTGGAAGGATTTGCTCAAATAAGGAGAGCAAGTCGAAGACTTGATCCGTCGAGTTGAAGAGTCTCGTGGATCAAGAAATACTGAAAATAATAGGCCGTATATGCAAAACAATAATAAGAATAAAGGTAAAGCGGCAATGGCATCAGAGGCCGCTCCACAGAAGACAAATCCTCCGAGCCCAAAGCCCCAAAATCAAAAGGGTACGAGACAAAATAGGCCCCAGCAAGAAAGGACATATACCTTTAAAGCGGAACAGACACCTACACTCTTCCATCTGCTTCTTAGGAAGAGAATGTTGAAACTTCCGAAAAATAGAAAACGGGAGGACGCTGGTAAAACCAACGACCCCAACTATTGTCTCTACCACAGGAATGTCGAGCACCCTACTAAGCATTGTTATCCTCTGAAGAACAGGATCCAAGCATTAATAGAAGCTAGAGTCTTGACGCTAAAAGAGGAGGAAAAGATGGTTACTGCAAATATGGCAATCTTAGTGGTTGGAACTCATGAGTTCCCCGTAGGGGTGACCCCAATACCAGAGGGAAAGCTGGTCATGAAAAATCATGACCCACATAAAAAAGCCCATAAAGGACTTGTCCCCGTAACAACTCCAAGGGGGGAAGTCATGTGGATCCACCTTGATTTACTACAAGATGAACAGTGGACTACCGCAGGGGGTCAAAAGAAAAAGCGGACTAGCAATACTATTTCCACAAAAATAAACGATGAATACATAATTGTAGGGGGATTTATAGACTCTGAAGAAGAGCCCGAAGCTATGGCCACTCATCAGGATGGGGCGGGCCATTCCGGCACTCGATCTGGTAAGACATATCTAAAGGAGTACACCAGAGTAGACCCGAAAAATATATACGGGAAACTCGCAAAGACTGCGAAACAAAAGGGATTTCGTTTCCAGAAGAATCATGTAAGAGATGAAGAATCCAAGGAGGTTGCATTTAAGTTTGATATAATAGCTCAGCTGACTAATATTCCAGCTCGAGTCACGCTTTACGAGTTGTTACGATTGTCGAAATCAACTCGCGAGGCGTTAAGAGAGGCCTTGGCAGACTCTGAGTCATTCCTAGCTCAGATTGTCAAGCCAGCTGACCAAGAACAGGACTCTTGTCCCCGCTGTCATCAAGTGAGGAGGCATGTCCCACAGATTACTTTCTCTCCAGAGGATATGCAAGTAAGGAATATAAAGCACAATAGGCCTTTATATTTCACCGGATATGTCGGATCCACAAAGGTGGACCGTATTCAAATCGATCTGGGGTCTGCATTAAGCATTATTCTCAGAAGACTGATGCAACTATTGGGAATATCTCCCCATCATTTGACGCCGACAAATACTACTATATACAGATTTAACGCTAATGACAGCTGTCCTCTTGGTAAAATCCGACTTTGGTGTCAAATTGGAGATTTGAGGACAGAAGTTACATGCTATATTATAGACGCAGATACGTCTTATAACATCTTACTGGGGCGACCATGGATACATGCCTATATGATAGTCTCATCGACTCTCCACCAGTGCATGAAATACTGCAATGATCAAGGAGAAGTCCGGACTTTAGTTGCAGATAGGCAGCCATTCAAAGGATTAGAGAACTACTTCACAGATGCCATGCTTTACAAGCCAGCCCACGAAGTCTCCAACGATAGCTGCAAAAAGCCTCAAAAATCCGAAGATAGCGGCACCGAGACCGATACTGAGTACAAATCTCTGGAAGAGGATAACGGGAGTGATTATGAAATCAACCCTCGCATAAACCTTCAAATGAATTTTGATAATAATATAGCCAATGTAACAGAGGATGAGTGGATTATTAATGAAAATATAAAATTAGTCTACGAGCCTACTGTAGCTACAGAGTCTGAGCCTACATGTACATCCACCGAGGCAGATGACCTATCCGAACTTGAAGTTTTGGCAGCATATCACTTGCCAATAAGGTCGTCTCTCATATCTCGGTCTAAAATAACGTAAGGACGAGATCACTTCTTCGAAGTACCACCGCGACATGTGTCGCATAAACCGATTGTCTTCGGCAAAGTAATCACATCGCCTAACCAAAAACAAAGTAGTGAAAGTGATGAACAAATATCACCTCAATTTCACTTATATGAACAGAAATCCCGACAAATGATGGAAAAGATGGGCTATAATTTTACCCAAAAACCGGGATTGAACTTTGGGAAAGGGCGACGAAATCTCATACTCTCGTTTAGACCAAGAGGGAAGAGCCCAAACTATTATCAGAAAACTAGAAGGAGGTTGGGCTATGTATCTACTCTTCCCTCACTATCGTACAAATGCGAAGAAGATTCTTCGGAAGATGAAGATTTACGCCCACTCGACCATGATTCAGATCTAAGTACCGGCGCCTGGTTTCAATCTCTAACAGTAAACATAGTTTCAGCCGCGCCGGAAAGCGACGAGGAACGAATTGATGTTCAAGATGATTCCTGAGCTAAACATATGGACACTCTTTGGGATGTTCGCTTTGAACAGTGTGACCCGCCCACAGAGGATAAACTAGTACAAGTTAATATGGGAACGGAAGAGAACCCGAAACCCATTTTTATAAGCGACACACTGACTCCCCTGGAAAAGGAGGAACTTATATCCCTTATCAAGGAGTATATAGATGTGTTCGCATGGAGCTATGAAGACATGCCCGATCTTGAACCTCAGATTACCACACACCGGCTAAACATCAAAGAAGATGCCAAGCCATGTAAGCAACAACAGAGGCGTTTTTGGCCGGAACTGATGGAGGCAATAGTCACTGAAGTTAATAAGCTCATAAAATCGGGATTTATCCGAGAAGAGCAACATCCCGATTGGGTGGCTAATATAGTGCCAGTTCGTAAGAAGAAAGGCAAGATCCGGATATGCATTGATTTTCGGGATCTAAATGCTGCATGCCCCAAGGATGAATTTTCACTCCCGATTACCGACGTAATGATTGATAACACCTGCGGTTACGAGAGAATGTCCTTTGTGGAAGGCTTCTCAGGCTATAACCAGATTAAAATGCACCCAGATGATGAAAAGCACACGGTTTTCAGAACGCCGCTGGAGGTGTATTGTTATACAGTAATGCCCTTTGGACTAAAGAACACTGGTGCCACCTATCAACGTGCAATGAGCGTTATATTTAAAGAACATTTGCGCAAAACGGTAGAGTGTTATGTGGATGACTTAGCGGTCAAAAGTAAGAACAAGGAAGATCATCTTCATGACTTAAAAACAATCTTCGATCTTATGCGAAAACATCACTTGAAAATGAACCCTGCCAAATCTTTCAAGGGGGTGCGCAACGGAAAATTCCTTGGGTTCATAGTTACCTCAGAAGGAATCTTCCTTGATCCTAAAAAAGTAAAAGCGATTAACGAGATGCCGCTTCCCCGCAATCTTAAAGAGTTATGGGGGTTACAAGGAAAACTGGCATATATCCGGTGCTTTATCTCTAACCTTTAGGGTGATGCCAGCCGTTCTCCAGACTCATGAAAAAGGGGGTTTCTTACGTATGGGATGAAGCATGTCAACAGGCATTTGACGATCTCAAAGAATACCTTACCAAACCTCCTGTTCTTATGGCACCGGTCCCTGGGCAGTCGTTCCTCATATATGTAAGGGCCATGGATAATGCGTTTGGAGCATTACTTGCTCAGTATAATGAGCACGGCCATGAACACGCCCTTTATTACTTAAGTCGGACAATGATCGGGGCCGAGCATCGGTATACCCCAATTGAAAAAGAATGTTTAGCCCTAGTGTTCGCTGTTCAGAAAATGTGACACTATCTTTCGAGGCAAACAATACATGTCATCTCACGGGTTAATCCCTTGAAAATCCTGAGGACAAAACCAGGATCCTTAAATGGCCGATTGGCAAAATGGGCATTATTGCTGTCACCATATGATATACACTTTGTTCCTCAAAAAACCATAAAGGGACAAGCGATCGCCGATTTCTTAGCAGCCCATTCAATTTGGTCCAATTCTAAACAGACGTCAGAGGTTAACACAACTGGCAAAGAACAATCATGGCAGATGTTCTTCGGCAGTGCTGCCAGACGATCTGCTGCTGGAGTGGGGGTTGTGCTGATATCCCCACATAAACACATACTGCCTAACGGTTACTCATTAACACAGACGTGCGCGAACAATGTGGCGGAATACAACGCACTCATTATTGGTTTAAAAATGGCTCTGTAACTGGGGGTGAACTATCTAGAGGCATATGGAGACTCTAAACTCATCGTCAACCAAATGACGGGTGAGTATGAAGTCAGACATGAAACCCTCATCCCCTATCATCAGCTAGCCATCGAGATGGCAGGATATTTTGAACAGTTTTATATCTATCACATATCTCAGAACGAGAACATCTATGCAGATGCTCTTGCCGCACTAGCTGCAACATTGGCGATCCCGCCGGGAAAAGCTAAAAGCGTCACTATTGGTAGTAGAGAACTCCTCCATCCAGATACGGTATTCCAAACCAAAGAGGTGTGCCAGAACGGCTTAAATCTGGAACCCCGTGATTGGCGATTTCTATTTATAGATTATGCCTTATATGAGATACTGCCAGAGGATCCAAAGGAAGCCGCCTCGATAAAGAGGAAGGTCCCAAGATTTTACTATAATTATACACTTCAAACTTTATACAAAAGGTCAAGGGATGGTCTTCTACTACGCTGCTTATCAAAGACAAAAGCAGATAAAGTGCTGAGAGAAACATATGATGGAGTGTGTGGGGCTCACCAGCCTGGTCCAAAACTCGGGGACCGCATAAGAAGGTTAGGATACTACTGGCCGAAGATGATTACCGATGCAATGGCGTACGCTAAACGATGTCATGCATGTCAGGTACATGCTAACTTTATCCATCAACACCCAGAATATCTGCACAGTACTGTTGCTAGCTGGCCATTTGAGGCATGGGGAATGGATATTGTGAGCCCAATAACTCCCCCGTCATCCAGAGGACATCGGTTTATCCTCGCAATAACTGATTATTTTTCAAGGTGGGTCGAAGCCGTGCCCATGAGAGAGGTAAAAATGACGAATGTGATTAAGTTCATTAAGCATCATGTCATTTACCGTTTTGGCGTCCCTCGAAGGATCATTCATGATAATGGACCACAATTCATCAGCCAGGGGTTCTCAAAGTTCTATGATAAGTTCAGAATCAAGGACATTGCTTCAACACCATACAATCCTGCGGCAAATGGATTGGCTGAAGCTTTCAACAAGACGATTATTAAACTCCTTCGGAAGTTCGTCTCTTCCAACAAACGGGACTGGGATGAAAAACTGGGAGAGTGTTTGTGGGCTTATCGCACCACCGTTCGCACCCCAACAAAAGCTACCCTGTTCTCCTTGGTCTACGGAAGTGAGGTCATCCTGCCTCTTGAAGTCCAGATACCATCATTAAAAGTGGCCCTAACCACAAAGATGACGACATAAAAATGCCATCAACAAAGATTGTGAGAATTAGAAGCGTTGAATGAAAAACATCTCCGGGCTCAACAACAAATTGAGTTGTATCAAGTCCGAATCTCGCAAGCGTTCAACAAGAACGTTAAACTAAGGACCTTTAAACAAGGAGACTTGGTTCTGGCTATTAAAAGGCCAATGATTCTAACCCACAAGACTAAGGAAAAATTTGAGCCCAAGTGGGAAGGACCGTTCATCGTGGAGACGGTATACTCTAGTGGAGCTTATCGCTTAATGAATCAGGATGGTGATAGGATGATGATGCCTATTAACGGTAAATTTTTGAAGAAGTATTATGCCTAAAAAAAGGATAATGATTTACTGTCACATCTGGTTCATAATCCCTAGAAGTATAACCATCCACTTATTCAAGTTATGCATATAAAGCACTTGGACTAGTCATGTGCAATTAGGTGCCCATGCCGAAATCTGATGATCATGACCCGATTATTTTGGCATGAGCAGTTCAAGTTACGCATAAGAATCTTGAACTAACTCCATCAAACTAAGGCATGTGCAATTAAGCGTCTCTATCTAAGTTAATGATCTTAACCCGATCACCCTGGTGTAAGTAGCTAAACACTTTCACCAAACTATCACTTTGCTCTAATGGAGAGATTTACCGTGTTCAATAATTTTGATCCAGTTATTTTGGTATTAATCTAAGTTACGCAAATGAGCCTTAGATTATCTTACCAAAACTATGAATTTTTATTTGTTGCACAAGGAAAATTTGTAGCCAACAGATAAAAGAATCAAAAGAATTATCTTTATTCATAAATCAAAAGAATAAAGTTACAAAAGAATGAAAGAATTCAAAAGATTCATTGAGTTCCTTTTATTACAAAAGAATAAAGAATAAAAGGGAGTTATGGCTCTCCCAAAAACTTCAATTTGTTTGTCGTCTCATCAATTAATCGACGACAAGTCTCCTCCACGGAGTGTTGAGCTTGCCGGCGTAAATCATCGTTATTTATTGCGAGTTGCTGGGTCAACCGCTGACGAGATTCTTCAATAGCACGGCCTCTTATTATGCCCTCCTGTTCGAGCTGTCCTTGTTGAAGGATCAGCTCTTCCCGTTTTTTAACGGACTCCCATAGCCGAGACTCGCTGGCTTCTAAAATAGCTTGGGCCTTAGCGATAGTCTCTCGAGCTCTTAGGATGGCGGCCTGGCTCCCCTCAATCTCAAAGTCCACCATCTCCAGCCCCCTCAGAACTAATTCTTGACTGGCTCGTAGATCTGCCAACTCCCGAGACCAGACTCCTCTTGGTGCCTCAGCTCCTCTTGACGAGCCATCATCTCTACTTGAAGCCGTGCCAATTCAATCGCAGTGAATGCTTCCACATCCGCTTGGTGAACTGTGTTTAGCGTATTCACCTGCTCTTCTAAGGCTTCTAAGCGGGCCCGATAGGGAGCTGCTCGGTCACGTCCTCCAATCCTCTCGATATTATCCAGATAACTGGACAACATTGGACGTCTAAGAGCAAGAAAGTCTCTTCCGTCCAGGATCATTCTAATGCATCTCCTTAGCAGCCGCATGAAGTCGTTAACACTGTGGTTGAAGAATTCTTCAAGAGGGTCAGCAAAGTCTAAGTTCAGGGCGGGCAGTGCCAAGGATGATGTCACCAAGGGAGGAGTGGCTTCTGTTAGAGTCGATGAGGAAGAAGCTCGCCCCTGTACCAAATTCATAACATGCGGGGCTAGTAAAGACTTGGCAGAACTGGGAACCCGAGGTGAAGCGTCATCAGTACTCGAAGGACGAGCAACTCCGCCAACAGGAGTGGATGTTGGAGTGTCCTCGCCTGAAACTCCTCCCGTAACGGAAGTAGCCTCAAAAGAGAACTTCAACTGGTCTTCATATCCTGTTGGCAAGTGAGCAGGAGCAAGAGGGGCTACCGGTGTCTCAACAGCCATTATCGTCGACATTGTTAATATCGCTGGCTGAGGAGTAGAGGGCACACTAACCACGACCGGGAAAGTCTCCTCGGAACTAGTAGGCGGAGTTGGAGATGGCAGGCTTGGAGATGGGAGAACCTCTCTGGCGACAACATCTGTCCTGTCATCACTCCCTAATTCATCAGCGAGAGGAGTTGATGAAGGAACAGAACATGGAGCTGGCGTAAAATAGTCCCCGTCAAATTCGTTGGTAGAGCTACCCAGTCCGCCCACTGATCCTGTAGTACTGGAATAGTCCACCAGCTCCTCGGACTCTACTCTAGTAGTCGAATGCATGGGCGAATGAAGCTGACTACCTGCATCTCAGAAAGCAAAAAGTGTCATATATACGAAAAACAAAAAGGTTAAAAACTACGAAAATTAAAGAGAATAGAACTATACCAGAGGAGTCAAGTCCTGTAGTTGGACTCGAAGGAGGAGCCATTGCCGTCTCTAGGAGCACACCCATTTCGCTACCCAGAGGATGCGTCGTAGTGTGCTCGACAAATTCTTGGGTTGGCTGAATTGGAGCATCAGGGGCACTGGGAACTTCGACGAGCCTGCTCTCCTCAGCCGATGCTGACGGCAGGGTTGAGGCAAGCAGATCCGTGGCAAACTGGACTGCTGCCTCATGGGGGATCACTAACGTCTCCCCGGCCAGCTTCTTCTTCTTTTTGGTTGGCTCACCCCTAACAGATCCGCGACGCTTAACAGTCGGACTTCGGGAGCGAGTGGTGATGGGTTGGGAAGCACCTCCAACATCGCCAGCATCATTATCATTATCACCATCAGAATCACCAGCATCTGATGGATCTGCTGCGGTACCGAGGAATTCATCCATTTCCTTCACTCGGACCCTCTTTGCCCCTCTACGGTAAGAATAGAAGGCTTCAATCTCCTTGCAACTGTCGGCAAAAAATTCTGGAAAAGCAAAGCAGATCCACGAATTCTGAGATGGAAGCCCGCAACCCATCTGATCCGCGAGTCTAAGAAACTGAGATCCGCGAGTCCAAGAAACTGGGATCCACGAGTCTAAAAAATTGAGGTCCGCGATCCAAACGACAGAATAGGTTCGCGAATCTAAAGCTGAGATTCGCGACACTACCTATAACTTTCGGGTGAGGGTTTAATACAAAGTTACCCGACCCGAACAAGAAAATTGCCACCTCGGATCGTGGGACTAACTGCCAAACGAATGCAGCGGCGTCACTTCGATCGTGGGAGCAACCACCTAACGAATATGGCGGCACTTCTCGAGTAGTGGGAGCTAACGGACGAGCAAATATGGCGGGACGTTACTCCAAACTCCTTATACAAGGCGGGGAGCGACAGAGACACACGGACAGAGTAAGAGACAGATATACAGAGAGAGAGACAGATAGAGACAGAGACGTCTTCTCCCAGAAATTATCCCTTGTAATCAAGAGTAAAGAGCCCCTGTTTCTTTTCCTTTAGCCAACTGAGAGAAATTGTACGGAGTGTTAACAGAGAGCAGGATCGTCCTCCATAGCTACCTAGAAACCCAGCTTTAAACAAAGAGGAAGTCCATCTTCCTCATCTTCTGTGAACGGAAAACCGTTAGATTGTAATCCTTTATTGAAAGATTGTCAGTAAAGAGAATTTCAATTTTCATGGCGAACAGAAGATTGGCGACTCCACTGGGGACTACCATCACCTCCGGTGACTTGGTGGTAGCTCAATCCGACAACATTCCAGTTGGTAGTATGGTCGACTCGCTCACCATTTCCGTCGACCAGCAAAGGTATGAAGAATTTCTTTCTTCAGGCTCCAAGAGCCTTACTTCCCTAAAGGGATACCATAAAATCTCCAAGGGGTCAATTCCCAAGGAGAAGGCAATAGCCCGGTTGAGGGGATCAATGGACCAAGATAGTCCGAAATCCCCTTCCCTAACAATGGGCTCCCTGCCAGTCCCGTTAAAGACTCTTGATCTCTCAAGCAAAGTGGACCAAGGTCCCCGCTTCAACAAGGGGAAGCGATCACCACCCGCTCCGTAAAGCGGTCATGCGGGGAAAAAGGTTCCTCTCACTCGTACAATGAGGAGAAACCTGAGGAGAAGCAAAACTCGTGCCCTTCACGGGAACGCGCAACAAAAGGAAACTGCCAACTCATCTCGGCAGAAACCTATGATCCAAATATGGAAGCCTAAGGGTGAGGTTGGTCAAGATGCAGAAAAGTTCACTCGTGTTTCCTACAGGAAGCGGAGTGAACCCGTCAAAGTGGTCTATGATCAACGCAGAGCATACATTCGCGTCCCAAGAAAAAAATTGGAAGGAGATTGCGAACCTCAAATTCGCAAAAGGCGCATGCCTATCCGCGAGGCTGAAACTCCGTTGTCCCTGAAGTTATCTCTCACAAATGAGCCCATCACAAGGGACTCCAGTGCAAGAGATCTTAGGGAACTTCTAAATAGAAAAAGAGAAGAATCCCATGTATCTCAATGCCGCTGTGAACGACTGATCAATGCAGTACTGTCTCACTGTCATTGTTCAACTCATGCCCGATCCTCGGTGTTTTGTCGATTGTCGCCTCTGTCAACATCGTCAAAAAGGAGCCGACGCGGACTCAAGTTTCCTGAGCCGGAATATCCCGCGATGACCTCCAACATGATAAGCATCGGAGAAAAGAAGAAGAAAAAGAAGGCGAAGAAAAACTCCGAAGAAGAAGCTTCTGACCCAGAGCTCTCTTCGAGTTAGAAAGATCCATCCAACGAAGAGCGAGGAGTTTTTCGTCACACTCGACTCAAAAGTAGGGTGGCAATCCCTATGAATTATAGACAAATGGCGGGGATCTTATCTGATGAAGAAGATGTAGCCAAGTCTGTTATGGCTGAATCACAGACGTCTGATTCATTCTTAGAAGACTCCGCCTCTGCATATATGACGCAGAACAACATCCCAGAAGAATTCATGCGGAGAATGGAGGAGCAAGATAGGCATATCCAACAACAGCAAAACACCATTAGCGAGCTTAAAGATATACTACACGTTCTGATGGAGTTAGAAAGAGCTAAACTGAAGAAGACCGAAGAGAAAGGTCACGGTCCTCATAACAATCGAGAGGAAGAAGAGCATCATAAAGATGATGACAACCACTCCATGCATCAGGAGGGAAACGTAAATGTTGTCTGGATGGAGAGCTTCCAGAACCAACTAAACGCCCTCATGCATAAGGGCGACCGACAAGAACTAGGTGTGGTAAGGCCATATTCCATGGAGTGGGAAATGGTGCCGTTCCCAGAAAGCTACAAACCGTTGAAGCTCAAATCTTTCGATGGTAGGGGATCGCCAAGCCAACACCTCTACTATTTTAAGTCGCAGATAGGGCATTTATCCGGAAACGACCCTATTATTACAAGAGTATTTGTTAGTACCTTAACCGGGCTAGCTTTTGAATGGTTTTGGAGATTAGAACCAAGAACCATCAATTCTTGGAGCGACATGGAGAAAGCCTTTCTCACTCGATTCTATGAAGACGATATGGAGGTATCAATGTCGGCACTCCTAGCCGCTAAACAAAAGAAAGGAGAGTCAGCCCGAGACTTCATCAAAAGGTTCCAGAATGATTCTCTCAGATGTCCATATGGGATGCCCGAAAAGACCCTGGTAGAAACCTGTCGACATAATTTATCGACCAAAGTTCTAACCAGAATGGGGGCGGTGAAGTCCTCAACTTGGAAGGATCTCGTCCTACAAGCTGAAGAAGCTGAAGAAATCGCGCAAAGGCTTGAAGAAGGAGGCGAGGAGAAACCGAAGCGAGGTGGTGACAATAGCTATAAGTCCCGACCCCGAGGGTATAAGGGAAAGGAAACAATGGTCACTGATACGCCGCAACCCACGAAGACTCCCTCGAAATTTCATCCTCAGGCGCAAGTGCTACAAAAGCAATACTCTTTTAAGGATGAGCATACGAAGACTATCTTCAATCTCCTCATGAGTAAGAAGATGCTGAAGTTGCCAGAGTCTAAGCGTCCAGAGGAAGCTGGGAAAATTAATGAGCCTAACTACTGTGTCTACCATAGGATCATTAATCATCCCACCCAAAACTGCTACATCCTTAAAAACAAGATTCAAGCCTTAGTGGACCCTAATATCATCAAGCTTCAAGAGCACCAGAAGAAGGTGACTGCGAACATGGTGACTGTCAAGTTTGGCAAGGCACCCGACTGGATAAAGTCAACAGTTCAAGACGGGGTGCAGCCCATCCATAGAGGCATGATACAAGTCGTAAATTTTGATCCACACCAACAGCAAAGGAAAGACTATTTTCCGTTGAAACTGATAGGGGGAGATACTATGTGTACATCCTGATCTCCTAAATGATGAACAATGGAGTTCCAGTTCATCTGGGAAGAAGCAAAGAGAGAGGGTCTTCACCTCTAATGTCATTTCCGTAATTCCCGAAGACGATGAGATCACTCCTGCTCTGACTGATTCGGAAAAGAAATCAGAAATTCCTTGGTCGCCGACGCAGACCCTCCCTCCGCGGGGACCCGTTTGGGAAAAGATTACTTAAAGAATTACGGCCAAACAACAGATGCTCAACCATCTCCAGAGAAAGTCAAGCAAAAGGAGCTAAAGTTTGACAGAGCTCTAAGGAGGAAAGGAAAAGAACTTGTGGAAGACTCGCGAAAGTTATTCCAGTTCGACATCCTAACGCAGTTAGCTAATATCTCTGCGAGGATAACCTTGTACGATCTCCTGAAGCTCTCCAATTCTACTAGGGAAGCTTTAAGAGAGGCTCTGCAAGATTCGGAAGTGTTCTTGGCGCAAATACCAGAGACGATCGAAGAAGGAGAGTCTCTTTGTGCGACATGTCACCAGATCTCTGGTAAAAACATCCCTTGAGTCACCTTCTCTCCGGAGGATATGTAAGTTAGAAGTAATAAGCATCATCGCCCTTTGTATTACAAAGGATACATAGGGTCCACGGAGGTTGATCGTATTCAAGTTGATCCAGGCTCGGCTTTGAGCATCATGCCGCGAAGGATGCTACGATATCTTGGAGTGCCGATGAACAGGTTGGCCGCAAGCAACACTACCATCTTCGGGTTCAATGCTAACGGTAGTAGACCCCTGGGTAAAATAAAGCTCAAGTGTCAAATCGGCGACTTGAAAACGGAAGTCACGTGTTACGTGATAGATGTGGACACTCATACAATCTGTTGTTGGGGAGACCCTGGATCCATGGCAATCTGATCGTGCCTTCCACGTTACACCAATGCATAAAGTACGTCGATGAAGACGCGAACGTGAAGACACTCATTGCGGAGAAACAACCCTTCAAAGGAGTTGAAAACTACTTTACCGACGCTTTGCTGTATCAAGATGTGCTTGGCGTCGCAGATCGGCCCGTTCAAGATGACTCTGATAGTGGCGAAGAGGCTGATACAGAATCAGGATCCGAAGATTCGGAATCCGAGGATGTAATCTGGGTTGGTGAACCCATTGTGATAAACCTCGAAGGCCTTGATGTAGATAACGCCGTTCACTCTGATGGTGAATGGGTGATAAATGAAAATCTGAAATTTGCTTATTCTTCTGGTGTTGATTCTGAGCCCTCAAGCACTAGCACAGATGCATTTAGCGACTGTGTAAATGAGATATATTCTTTGACTTCCTTCCAAGCACCTATCCGATCATCCTTATATGAACTAAGTGATGACATTGAAAAGGTTGGCCAAGCTATTTTTGAGGTCCCTCCCAAAAGCGGAGCCCTAAAGGCCATAGTATTTGGAAGAGCAAGTCATAGGAATAAGAGAAATGTTCAGATTCTGGGAAAGAATAGGGAAAATCTGAGTTCTTCCATTACGATGAAAATTCCCATGAAATAATGAAGAAAACGGGATACAATCTGGCCGAAGGCAGGGGTTTTTGCGGAAAAGGAAGGAAGACAATCTTTCAACCTTTTGTCCCCAAAGGGAAGACGCCGGACTATTACCAGAAAACCGGCAGGGGGTTGGGCTGCGTCACCACTTCCGAGGCCTCCTCAAGCGACAAGGCTGAGGAAAGACACAACGATCATTCGTCAAAATCATCGTGCTGGGATTCAGATGTCAGCACAGGTGCAATTTTCCACGAAGTATCGGCAAACATGGCTTCCGCGACCCGCGAAGACGAAGATATGAAAGAAGCCTCACCATTAAGAGATGACCATTGGGACAAGCGTCTTAATAGGGAGTGGGAGATTCAGTTTGAACAACGGGAGCCCCCAACTGAAGATAAAGTGATCCAAGTCAATATGGGAGATGAAAAGAATCCTAAACCCATATTTATAAGTGAGAACCTATCCTCGGAAGAAAGGAAGGAATTGATATCCCTCGTCCGCGAATACATTGATATTTTCGCCTGGAGTTATGAGGAAATGCCAGGGTTGGATCCAAGTGTGGCGGTTCACAAATTGAAGATCCGACCAGAAGCTAAGCCGATAAATCAGCAACAACGAAGATTCCGCCCAGAGATCATGGAAGCCATAGAAGCCGAGATCAAAAAGTTGATCGCGTCAGGCTTCATTCGCGAGGAACAGCACCCTGATTGGGTCGCAAATATAGTTCCCGTGACTAAGAAAATAGGAAAAATCCGAGTCTGTATAGACTTTAGGGATTTGAATGAGGCTTACCCCAAAGACGAATTCCCATTACCCATCACTGATATTATGATAGATAATACTTGTGGGTATGAGCGCATGACATTCATGGATGGATTCTCGGGATATAATCAAATAAAGATGTACCCCGCAGTTGAGAAGCATATGTCCTTCAGGACACCACTCGGAGTATACTGCTATACAGTCATGCCCTTTGGCCTAAAGAACGCAGGCGCTACGTATCAACGTGCCATGCACGCAATTTTCCAAGAGCACCTCCGGAAAACAGTGGAGTGCTACGTAGATGACCTAGCAATTAAAAGCAGAAATAAAGAAGATCACTTAAAAGATTTGAAGACGGTGTTCGACCTCATGAGGAAGCACCAGCTCAAGATAAATCCAGCTAAGTCCTTCCTGGGGGTCTCTAGTGGAAAATTCCTCGGCTTTGTCGTAACTTCAAAAGGAATACATCTTGATCCAGACAAAGTCAACGCTATCCAAGACATGCCACCTCCCCGTAACCTCAAAGAGTTAAGAGGGTTATAAGGCAGGCTGGTATACATTCGCAGATTTATATCAAATTTATCTGGTAAATGTCAACCTTTCACCAGATTGATGAGGAAAGGAGTGTCGTTCATCTGGGATGACGCATGCCAAAAGGCTTTTGAAGAGATCAAACAATATCTCACGAAGCCACCAGTGCTCGTGGCCCCAGTTTCGGGAAAGCCCTTCCAGTTATATGTAAGGGTTATGGACCGTTCATTGGGCGCTTTGCTAACACAGAAGAATGAGTCAGGCCACG
Organism: Dracaena cambodiana; assembly: GCA_036321105.1. Lineage (NCBI taxonomy): Eukaryota > Viridiplantae > Streptophyta > Magnoliopsida > Asparagales > Asparagaceae > Dracaena > Dracaena cambodiana. The sequence goes on along the minus strand of JAYEPQ010000008.1, from coordinate 22,032,383 downwards.
AGCAATCCATCTACTACCTCAGCAGAATGATGATTGGGGCGGAACACCGGTATAATCCTGTGGAAAAAGAATGTCTAGCGTTGGTATTCGCAATACAGAAAATGCGACCCTACTTAGTTGGACAAACTATCCACGTTGTATCGAGAGTTAACCCTCTAAGGATATTAATGACTAAACCTGGGTCATTAAACTCAAGACTATCCAATTGGGCTATTTTGCTATCACAATATGATATGCACTTCGTCCCACAGAAGTCTATCAAAGGACAGGCTGTGGCCGACTTCTTGGCCGAACATCCAGTCCCGGCATCCTCAAGGTTATATGAACAAATCCCAGGAGAGTTGGAGGAACAAGATTTAATTCCAGAAAAGGATGGTTTGAGAATGCCTTCCGAATCGAATACAGTTTCGAAAGGTGTATGGCAACTTTTCTTTGATGGTGCCTCCCGGATCCAAAGGAAAGACGACAGCTGGGGTGGGAGTTATGCTTGTCTCTCCTCACAATCACATCATTCCTCAAGCCTATTCACTGACAAGCTCGTGCTCCAACAACGTCGCGGAATACAACGCCCTTCTAATTGGCTTAAGGATAGCCAAACAACTAGGGGTCAGATATCTGGAGGCGTGTGGGGACTCTCAACTCGTTGTAAACCAAATAAAAGGGGAGTATGAAGTCAAACATGAAGACCTCCTACCGTATTATCATGAGGTGATCAAGGTCGCTAACGGTTTCACTGGCTTCTATATCAGCCACATAAAGCGCCACCTCAACAGTTATGCGGATTCGCTAGCTTCCTTGGCTGCTACATTAGCCTTGCCCAAGCATACTAAAAGGCAGATTATGGTAAGCAGCAAGGAATTGTTCTGTTCAAAGGATGAGCTCAAAGAAGAAGCGAAAGAAAACGAAGCTGACGCTTGTGCATCTAGCCTAGAGCCAAGGGATTGGCGTTTTCCTTATATAGACTATGTCCTTTACTGGATACTACCCGAAAATTCAAAAGAAGCCAAAACCATTCAGAGAAGGGCCATCCGGTTTTACTACAACGCAGAATTCTAGACGTTGTACAGAAAATCCTACGACGGAGTTTTACTTCGCTGCCTTTCCAACCGCGAAGCTCAAAAGGTACTCGAAGAAGCTCACGCTGGCATCTGCGGAGCACATCAGCCAGGACCGAAACTTTGGAATAGAATCCGAAGGATGGGTTATTATTGGCCTAAGATGATGATAGAAGCAGTCAACTACGCCAAGAAGTGTAGGGCATGCCAAATACATGCAGACTTTATACATCAAGCTCCAGAATATCTCCACCCGACGGCCACGTCATGGCCGTTTGAACAATGGGGTATGGACATCATAGGGCCAATTTCTCCGCCATCAACGAGAGGACATCGGTTCATTTTGGCCATAACTGATTATTTTTCAAAGTGGACTGAGGCCATCTCCCAGACCGAAGTAAAATCTTCAGATGTTATCAAGTTCATCAAGCACCATGTGCTTTATCGCTTCGGGGTGTCTAGAAGAATAATTCACGACAACGGACCTCAATTCGTAAGCCAAATGTATTCCAAATTTTGCAACAAATACAGGATCGAAGATGTGGCTTCATCACCATACTACCCTGCAGCCAATGGTCTAGCAGAAGCTTTCAATAAGACCATCATAAAACTTCTTAAGAAGTTTGTGTCATCCAACCAACGGGATTGGGATGAAAAACTCAGAGAGTGTCTGTGGGCTTACCGAACCACAATCCGAACTCCCACCAATGCCACTCCGTTATTCTTGGTATATGGATCAGAAGCGGTCTTGCCTTTGGAGATCCAAATCCCTTCATTACGAGTCGCGTTAACGACAAGGATGACAGGAGAAGAAAAGTATCAGCAAAGGCTCCAGAAGTTAGAAGCCTTGGATGACAAACGCCTAGAAGCACAACAGAGCATCGAGCTATACCAGGCGCGGATCTCCAGAACCTTTAACAAAAAGGCTAAGCGAAGGACTTTTAAGAAAAGTGATCTAGTCCTATCAGTTAGAAGACCAATCATAACAAGCCAAAAGCCTAGGGAAAAATTCCAGCCAAAATGGGAGGGACCCTTTGTCATCGATACGGTCTACTCCAACGGGGCGTATCGGGTGATAAAGCCTAATGGTGACAAGATCCTAATGCCAATCAACGGCAAGTTCTTGAAGAAATATTATCCTTAGCGAAATTATAGAACACCAGCTACATTATGGCCTGGGCAGTTCTGTGTTAGTCATGAACGAATAATTTCTCTATAATCAGAACTTCGTCAATGAAAGTTCTCGGTTCCGGACTATAAAGCCTTTAGTTCGCGACCAGATTTTCCTTTCTCCAAAATTTACCAAGTTAAACATTACCTCTGGCGAACCAGATTTTCCTTTTTCCAAAATTTGCCAAGTTAAACATTACCTCTGGCGAACCAGATTTTCCTTTTTTTTCCAAAATTTGCCAAGTTAAACATTACCTCTGGCGAACCAGATTTTCCTTTCTCCAAAATTTGCCAAGTTAAACATTACCTCTAGCGAACCAGATTTTCCTGTTCATCAAATTTGCCAAGTCAATAACACTTTTGGCGAATCAACAAGGAAGTTCATTCATTCATAGTAGTTTTGGGTACTTAAAGATTGTGATTCATTTCGAAATTATCAAGTTAACAGTTACCTCTGATAATCAACACCAGAATCATCTTTCAAGTACTATCAGTTACGAAGAAAGAAAAGAACTTCTTTATTCATCTCAGAACAAAATTACAGAGAATTCCTAAGTGCTATACAGCCAATAAGAGTGAATACAAATCAAAAAAAAAAAAGAGAAAGGAAAGAGGAACCTAAAGCAGTGTACACAAAAGTTCTACAACTCAATGGTTCAAGAGAACTTTTATTTTCTCCTCTGCGTCATCTATGTCTTGCTGAAGGACCTCATAAGCTTGAACAGTAGCTTGGCGACGCAATTCTTCATCACTAGCAATAATATTCTGCGCTGCAGCAGCTGCCAACAAATCCAATTCAGATTGAACCGCCTGGAGATCCCTGAATATATTGTCCCTCCGACGCGACAAATCGGCCAGATTCCTCGCTGACTCCTCACGCTCCTTGGTGATCTTAGCTAGGAAGGCTTGGGATTTGGCAATGGCTTGATCATGGCCCTTGACAACTGAAGCAGCGGCTTCCACTTGAAGAACCAGAGACTCGCGATCTGATTGACCCTTTTCTAAAGAGGCCTTGCAAGCATCTACCCTCTCTCGAGTCTCCTTCTGGAACTTAAGTTGTTCCTCTCTCAGCTTCTGGAAGATGATTTCTACTGTCTCAGACTTATCAGCACTTCTGGCTTTCGATAGAGATTCAGCGTGCCTTTGAAGCTGAGTTATCATAAGCCTAAAAGGAGCAGCTCTATCCTCTCCACCAATGCTAACAATATCAGTTAGATAAATGTTGAGAACATTGGCAATCGAAGCAAAAGGAACCCCCTTTAGCACTTTATCGATACAACGGTCCAGAAACTTAAGGAAAGTCTCCACCGTGTCCTTCAGCAAATCACTCTCAAGCATGTCAACCTATGCATGAGAAGGAGTAATACTGGATGAGGCAGAAGCGGGTTGATCCACAGCAGGAGGAATGACACCTCTGAAGATTTTCACGAAACTACCAATCACAGTCTCCCGAACTACAGCCTCAGTTGGAGCAGTTGTAGCCGAAACCGTAGACATGGCAGCTGAGGGAGTCACTGCTTCTGAAGGGTCAACCGCGGCAGTAGTAACTTCGATCGCTCCACCAGTGTCAGCTCCCACGATGGTATTGATTGGTGAAGCCATATTCGCGCCCTCCAAGTCCGGAGTCAAAATTGGGGCTAGCAAAAAAAAAAAGGAAGAAAAGAAAATTTGACAGTTAAGTATTACAGTATCATTAGATAAGATAGCATAATTGCTGAAGAAAGAAGATGAAGACCTGAAAGTTGGACACTGGATTCTCCAAGTCCATACACTTCAGGACCAAATACTCCGGGCCCATATACTTCGGCTCGAACCTCCTCGCTCAAAAAGACATATTTACCATGATCTGAAGGAGGAGTAGAAGAGTGGAAACTGTCACTACTGGCGTCATCATCGTCGCCCTATTCATCTTTATCTTCCGAAGGGGGTGCTGCCTTTGGAGAATCTGGTGCGCGGGTCTCACCTATGATTTGCACTTCATCAGCAGCGTCCTGAGCAACAGGAATCGCAGAGTCCTCCTGTAAAGCCGAAGGAGCACCAACTTCAACATCGGCCTGGACAATAGGAGGAATGGAACCCTCTCGAGTAACAGGAGCAGGATCATTGCAGAGAACATGTCCTTGATTCCGACGCCTCTTAAGGGAACGGAGAATTAATGATGAGTCATCCTCCCCCTCCTCGGATTCCTCAACAAGGGACTCAGAAATCAGAGTGAGAGTTGTAGTTCCTGTCCCAGATAGGGTGCTCTGCGAATCAGTTCTCCGCGGAATGGTAGGCAGGTCGCTAAGACGTCTTAATCTCTTCCGCTTATGCGAAGATTTTTCGGGAGAAGACGGCAACGGAGGAGAAGTTTTCCTCGACGTCGGATCAGGAGAAGTATCAAGAACAGCAGCCTGAACTGGTGCACCAGTGTCCTTTTCCTTTCGTTCTGAGTCATCAGATGCACTGTCCCCCTTGAAGTCCTCCATCCCAGCCACCTTTGTGCTGCCAGCCCTCTTTTTCTGGGCATACCAGGATCTGATCTCCCGCAGACAGGTATGATGTATATTGAAATTCTGCGGAGGAGAATTGGCATCCGCGAGCCATTTACAGAAGCCAAAGCTCATACTTGAGTTCGGGATCTTGAGCGAAAGATCAAATCTGGCAAGAGTTCCACCTGCGACAAATTGAAACCAAGCTCGAGCTCCCTCAAGATCATTCCCAACAAAGCTTAACTCTCTATTGGGGTTACCAATGTAAAGCTGATCATACCCAAACTGTCGGGCAAAACGACTTGGGTAGTAAGGTTCTATATAGCAGATATTTCCCAAGCGGAGGACTAAATGTTCTGAGCGGATGTTTATCAACCACCAGAAACATCCTGAGGACAGGGTGGTAAAGTTATCAGCGCCAGCAATGTCCGCGAATTCTTCCCCGTATCCAGCATTCGGGAAGTATGGGAAATATCTGAATAGCTCAAAACCTGAGAAATGACGAAGGGTTTTGCGGATTGCGGCCATGTAGCCTCCCTTCCACTGTGACCTCTCATAGTGCTGCACTTTGGGAGCACTTAAGTCAATCTTCGAGTCTGCAGGACTCATCAAAGAAGGGCAATGTAGAATTAGCCAAGCCATCAAATAAGTATAGGGAAGTTCTCCGCGCGGATTAGGAGTCCGAATGACAGGATCTCCTTTCTTCTTCTGCTCCTTCTTCACATTGCAGAATTTATCAGATAGTCTTCTTAAGCCACTTTGGATACTGCATACCATAGCGGGCAACAAACTGAGCCGCCTACCCAACGCCAGTAGAACGGCTGGGTATACGGCCCCAATAGGTATGTTTTCCTGTGAAGGAATAACACACTTCTTCAGCCAAACCAATAAATAACCCGCCAAGAAGGCAGGGTCAGATAAAGGTTGAAGAGCCTGATAATGGAAACTCTTGAAAGACATCCCAGCTTTGAAAACGTTCTCGTCAGTTTCGGCGACATAAGCGTCTGTCCCGAAGCTTGCAATTCTTCTGTCAATCTCCTTTTCAGAAACTGGAGGAAGGCGAATGAAGCTCGAATTACTCCTGGAAAAGTTAGGCAGGAGGTATTGCAGCCACTTCTTTGGCTTCAAACTACGAGTGCCTGATATGTGGGTGCATATGTGATAATGGCATAGCAGTTCCCAGTAGGTGTCATAAACCAAAGGATCCTGAGTCTTCAGCAGATGGAGTTCTTCCCCGGTCGGAACGTACTCTTCATATGGGATGTCTCCCATGGGCAAGCCCAAGATCTCGTGCATCTCATGGAGGGCGAAACCCAATTCGCCTCGAGGACAAAAGACTGTACAAGTATCAGGATTGTACAATTCCAATAAAGCGAAGAAATGAAATCTACTTGCAGGGATGCCATGCTGAACGGCCCTGATGGCGCGATACAGCCTCGCATGATGAAGGTGATCTCTAAATGATTGCAGAAAGAAGTCGGTTAAGACCGCCCACTCTCCTTTCAGGGAGCAGTGAACCCAGCCCGGTGGACGAAAGTCCTGAACAGGAAATTCTCCTTGCGCGTTGGTAAAACGATGCAGAAAAGTTCGCGCAATTATAGGAACCTCGCCTCTGGGGAGATCGTGTTTAAGCAATCCCGGTAGTAATCCGCGAAAGCTCTTCCCACTACCATGAGGAAAAACACCTTGAGCATTGAAGCCCCCCAACAAGACACCGTCATGTGGCCTGTTTATGTGCCAGTCCATTCGCCTGGGCACAGAAAGGGACTGAAAGAATAAGAATGGATAAGATCTCTCCATGTTAGGAAGAAACAAGTAATGACCTTCAACTTGGTGAAGCTACTTATAATCGCCATCTTCCAAGCCACTGTCGGGCATTGGAATACGGTCCCCAAACAAGAAGACAGGTTTGAGCAACGGAGACCGATTTTCTCCATCAAAAGATGCATTGGTCATCAACTCTCGCAATGTTGAGCGAGAAGGGTGGAGAATCCTGTCTGCTCTCTCTTGGTTATCCGAAGCTGTACAGTGGGGAAAGGCACGACCAAATCTGAACTCTTTCTTCCCATTACAGCCATCAGAATATCCGAGATAATGATCCTTTAACCAAGGATTCAAGGCATAGTTGACTGCAAAAGACATTCAAATTCAAAAAAAAAAAAACAGAAAGAAAGGGACTGCCTTTCGAAAGTTTTCTCTATTACCTCCAATCAAGGGTTCCTGTCGAACCATTATCAAACTGGAAGTTGCTTGAGGATCTTGACGACCACTGGCGGCGGCAACATCAGAGGAAGAAGACTTCTTTGGCATCTTTTGCAGATTGAGAAAACCCTTCGAATCAAAAGCTATGGGAGATTGAAGACGAGAAGTCTGAGGAGCTCTAACGAAGAATTCGGATTTCAAATTTCTTGAGATAAGGGCGACCTCTCTCGTAAGGTGGAGGTTATATAGCCAGTGATTTGACGGCCAGGATCTCTAAACAGCGTGATATCCGGCTCGAATCGTGTAGATACCTTTTTATTTAATGCGGCTCAGAAAAAATGCCTCGAATCTGACGCTGTAGAAAAGCAACTTCCTGCCAGCTTTCCCGCAAAAAGTTCGCGACCCTAATACAGAGTCGTTTTCTACTCAAAGACGGAGAATCGCACCCCTAATATAGAGACGTATTCCTTCCGAAAACAGTTCGCGACCCTAATACAGAGTCGTTTTCTACTCAAAGATAGAGAATCGCGCCCCTAATACAGAGACGTGTTCCTTCCGAAGATAGTTCGCGACCCTAATATAGAGTCGTTTTCTACTCAAAGACGGAGAATCGCGCCCCTAATACAGAGACGTGTTCCTTCCGAAGACAGTTCGCGACCCTAATACAGAGTCATTTTCTACTCAAAGACGAAGAATCGCACCCCTAATACAGAGACGTGTTCCTTCCGAAGATAGTTCGCGACCCTAATACAGAGTCGTTTTCTATTCAAAGACGGAGAATCGCGCCCCTAATACAGAGACGTGTTCCTTCCGAAGACAGTTCGCAACTCTAATACAGAGTTGTTTTCTACTCAAAGATGGAGAGTCGCGCCCCTAATACAGAGACGCGTCCCTTCTAAAACAAAAGTTTGCGACCCTAACATAGAGTCATCTTCTTCGCAATACAAATCAACGATCCTAACACGGAGTCGTATGATCCAGAAATTGTCAATAAATGAGGCCCTAACACAGAGTCACATTTCCCTTCAAAAGCAAGAAGCAGTAGTGACGCTAATACAGAGTCACAAACTTCTGCAAATGCAATGGAGATTCTAATACAGAATATTATATCCAAAATATTTCAAAACTTCTTACAAGTCATGAGAGTTTTTGGAAACTTTGGAGGGGGTTTTGTTGGTGAAAAATTCTGGAAAAGCAAAGCAGATCCACGAATTCAGAGACGGAAGCCCGCAACCCATCTGATCCGCGAGTCTAAGAAACTGAGATCCGCGAGTCCAACAAACTGAGATCCGCGAGTCTAAGAAACTGAGGTCTGCGATCCAGATGACAGAACAGGTTCGCAAATCTAAAGCTGAGATTCGCGACACTACCTATAACTTTCGGGTGGGGGTTTAATACAAAGTCACCCGACCCGAACAAGAAAATTGCCACCTCGGATCATGGGACTAACTGCCAAATGAATGCAGCGGCGTCACTTCGGTCGTGGGAGCAACCGCCTAACGAATATGGCGGCACTTCTCGAGTAGTGGGAGCTAACGGACGAGCAAATATGGCAGGACGTTACTCCAAACCCCTTATAAAAGGCGGGGAGCGACAGAGACACATGGATAGAGTAAGAGACAGACATACAGAGAGAGAGACAGATAGAGACAGAGACGTCTTCTCCCAGAAATTACCCCTTGTAATCAAGAGTAAAGAGCCCCTTTTTCTTTTCCTTTAGCCAACTGAGAGAAATTGCACGGAGTATCAACGGAGAGCAGGATCGTCCTCCATAGCTACCTAGAAACCCAGCTTTAAACAAAGAGGAAGTTAATCTTCTTCATCTTCTGTAAACGGGAAACCGTTAGATTGTAATCCTTTATTGAAAGATTGTCAGTAAAGATAAATTCAATTTTTATGGCGAACAGCAACAGCTATGGTTGATGGAAAAGTTAGGTACATCAGCGTTGGCAACGCTGAACCAGGTGCAGAAACTCAAAGCCATGCTTAAATCTGGCACCTTTTGGGGCAGCTTAAACTCAGCTCCAGTTCCCCCGGCAACGAAATGGAACCAGCCCCGTGCTCCTGCATACAAATTTTCCTCGTATGCCAGCCCTTTATTCGGGTTTCCTACATAAAGCTGCGTATATCCAAATTGACGAGCAAATCTACTCGGGATATATGGCTCTATGTAGCACATGGTGTCTTGTCTGTACACCAAGTGCCCGGGGCGAGTATTTAATAACCACCAGAAGGTCCCCGAAGATAAATTGGTAAACTTGTTTGCTCCCAAAATATCTTTAAACTTAGATCCATACTCTCCTCCAGGGAAGTCTGGGAAGCAGCGGAAGATCTCATAGTTCTGGTGGTGGCGGAGCATTTTGCGAATAACCGACATATAATTACTCTTCCGTACAGAGTGCTCGTACTTCTCCACGAAGAACGGCTTGTCGATCGGGCTGTAATCCGCAGCACTCATCAAAGACGGGCAATGCATGACTAGCCACGCCATTAAATATGTGTAGGGCATCTCCACCCTGGAGTGCGGTGTCTTCACCGGAGCAGCTCCTTTTACTGCTTTACCCTTTCCTGCTTTGCCTTTGTTCTTTTCTGCTGGCATGAAACTGTTGCAGAGGGCTCGGAGTCCGCTCTGAAGGTTACTGACCATGGCTGGCAGGAGCCCGAATGGTCGTCCATAGGCCAATAGAACGGCTGGATAGACAACGTTCTTAGTAATGACTTCCTTAGGTAATGAGAGAACGACATACCTATTCAGCCATAACATTAAAAAGCCAGCAAGAAGACCCTTCTCCGAAATAAGAAACTGGACTTGATAATGGAAACCCTGAAAGACCGTGTCAGGACTAAACCGTCCTTCATTTGACTCGGTCATGTATGTTGTGGCTTCTAGGTTGGAGATACGCTCCTTCACTTCCTCAATACTAACGGAAGGGCGTCCACGAACCATAGGGAGACTCTTTTTCAGATTGATGAAGAGATGTCTGTCCACTTCTTATGACCGATTCCCTGGTTCCTCACTCCAGCTAGATTGGCGCAGATGTGATAATGGCATATCATTTCCCAATAAATTTGGTAGATATGTTCATCCCTCGCCTTCAACATCTTCAATTCTTCAGCGGTAGGGATGTATTCTTCATAAGGGATCTCGCCCATTGATAGCCCCGACACTTCGAACATCTCGTGGAGAGCAAGTCCTAGCTCACCCACTGGTGTAAAGAAGGTGCCAGTTTCAGGGTTGTACATCTCCAGCAGGCTAAAAAGGTGGTATGAACTTTGAGGCAAGCCGAACTGGACATTCCTGAAGGCTTTGTATAAGCCAATCTTCTTCAGAGTCTATTCATGGGTATCCAGCACATACTTGACGAGCCTAAACCACCACATGTTGCCCGATGAATGAATCCACCCGAGCATTCTGAAATCTTTAGGGTACTGTCCACCCTTGGCCAAGAATTTGCTAAGAAAAGTCTTAGCTCGAATTGGGACTTCACCGACTGGGTGCTCCTTAGTAACTCTGCCCGGAAGAAGCCCGGTGACACATCTGGGGGGACCATCTTGGAAAGCCCTGTTTGCACCAAATTTGCCTAGGGCAACCCCGTCATATTCACGAGTTAACTCCCATTCTAACTCGCGATGAGATGATAATCTCTGGAGATATACCCTCTGGAGGGTAGCTGCGCTCCATATCAGGAAGGAACATCAGCAGGTCACCATTCTGATAAAGCCATTTGCTCTCTTCTTCAAAAACAATCTCATCAAAATGTTCCATAGCATCTCCAAAGAGGAACACTGATTTATCCAATGACTCCCGGTTCATGACTTTAAAGGGAGCATCGGTAATAATCTCTCTAGCAGTTGCAGGACTGTATCTTATCAGTTTCTCTCTGCGTTCTCTAAGACCTGGCCTGAAGGCAGGAAGGTCAGTGGTGAAACGTAATTGGGTTGCTGAGTCTGCACTACCAACAAAGCCGAAATGATGCCCTTGGGAGATTGTATCCAGTGAGTAACCAACTGCAAAAGAAGAATCAAGAGTTAGAAAAGTTGTTACAAAATCAGAAAATTTGCTAAGTATAGAGACGCGGAGTTAAATATAACTCCGCGCGAAGTTAAGAAAATAGCCTTGCGTTTTGACAAAACGTGAGGATGACAACATAACTTCGCGTTTGGATAATAAATGCGAAGCTAAGGGGATAACTCCGCATTACAGAATGCGAAGCTAAATTTGTAACCTCGCGTGTTAATGCGAAGGTTAACAAAGATAACTCTGCATTTACAAACGCGAAGATAACGCGATAGTTTCGCGTAGAAGAAGGCCAGAGGCCTTTCTTCTTCTCCAAACCGTACGGCCAGAGTGCGGCGATTTTGCCGGTTAGAAAGGTGATTGGCCGGTCAAAACCGAGCCAAATCACTCCAAAATTGTCCTAAAATGTCCAAATCCAGAGGTTTTTACCTCCAATAGGTGCAGCAAATACAACGTCGCCGCTGCGGCTGATGCCGCTGCTACTTGCGCCAACTGCCGACGGCGAGGAAGCGCGAGAGGAGGCGCGAGTCTTGGGTGCCATTGCTTGTGAAATCTTGAAGAGAATCGAAGAAGATGATAGGAAGTCGTTCGGGTTGCAAGGATCACCGGTCGCCTCAATCTCTGGGTTCTTGAAATCTCTTCGAATGAAGTGAGGAAGAAGAAGAAGAGACTCTATTTAAATGAGAAAACTCGCCCCTTGGTATTCGGTGCGAGGTTCGGAGCAATTACTGAGCAGTTACTAACTGAAACGCGAAGCTACCAGCTCCGCGTAAATAAACAAAACGCGAAGATAACTTGGTATTCTAACTCCGCGTTTTAGTTTAAATATCCAAAGTATTTCAAAATTTGCTAAATTCTAAGTCATTTTGAAAACTTTGGAGGGGGTTCTGTTGGCAGTGAAAATTTCCAAGTAAAATGGGATTTTCTACAACAGAACGCGGAGCTAAATCTGTAGCTCTGCGTTTGGCTATTTTTAGTCTCGCGTTCGAATGAAACGCAGAGCTATTCATATCTCCGCGTTCTGGTTTCCTAGCTCCGCGTTAACTCCGCGTGAGCAGATAACTAGAATCATAAATTGATTGAGATTAAGATTTGGGCTTATCCAAATACCCAAATTAAATCCAATCAGAACTCTAAATCAAGAGATTTAAATCAAAACTAAGATATTTGATTGGAATCCTTGATGAATACAAATTCTATTTAGATAGAAACTCTCATATGGACCTAAGACTATAAATACCCTCTTGAGAAAGCCTTGGGGGATCTTTAGAAGTTTTTGTGAAGTTCGAGTTACGCGTGAGAGCCTTGAACGAATCAAGACCAGAAAAGATCATCCAAAATCGGCCAGCATCTTCTTCATCAAGAGCAAAAAGACCATCGACGTCAGATCGTCCAAATAAACTACTAGTTAGATCCCATCGCCACATAGATCCCACGTTCATATTGTAAAAGAGAGCGATAAATATAAATCCTCTCGTTTGTTCTTTTCTTGTTCACTTTCGTTGTAATCTAAGTTGTATTCAATGGAAGGAAAATAAATTTCTGCTGCGAACAAGCTGCAACAATAAGAATGGACTGTGGATACATATGTCACTGAGTTTGTGAGACTCAGTCATTTTTGCCTTGGCCCTGGTAGCTAATGAAGAGGAGCGAGCGCATATGTTCCAGTGAGGATTGAGGTATCACCTAAGTGAGCATCCAGCAGGTCATAACTACAAGACCTACTCAAAATTATTCAAAACAGCATGTCACCTGAAGCAAGTAACTAAGAAAGGGAAACCAACAACATTCAAAAGGCCATTTAATTAAGGGACAAGTTCTTCTCAGAGGTTTGGAGACCCCCGGCGAAGTGACAAGTAGTGGCTAATAAAAGAAGTCTTTTAGTGTGCAGTTGTTGCAATATACTGGGACGTATTCGAAAGGAGCATTAGGACTATGTCTGATATGTAGGTCAGCAGATCATCGAATAACTAATTGTCCAAGCGCACAGTTAAGACAACAGCCAGCAGCAGGAATTGCTTATCAGCAAGCACCAAGACCGGTTGCAATGGGACCACTGGTTCGGAGGATTGAAGGACCGAACCAGAAAAAATCTTTGGAGACACAACAACAAGCTTATGCTAGAGCCTAATTGGGAGCAGGACGGAGGTAGGGGCATGTTAGACTAATGAATACTGACGAAGTTTAGACCACTAGAGGAGTCGTAGCGGGTATGATTTTAGTTGGCAATACACCAGCAACTGTTTTATTCGATTCTTGAGCTTCACACTGTTTTATCTCCGTCATGTTTGTTTCCTGCAATTCTATTGATTTTGCATTCTTACCTGTGGGGTGGGATATTAAGACTAAAAATGGTAGTATCATGACTAATAAGGAGTGTAGATTATATTCCTTGGATATTAATGGTAGAGAGTTTTATGTCAACTTGCTAGTTATCAATAGAGGAGGATATGATGTTATCTTAGGTATGGATTGGTTGAGCACCTTTCAAGAGGTAATAGATTGTATGAGAAAAAGAGTATTATTTCCGATTCTTGGCCGATTAGAATTTGAATTTGTTGGTGAAAGTCAATCCCTAGAATCGGCTGAATCTAAAGTATCCCCAAAGGGAAGAGTTTTGGAAGTTATGCAATTAGAAGAAGGAATGATTCCTGTAGTATCAGAATTCTTAGATATAATTTCTGAAGAGATTCCTAGACTACCACCAGCGAGGAGAGTAGAATTTATTATTGATATTATTCCTGGAGCTGAACTATTTTATAGGACACCTTATCGAATGGGAGTTGCAGAATTAGAAGAAGTTAAGAGACAAGTGGGTGAGTTATTGAAGTTGGATTTTATGAGACCTAACATTTCACCTTGGGGAGCTTCAGTATTATTAACAGGAAAGAAAGATGAAAGTCAAATATTGTGTGTGGACTATAGAGATTTGAATGCAGTAACAATCAAGAATAAATACCTCTTACCAAGGATAACTGATTTGTTTAATCAACTGCAAGGAGCAAAGATGTTTTCGAGAATAGATTTTCATTCAGAATTCCATCAAGTAAGGCTGGCCCGAACAGAAGATATTCGAAAAACTGCATTTAGAATCAGATATGACCATTATGAATATATAGTGATGCCTTTTAGAGTGACTAATACTCCAGCAGTATTTATGAATTTGATAAACTATATTTTTGCTCAGTATCTAGATAAATTTATGGCGGTATTTATTGATAATATATTAATCTATTCTAAAAATAGGGAAGAGCATGCTGAGCATCCGAGGACAGTTTTGCAAACTCTGAAAGAACAAAAGTTATATAAAAAACTGAGTAAATGTGAATTTTGGTTGATAAGGTTGCTTTCTTAGGTCATATAGTTTCTAGAGATGGTGTATCAGCCGACTCTAAGAAGATAGGAGCTGTAATGGATTGGCCTATACCAAAATCAGTGTCAGAGATTCGGAGTTTTTTAGGGATGGCTAGATATTAGAGGTGGTTTGTACAAGACTTTGAAAAACCACATCCCCTCTGACTAAATTGAGTAGGAAAGGAGTGGAATATGCTTGGACAGAGAAATGTGATAAGTCATTTGTAGAATTAAAATGGAGGCTAAAACAGCACTAGCAATTCTTAACAACTCTGGAGATATAAAAGTTTATAGTGATGTTTCAGGACAAGAATTGGGATGTGTATTGATACAGAATAGAAAAGTGATTGAGTTTGCATCAATGTAGTTGACACCCTACGAGAGAAACTATCCAACTCATGATTTGAAATTAGTAGCGGTAATTCATACTTTGAAAATTTGGAGACCATACTTACTAGGACAGAGGATAGAGGTATACACTAATTATAAAATTTTGAAGTATATTTTTACTCAAAAAGAACTGAATATGAGATAGAGATGTTAGTTGGAGTTAGTAGTAGATTATGACTTGAAAATTAAGTATCACCTAGGGAGGATTAATGTAGTGCCAGAGGCACTGAGTAGGAGACTTACAGTGGAGAGATTAACTCAGCAAAAGGAACTTTTAGTAGAGATGCAAAGGATGAATTGGAAGTAATTTTACCAGGTATGATAGCACAACTAATGGAAATACGGTCACAGTCACTATTGATAGAGCAGATTAAGTAAATTCAAGTTGGAGATAAAAATTTTCGAAGGTTAAATAATAAAATAAAAGTAGGTAAGAGGTCAGAAATGAAGATATACTTAGATCGAGCTATTAGATTCAAGGAAAGACATAGGTGTCTAAGGAAATGGTAAGAGATAGGGTTTTAGAATAAACTTATAAATCAACATATTCCATTCATCTAGAAGCAATAAGATGTACAAGGATATGAAAAAGTATTTTGGTATCCAGACATGAAAAAAGAGATTGCCAGATATTTATCTAAATGTTCCACTTACCAGCAAGCGAAGGCTGAATATCAGAGAACGGATGGATTGCTCCAACCATTAGCAATACCAGAGTGAAAGTGGAAACAAGTATTGATAGATTTTATTACAGACTTACCCAGAGGCACCAAAGGCAATAATGCAATTTGGCTAGTTATGGACCGGTTGATCAAGTCAGCTTATTTCAATCCATTTAGAGTTGGACAATCAACAAAATTATTAGCTAGAAGATTCATGTAAAAGGTGGTGAGATTGTATGAAGTTCCAGTCCAAATTGTATCAGATAAAGATACAAGATTCAGTTCATACTATTAAGATAGATTGATGGATAGTCTGAAAATACATTTAGATTTATCTTCAGCCTACCATCCACAAATAGATGGTCAATCAGAACAGATTATCCAAGTACTTGAGGATTTGCTTAGGGCATGTGTGTTAGATTTTGGTGGATCTTGAGAGGACTATTTATATATGGTAGAATTTTCTTATAATAGTTAGTGTCAAAATGGCACCATTCGAAACTTTATATGGTCAAAAGTGTAGGTCTCTATTGTGTTGGGACAAGCTTGGGGAACAAAGTATTTGGAGACCAGAGTTGATTACTCAAGAAACAGAACAAGTGAAAGTTATCAGAGAATATATAAAGGCGACCCAAGATAGACAAAAGAAATGGGCAAATCAATGTAAAAAACTATTAGAGTTTGAAGTACGAGACAAGGTATTTATTGAGATATCTCGATGAAGGGTGTAATTAGATTCGGTAAGAAAGAAAAACTCAGTCCAAGATATATCGAGCCATTTGAGGCTATAGAACGAATTGAAAATCTTACTTATAGATTATCATTACCACAAGAGATGAAAACTATTCATGATGTATTTCATGTATCATAATTAAGGAAATACTTGGGTGAAAGAACACAAAGTAGTAGATATGTGTGAGGTGGATTTAAAATCAGACCTAAAATATGAGAAGTAACCATAGCAATTATCGGCCGATAAGAGAAAATCATGAAGAACAAAGTGATATCATTGGTTCTTATTTCATGGGATGCACAATCCCTAAGAGATTCTACTTAGAAACTTGATAAAGACATCAGGATAAAATACTCAGACCTTTTTTTTATGATCAGGTACGCCAATCGAATTTATTTTTATATCAGTATGTACCTATGTATATTGTCATATCTTTTAATTTGGAATTTCAAAGATAAAATTCTTTTGTTAGGTGGGTAGGATGTAATATCCCAATGTTCGTGCACCTGTATCTCTCTTTTGAGTCCGATCGTACTGAATAAAACTATTAAAATCAATTTTGGATACTGAACACTTTCAATGAATGTAACTTTAAATCCGTAGCTCCAAATGATATTCGGTATTCGTGGTTATTAGTTTTCTAATATTTATGATTTTTTAAAATTTTCCTTGCAAGCTCAAAAAATATTTCCAAATTTTCTAATTTAATAATATTAAATTATTCTTCTAATTTTCTTTAAATTTTAGTTCTTTTATCTGGACATCAAAATTACAAACGGCTAATTTTGTAGTACTCTTCTCGTTAAGCACTATGCCTTACATTAATTTGGTCGTATTTGGAGAATATTATATGAAATCGAAATTATTAAATTATTAAATAAATAAATTAAATAATTAATTAAATTATCTTACTAGAGGCGATGGGCTTGGATAATAGAGGCTGTGGCCTCGTTTGGAAGGGGGCTAATCAACCATGGCTTTTTTTTTGTTTGGGGGGATTAAGAAGATAAAAGCTAAGGAAAAAAAAAATATTCACCCTCCCACGCCAAAACCCATTCATCACTTCCTCCTCGCTCTCTTCTCACTCTCTCATGCCAGAACCAAATCAGGGAGTTATACGGAGAAGGATTTTAAGAAAAAAAGAAAGAGAAGAAAAAAAGAAGAATAAAAAAGGAAGATCAAATCGAGAAATCAAAATCAGGAAGAGATAAGTAACACTGTTATTTCTTATTAATTTCTTGAAATATTTATTTAACTTAAATTTGTGTACATAATTTATTTTGTGAATATTCTTGGCTCACAATTTGGGCTATTATTTGTGAATATACTCAGTTTACATTTTGGACTATTAATTAATATTGAGAACTGAACCGAATTACACTATTAATATTTAGAAATTCCCATAATCTAGATTGCATTTTATATATTAAAATTCCCGTTACCTAAATTGAATAATAATAATAACAATAATGTCATGTAAAAAAAATTTGTGAATCTGCTTGGACCTGACATGCCATTTACGCTGATAAAATAATGAATTTGATGCTGTGTGGTATAGTTTTGAGTTGTGAGCACACAAAATGAGAAAATAAATAAATGATTATTGATTGACCTTGACTAGAATTTGGCTTGAGCTTGAATTGAAAAATAATTAAAGAAAAGAAAAGAAAAGAAAATAAGCAAATAAATATAATATAAATTAAATCATATTTATAAATCATGTTTACAAAATGTTATGATGTTTACAAATCATGTGCATAATGTATTATGAGCTCGGAAATGCGGAGAAGTTATATGATGAATAAGAGTCATATCGTATAAAAATTATTGCAATGTTAAGGCCGAGAATTTTTTACTGTAGCGGCTTCGGTGATACTTAATCACCAATTGATAATTGACACCCAGTGTGGTATGTCTGTTACTGTAATATGCTATGGGGATTGAATTGTAATGCTTAGCGGCATGGCATAGTTCAGTGTCATGCGATTGAACCCGAGACTCGGATATGTACGGGCACTTATACGACAATGGAGAATAGCGCTATCTTATCATTTTGTACAGTTTCAACAATTAATTTGGATGATGACTAAAACTAATAGAGTACATGATTAAAATACATAGAGTAATTGTTGTCATATTTTTTTTATTTATTTATGCATTTATTTATACTTACTTACATGTTTAATTTATATGTTCACAAACAATACTGACTTATACTCATGTATTATGATAGTACACATTTTCTCTCCTTAAAGTATTATTTATTGGGCTTAACCCCTAAATTTTGAACCCAGGTGTGGAAGGCGGAGAAGGAAACCAACCCCAACTGAAGACCCGTACTTCATTGAATAGACCGAGCAATAGTAATCGGCGAAGTACCTTCTAGAGAACTTATATATAATTTGTTCATATTTCTTTTTGTCTGGGTACTACTTTTCTCTTTTTATTCTTTTGTATTCATGTTCAGAGCACTACGTCATCTTATATAATTAATTTTTTATATAAATGAAATTTTTTCAGTTTCATACGTGTTATTTATTAATTTGATTGTAACAGTAGTTATAGTTATTTCAAGATCATATGACTATTGGATTGTTTAGAATAGATTTTAAATAAGTCCTCTGCTTTGGAAAGCAGCTGAAAAACAGGAGCGTTACAATAATAAATCAAGAACCTACTTTTGAATCCTCTGTTGACATTGCAGCATCTGTAAATGTCCTTCACTAATTTCGAGCCCCAGATATCATATCCAACAATTCCTCCAGTCTAAAAACCAAGGAAAAAAAAATCAATAAAAAATCCAATTCGATCCATGTGTTTCCTTAATGGGAGAATTCACTGGAATGCTAAAGCTCTCAGTGAGCACTACGTTCTTCTTGAACTCAACAAGATCTTTAAGCTGAAAACAACCAAAAATCAATCAGGAATAAATGAAAAACTGGAGGGGGGTGGGGAGATGATGATAATGATGATAATGTGATCGGAGAATGTGAATGGACCAGGAAGCAGGAGCGGCTGAGTCGACGATTGGGGCGGCTGGGATGAGGGGTGGTCGACGAGCGGTGGGGCAAGGAGGGTACTGAAGATGAAAAGGACGAGGCAGACGGCGAAAATGAGGGTGATGCCAGAGGCCGATCGACGAGATGGGGCAGCACCGCACATGGTGGCGTCGCCAGTGCGAGCCCATTTGCGATAATCTCCCACTCTTCTTCGATAAAAATGCCTACTTTTTCTGACAAGCGGAGAAACCGAGCTCGAGAGGGGAGTTGCTAGATGCGCCCAATACTTGTTCTACTGAGCCTTAATTTCTTAGTGACTCTATACTTGTTCTACTGAGCCTTAATTTCTTAGTGACTCTCAAGGTACTTTTAAATTAGCTTCTCTTTTCATGGTGAGCCCCACAAATTTTCTAGTTTTGCTCCCGAAACCATTTGAAGGAAAAAATGGGGCTTATTAAGAAAAAATGGGGCTCACTAGGAAATTGTACTTAGATTTTTCTCAGTGAGCCCCATACTTTTCCTTCTTCTTCCTCCCCCACTTTGTTCTTCTTCTTTCTCATTCTCTTCTTCGGTCCATTCGTTCTCCCCACTCAGTTCTTCTTCCTCGCTCTCTCTTCAGTGACGTTCGGCCCTGTCATTATTAGTGCGTCCAGTGCCATGAAGAAGAAGACACGATGATGCACCGTTGAGCCCTGTCGCGGAGATATTTTTCCTATTTCTTTTCTCTCATTCCAATTTTAAATTTCTATGTTGTTCAATAGTGGTAGGATTTAGGGTTTAGACTTTGATTTAGGGTTTGATAATTCAATTTTCAGTAGGATTCGTTTAGGTCAGTTTAATCCAATTTCCAATTATCCCTAGCCGGGGTGGAAAAACCGGCCAATTAAATAAATAGGCCGAAGTTACAGTCCTGACTAGTGTGTCTCTATGCCGGTGCTGTAACCCCGGGCACTGAGATAAAAAAAAATTGGATAAAAAAAATTTGGAATGACATGCAAATGATGAGATTTCAATTTTGGCGAAAATTTAGGGTTTTCTTCCTCTCCCTTTTTTTTCTTTTTTTTGGAGCGCTCGCCCGAAAATGAGAGGGAGTTTAAGGAATTGGGACTCACTAGGAAAAACGGAAAGAGGGAAAAGAGATATTAGGGCTCGCTAAGAAAAATCTAAGGACAATATCGTCCAAATTTATAAATGACAAAGTTGTAAATAAAGTGAGTCATTTATATGGGGTTCACTAGGACAAGTATGGGGCACATCTAGCAACTCCCGCTCGAGAGGTGTTGAAAGTCAAAACTCCGAAGTTACACTGAGGGCTAAGGAAAATTATTTTGTATTTTAAAATTCCTATTTTTTCTGATGAGCAGAGCACTCGAGCTCAAGAGGCGTTGAAAGTCCATTTCCACTACAGCAAAACTTCGAATTTATAGTGAGGGTTAAGTGAAATTATTTTGTATTTTAACATGCTCCCGCAAGTTGAAGGTTCATTTTTGGACAGAAATCTGTGCTTGTCCGGTAGGAATTGAACCTTGATTGCTTTAATACCATATTGAAAATTCCTTCCACGGCACCAAAACTCCGAAGTTATGATGAGTGTTAAGGAAAATTATTTTGTATTTTAATAAGAAGGCACGGTAGAGGAGGAGAAATGGGAGGAACTGAAACACGTTGAGGATATTTCGATTATTTTCTCTCACTATTAAAAGTCAAAATGTAAATTTGGGTTCAATTGGTCAGAATAACTAACGGAATAAAGCAGCGTGAGGAACTAATATAAAATCAAATATTTAGAGACTAATATTGAAATATTAAAGTTGTATGGGAGACCAATATCGAAATATTAAAATTGTAAGGGATCGATATGAAAAAACTTCTGAAATTAATTATAAATTATAGACTGGCCTCTCTACATATATTTTGGGAAGTTTCCAAATGAGCACGCTATTTTTTCTAGTGACCCCACTTTTCAATTGAAAGTCCGAACGAAAAAGACTATCTAGTGGGGGCGCACTTGGGAAAAGTAGTGCCTTTGGAAACTCCTATATTTTGTTGCCCTGGGAAGGTACTAGTATGATTGTGGTGTGCAGCTGCAGCAATATGGGGGAGCACATTAGATTCTCGCAGTATACGCCTGTCTGGTGATAAATTGTCACACTACCTACCAAATGAATCCAACACTTTCTTTAGAATAAAAGTTATCTTTAGAACAAAAGTTTTCTCCTTTTTCTTTTTCTTTCGTTAACTCTTAGAATTTTGCAACTATATATTTCTTCTCCTATTTCTGTTTCTCATCACTTTGTTGGTTCGGATGTTATTGGATCCACAAAGCTCTGACTCTAACATGGAAAATATACCGTGTATATTTGCAAATTTGAGCATCTAGCACTTTAAATTTCCACATGATAGAAAATAAATCTACGTTCTATTACGAAACAATTAACTTACATGATGTTCCATACTTCTACATGCCGAGTCTATTGGATAACATTCTAAGTTTTCCTAACCTCCGTTTAGAAATAGGTTTTATTTGCTACTCCTTCGGTGCCAAAGGAACAAAATTTGCTGTCCAGGAGTATTTAATGTATTTTTTTGATTTATTTGTTTATTGCTAGCTGGGCCTACACCATTACCGAGGAATAAGTAAAAACAAATAATGAGGGAAAACAATTGGGTTTTTACCCTCTACAATGTGTTGTGTGTGAGAGGGATGGAAATTAGCTGTCACTTCACGTAAATTATCTGAACTATAGTCCATTTTTCCTATCTCTAATATTTTTTCTTTAAAAATTTCTTTTCGATTATGATCTCGATCCCTAGGGTTCACTCATACTCAATTTCTTGGGTTTTAGTTTTGATTTGATCTTTTATCATGTATATACAAAATTAACGATTTTTAGTAAATTTAACATTTTATATTGACTTGATGACAAGACAAAGGCTCATATATAGTATATATATTTATGTATCTTCACGTGCATGTGTGTGTGTGTGTGTATATATACATATATATATATATATGAGAAAAATATAAATGAGCTGACAGCTCATGCAAGTTACCTGAGCTGCAGTTCATTTTCATTATCTCCAATAATCTTTTTTAAAAAATTTCTTTTGGTTTATAATTTCGACCCCCTAGGGTTAACTCATATCCAATTCTTGGGTTTTAGTTTTGATTTGGACCTCTATCAAATTAATACAAAATTAACGGTTTTCAATGAATAAAACATTTTGTATGCACTTGATGAAAGGGTAAATGAACTCTAAAACTTATGAAATTTAATTTGAAAGAAGTTAAGTAGGTAGACATTGTAATTGTAAAAAAAATGAAGAAAAATCATTGGGTTATTATAATTTTGCCGCTAGCTCACGTAACTTTTCCTGAGCTGGCGGTTCACCTAAAGTAATCCATATATATATATATATATATATATCGAAAAATACACTGGCAGTAACATCCTTCACCGCCGCTTAGGTGGCCCAATAAAATTAATACACGTGATGTCATTTAAGAAAATTCATTTATTTTTTATCTTGAATGACGTCCCGTGTTATAATTTTATTGGGCCACCTAAGCGGCGGTGAAGGAACTCCCTTTACCGCCGGTATATTTCCCGTTTCCTCATATATATATGAGGAAACGGGAAATATACCGGCGGTGAAGGGAGTTCCTTCACCGCCGCTTAGGTGGCCCAATAAAATTATAACACGGGTCGTCATTGAAGGTAACAAATAAATGAATTCTCTTAAATGACACCACGTGTAATAATTTTATTGGGCCACCTAAGCAGCGGTGAAAGAAACTTCCTTTACCGCCGGTGTATTTCCCGTTTTCTCTCTCTCTCTCTCTCTCTATATATATATATAGAGAGAGAGAAAGGGGGCATAAATGGAAAGAAAAGATCCACATTGCATTGGTAGAGAGGGGAAATTCTATTTGCGCACGGCATTTTACTCTTAACACCCTGCTTCCTCTATACACCAAACTCATATTTTGAAATACTGTCATTTTACTTTTTGCGCCCAAAATTTTTTCCAAAAAGACCCCTCCTCTTTTTCTCTAACTCCTCACTTGTCCAATTTTACTTAGCAAAAAAATATTTTGGTCGGATATTAATATCCGACCAAGAAACATGCTGGTCGGGTATTAATACCGGACCAGTAGCGAAGTCTAAAAAAAAACTAATTAACGATAAATTTTAAACAAATACGTATAAAATCCAAAAAAAATTCAAATCGTATCTTAGATTTGTTCTCTGATATCAATTCAATGTTGGAATTTTCCATTTGCATAAGAAAACTCAAATGCAAATTCGAAGCTCAAATTTCACTTGTCACAGTGAAATCGAAGAATTTAAAATTCTTCTAATTTTTCAGAAACGTTAATATAAAAAATTTTAAGGGGTGAAGAAATCAAATAGATGATTTTGTAGGAGATGTATTTTTATTAAATACAAAAAAAAATCATTTAGGGTTTTAGAGAGAAAATAGAGGAAGAAGATAAGTCGTAGTTTCAAATTTTAAAAAGTTTTAGTTTGGAATTTATAAGGGTCAAAAAAATAATAGCAAAGTTATAATTATTTATAAGTTTTAAAACGGTATGTCAAGAATAAAATGTCATGTGCAAATAGAATTTTCCGGTAGAGAGAAAAGGGAGCAGAAATGGAAAGAAAAGATCCACATTGCATTGGTACTTTCGTCCAGCGATCACAGAGAGAGAGAGAGGCAGAAATGAAAAGAAAAGATCCACGTTGCATTGGTACTTTCGTCCAGAGATCCAATAATTCGCGTAATAATTGTCTCCTCTTGATTGTAGTCTGTCACGTGACCAATGCGGACAAAATCCTTGATAAATAATATACAGGAGGGGCAGGAGGGGAGTTTCTAAAGGAGCACACCTTTTTTCAGTGAGCCCACATTAGAACTGTATGTTCGGGCTCTCAAAAATGGGCTCACTAGAAAAAATGGTGTGCTCCTTTGGAAACTCCCGTACAAAAGCATGCTAGTCATGAGGCGCTATATATATATGCGTTTGAGGATTATCTAAGCCCGAAAAATGGACTCACTGGAAAAATAGTGTGCTCATTTGGAAACTTCCATACAGAAGCATGCTAGTCATGAGGCGCTTAATATATATATATATATATATATATATATATATATATATATATACACACACACGGAAATGAAAAAAAACTATGGCAATAAGCGCTCTTATGACATTTAGGTGGGCCAATAGGATATTTGTATATGAATTGACTACATGAGTTGTTTTTAAAAAAACTCCTCCGCATGATACTTTTTTTCCAAATAAATTCCTCAACATCTAAACATCATATTGGTCACTAAGCGTCATAGCATAGTCCTTCCCTCCCTCTCTCTCTCTCTGTGTATATATAGCCCACAGCTACCATCGGGATACGCCTTCAATTTATGATCAACAAGCTTGCTATAGTGTCTCTTAGTTACAAGAAAATATCTTAGCAAAAAAATATACAAAAAAATAAAATAGTTTTCCAACTTTTTCACAAAAGAAACTGGGAGAGTAGGAAAACATTGTGACTTAGTTAAAGAATATAGAGCTCATGAGTCGCTCATGAGTCCGTGTGATCCCTCCATTCTTCTTCTTCTTCTTCTTCTTCTTCTTTCCTCTTCTCTCTTTCCCTTCTAGTCAGGCTGTGTTTGCTTGCATTGCTTGCATGGAAGTGGAAAAAAAATAGTAAAAGTAAACTCAGTTCAATTACTTTATATATTTATTTGGTCAAGAAGTAAAGTGGAAATCACTTTTATAATGATGAGTTAGATCGCATGTGACATCCACACTTTTCAATTTTACTTCATAAAGATTTTGGATGGAAAAATGGATGAAAGTAAAAAAGCAAATATTTTATGATCTTGTGTCCTTTACCCTTTTTCTTTCTTCTAAAATTTTTATTTCTTATCTATCTCTTCCTTCTTCCAAAAAGTAAAAAAAAAAAACAAACACTAGAACTATAAAAAATATAATACTTTCAATTCTTTATTTTGGAAATTTCTAGAGGAAAATGACATATGTTTTAAGAGTATCCTATCACATCTTGGATCATGGCCTCACATTCCTAGTACAGTTCCAAAACAATACAGCTTCGCACTCAAGAAAGCACGACTTCACATGAGTATAAAGTCCCCTAGGTTCGAAGCACTATATATACATGGTGACCAATAATCATCTAGAACCTCCTAGATTAGATCCTTAAATTTTGATTGCATAACCTTTATTTGGATCTCATAAAATATTTATACAAGACCTCCCATCAGTTCTCCCATAACCCCACTTATTTTATTTTTATTCTAAATGTAACAGTTCCACAAACTAGCATATGAACAACTTGTAAAAAATGACCACACCCATGCACACACGCACACACATGCATACCCACACCTGCGCTGCATGCACATACGCATGCGCACACCCTTGCGACACACACACGCATACACGGACACGCAGACATGCACACACATATATACGCATACACATGCATGCACACATGTACACATAGAGATATATTGGTCGATCACACATGTACACATAGAGAACCTCCTAGATTAGATCCTTAAATTTTGATTGCATAACCTTTATTTGGATCTCATAAAATATTTATACAAGACCTCCCATCAGTTCTCTCATAACCCCACTTATTTTATTTTTATTCTAAATGTAACAATTCCACAAACTAGCATATGAACAACTTGTAAAAAATGACCACACCCATGCACACACGCACACACATGCATACCCACACCTGCGCCGCATGCACATACGCATGCGCACACCCTTGCGACACACACACGCATACACGGACACGCAGACATGCACACACATGCACACACATATATACGCATACACATGCATGCACACATGTACACATAGAGATATATTGGTCGATTATGATAAGTGGCATATAAAAAAGAAGATAGTTTTATATAAAAAATACACATAACACACTGATCTATTGACAACAACATTCTACCATCGATAGCTACCGTCAATGGCAACACATGTTGCTATCGGAGGGAGTCTGCCCCTGTTGCCGCTGCGCGCCCTGATACCAAGCTGTAACGCCCCTATTTTTCAGCTGCTTTCCAAAATAGAGAACGCTACTTAAAATTTGTACTACGTTACAAGATCTTAGAATAACCGTAATTATTGTCACAATCAGATAAACAAATAAACGTCTGAAGCTGAAAATATTTTATTTATACAAAGAATTGATTACATAAAATGGCACACTGTTTTGAATATGAATACAAAATAGTGAAATAGTGCCCAGACAAAAGATGTAATAAAGAATAACGACCTACTAATAAAACAAAATGGCCTGATGGATAGGGTATATGCCAACGTAACAAATATAGGAAGATGTAGTAAGCAAAAAAGAATCTGATTCTGGTGTCAATCTACCGACGTCGTCGGTAATAAACATGGACGATAGGTGGCCTCCTGGATTGATGCTGACGTGAATCTAGTTCAGGCATAATGATAATATAACGCCTGGATCCACTAAGGACTAGCGTCCAAGGTAAATGTGGAATAAAGCGAACAAGGTTTCTGCTGTGAATTACCTCTACTAATCTATGTATGTCTAGATCGGTTTGATCGGGCTCTACCTCTTGAAGCATATCAGGCTGATCAATGACACATATATCATGTTGACTAAGGGTATGTCCAACCTGCCTGCATTCCTGACATAGAACTCTATCTACCCTATTGTCTGACTCTGAACTAGATACTGGTGTCTGCATTTTATCTGCAATTTAGGATTTGAAATCTAGGGGATTAAATCCAGCAAGTAATACAAGGAAAAAATATGTGTACTGTTACTGTACTAGAGATAAAAAAAGTATGTAAATGAATTGTGATAGTGTTAAACATATCACGTGAGTAGTGAAAAATAGAACAAGCAAAACTGTGAACATCATATGCAAATAGCTGGTAAATATCTTATAAAGATGTCAAGTCTAGGTCAAGTACTTGTTAGCATTTGAAACCAAATGATGGATAAGATAGCACATAATTTTTCGTATTATATAAGTGCCCATGCATATTCGTGACTGTTTTCGGTGAAATTTTCTAGTTCTCTTCATTGCCACATATTACAATAATCTTCAAAATTATAATGAAAAGAAAAGAAGAAAACAAGAAGAGAGATTTATAAATTCTATCTCCCACTGTAGTCGACAATTCTTGTATATCTGAAAAATTGAATCTTTCTTTAAATTGTCAATTTGATTTTGGATTACAGCAATAAAAGAAAAATTACAAAGAAATCCAAGATTACAAGAATAAGGATCGATTGATTTCGATTCCCTTTTATTTTTGTGGGTTCTGACAGTGGTGGAGTCTTGATTCTGCTCTCCGTTGACTATCTGATCTCTCTAGATTGGAAAATTCCTCTCTGGCTTTTTTTTTGGACTCTGAGATGACGTAGATCTCCTTTTTTTTTTTTGACTCTCCGTCTCTGAAAAATTGCCTCTAAAAAGAATCCCCACCTATTCTGAACTCCGCTCCCAATTTTATAGATTGAGGAGCGCTTCCAATCCGGCTCAAAATCTTCCCTCGAATCTGGATTAAATCTACGTAATTAATCCCTAAAAATATGGATCACCATGTAAACGGGACGAAAGCAGAAGACATCCCGCGGGAGCTCTCGCGGGTTGCAACCTGCGGGCGCTTCCTGCGGGGTGCGACCCGCAGGATCTCCCGTGGGAGTTCCCGCCGGTGCCCACCTGCAGGAATAATTCCCGTGGGTGGCAACCCATGGGGAATTATTCCCCTATTTTTTCTTCTCTCTTTTTTTTGGATGTCTACATAAACCCCTCCAAAGTTTTTGAAATTCTGTATTGAATTGTAACGAATTTCGAAACACTTTAGACTCTTTGATTTTAGCTCTGTAGTCTTCATCGTGATTTTTATGGTATACTGTGAACTATATTCTGAAATCACTACCTTCTAGCTATTTTGTTGCTTAAGGTATACCGTTGAACCTCTTCGATGTATCAAAGATTGCTTCTAGTGAGTTTTCTTGATGCTAGCCATTGTACTTGTGCAGCCGAGCCAAAATTTTTCTTGTAGCTTTGCTTCAGAAAATTTGTTGTCTGCATTCAAAAAATATTTTTGACGTCTCGTTCAGAGCCTAAGTGCATGACAGACGTGTAATAGATTTGATAGACAGAGGTAACTATTAACGTGTCTTATGGAATATGAGCAGAGATATGATATTAACATTCTTATTCGATAAAAAGCAGTGGTATGATTTTAACGTGCTCATTATATGACAAGCAGAGGTATGATATTAACGTACTCATTGGGTAACAAGCAAATGTATGATGTTAACGTACTCATTGGGTGACAAGCAGAGATATGATGTTAACGTACTTATTTGAGGTCAAGAAGAGGTATCATGTTAACGTGCTCATTAGATCCTAACCATTCAGTGACATCTAGTATGACGGATCAGGAAAAGACAGATGTGTCATTAAACATGTCTCAAAACTCTACCTATTCAGAGGATCTGGTCATGATAGAAATGAGTTAACTAAAGAGAGGTGATAGTTAACGTATTTAGCCTTGAAATTTGACTATCAGAGATAACTGTTAACTCGATAAGGAGATGATTTTTGTCAGAGGTCATTTTAACTTAACGATATCAAAAACAACTTCATCAGAGACTGTAATAGTAGACTTGATGAAGTGTGAGAGTTCTTTTCTATCAGAGGTGTAAGCTTAACATGACAGGAGATTTAATCGGATTTTATCTCATTTGATTTTGAATTATAATGTCAAAGGTATGATTTTAACTTGACAAATATTTTGGAGTGTCACTTGCTCTGCTGGAGAAAAATGATGAGAAAAATTTTGTTGTCAGAGGTGAAAT
This sequence comes from Dracaena cambodiana, assembly GCA_036321105.1. Taxonomy (NCBI): domain Eukaryota; kingdom Viridiplantae; phylum Streptophyta; class Magnoliopsida; order Asparagales; family Asparagaceae; genus Dracaena; species Dracaena cambodiana. Next base: position 22,003,421 of record JAYEPQ010000008.1, on the reverse strand, counting down.
CTTAATGTGACAAGGATTTCATTGGACTTGATCTCATGGAGAAAAAATAATTCGATTTTGTATTCTAGTGTCAGAGATATGATTTTAACGTGATAAATATTTTAGAGACTTACTGGCTCTGTCAGAGAAAATTAATGAAGAAAGTTTTACTGTCAGAGGTGAAATCTTAACTTGACAAGAGATCGATCTGATTAGCATTTTTAGCAAACCCCCAGCTATCAACGGATTTGATTAGCCTTTACCAACTACCGTTTGAGTTGGGCTAGCCATGCTATTCCCCATTGCATGATGAGTTGTCGAGAATTTCGTTTGGGCTTAAATGTCAAACTTTTCCTCTTCCCTTTGCCTTAGCAGCTTAGGACAGTGATGTATCATTATATTCGGATAAGAATACTGTTCTGACAGATTTGTCATAGTTTTTTTAGCAAACCCCCAGCTATCAACGTGTTTGGTTTGCCTTTACCAACTACCGTTTGAGTTAGGCTAGCCATACTATTCCCCTCAGAATGGTGAGTTATCGAAAATTTCGTTTGGGCTTAAATGTCAAACTTTTTTTTTCCTTTACTTTAGCAGTTTTGGATAGTTCATGCTTTTACCCACGCATGATGGGTTAGCGAGAAATTTATTCTCTTCTCATTGCCTTGATGGTGTTGGGCAACTCATGCTTTACCCCAGCATGATGGGTTGGCGAGAAACTGTTTCTCTTCCAGTTACCTTGATGGTGTTGGGCAGTTCATACTTTTACCCCCAAGCATGATGGGGTTGATGAGAAATTTATTCTCTTCCCGTTGCCTTCGTGACATTGGGCAGTTCATACTTTTACCCCAGCATGATGGGTTGGCGAGAAACTGGTTCTCTTCCCATTGCCTTGACGACGTTGGGCAGTTCATACTTTTACCCCCAGTATGATGGGGTTGGCGAGAAATTTATTCTCTTCCCGTTGCCTTCGTTACGTTGGGCAGTTCATGATTTTACCCCAGCATGATTGGTTGGCGAGAAACTAGTTCTCTTCCCATTGCCTTGACGGCATTGGGCAGTTCATACTTTTTACCCCAACATAATGAGTTAGCAAGAAACTGGTTCTCTTCCCATTTGCTTGACGGCGTTGGGCAGTTCATACTTTTTACCCCAGCATGATGGATTGGCGAGAAACTGATTCTCTTCCCATTGTCTTGACGGCATTGGGCAGTTCATACTTTTTACCCCAGTATGATGGGTTGATGAGTAACTGGTTCTCTTCCTATTGCCTTGATGGCGTTGGGCAATTCATACTTTTACCCCTAGCATGATGGGGTTGGCGAGGACTTCATTTGGGATTACATGCCAAATGTTTCCTCTATACTTGGTCATAGAGACGTAGTATTCATTTTTATTTTGTACCCCCAGTTGGGATGTGGAGCTGCACGCTAGCGACCAGCATTTCATTATTTGCTGTGTTGAAGAGGAGGTCGGATGACTCTATTTCCTTAATAGTAATATTTCTTTAGGAATTTTTCGTTGATCGGTATCATCATCCGGTCACCGTATTGATTGATCAATCGGTATGCTCCATTTAAGTAGGCTGCCTCTACTACAAATTGGCCCTTCCACTTTGGTTGAAATTTGCCTTTAGTCTTGTGTGTCATGGCTAAGACAAAGTCATCAATTTTGAAAGTTCTTTCTTGTACTTTTTTGTTGAGGGTGCTCTCAAGATTTGTGCTCGATACAACTTGATTTGTTATTGCGCGTTCAAGATGTAACCTTAGCCCTATATCCGCAGGCTTAGCCTCGTATTTTAAGCCGGCAGAGCCTCGCGACTAGGCTAGTATAATTTTGCGTTATACGCTGGTTTGGACTTATTTGCAGGTTTAGCCTTACATACTGAGTTAGTTTCGCATTTTAGTTTGGGCATAACCTTGCACTCCACACGGACCTAGCCTCGCGTTTAGATGACTTTACGCTGGCTTAGTGTCGCATTGTATGCAGAGTTTAGTTTTGTTCGCATTTTAATTGCGGGCATAACTTTTCACTCCGTGCGGACATAGCCTCATGTTTAAATGACTTTACGCTGGCTTAGCGCCGCATTGTATGCAGAGTTTAGTTTTGTTTGCAATATTTACTGGACGTGGGTCTCACCTCCTGCGTGGGCCACATGTGACTGATTATAAGCCCATTGTAAGTCGACGGGCCACCTTCTTTTTCATCGGATATTATGTAAGGCTGATGGTTGGCTAAGCGCCTTAAGTTTCTGACGCAGACCTTGACCTTCCGCTTCTTAAAGTCTATGCAGGGTTGGGAGTTAGTTTCATATTTTGGCCGTGAGTATAGCCTCACGTTTAGATGACTTTACGCTGGCTTAACATTGTATTATGTGCAAAATTTGTTTTGCATTGCACACAAGGTTTATTGGTATGGGGTCCACCTTCTGTGGGAGCCACATTTGAATGGTCATTGTAATTCAATTGACCGCCTTCTTATTCTTTGAAGTTTATACGAGACTGAGAGTTAGCTTCGCATTTTAGCTGTGAGCATAGCCTCACATTTAAATAACTTTACGCTGGCTTGGTCTCATACTGTATGCAAGCATAACTTTACATTCTGGCTTCATACGTATCCCCATTTGGCTGGATGTGGGTCCCACCCCTACATAGGACTTGTTTGACTGTCAATTGAGTTCGTCATGCAATAATAGATTACTCTCTTTTTTTTAGTGGGCTACACGGGGATGAACCTTAGCCTCGCATTTCTGTTCATTTTTGTACTCTGGATGAGTTTTGTGCGCTGACTTGCCTCGCACACTAGTATGACCATGCACGCTGATTTAGTTTCAAGTCAGTCTCGCATCTGACGACTTTACGCTGGCATAGTCTCGAATTAGCTTCATGCGCTAGATGATTTTACGTTGGTTTAGCCTCACGTTGTATGTGGGCATAGCCTCACGTTCTTTCTTTGGACTTAGCTCATGTTATATGCGAGGTTCTCTGGTTGTGGGTCTCACACCCTATGTAGACCCCATTTGGCTGATCAGGGAGTCCATCATAGGGTAAGGCAATGCTGAGCGTTAGCCTTGCGTTCTGATACTTCTAAATGGGGATGAGTCTTGGCTTCGTATTTTGGTTGACTTCTGCATTGCGCTATGTCTTAGCTTTACTTTTTTTCTGTACAAGGGTGACATTTATCCTCACCTCTTGACAATTTTATGATAGACTGGAACTTGACTTTGCATTCTGGTTGACTTTAGGGAGCTTAGTCTCGACTTCAGATTATGATTTAACCTCGCCTATTCACCGGGTTAGACTTGTGCATTAGTTTAGCCTCACGCACTGAGTTAGATTCATGTGTTGGTTTAGTCTCGCGCACTGAATAAGTCTCATGCTTCACTTACAGACATAACCTCGCATTTGGCTGACTTTAAGCTGGTTAAGCCCTCCATGTTTTATGTGGGATTTAGTTTTTCGCTCTATATATGGGTCCTACCCTTTATGAGGATCCCATTTGGCTCGCACACGGCTGAAATTTAGCTTTGCTCTTTAGGCATGGGCATAAACTTGCATTCTGGATCAATTTATACTGGTTTGGTTTCGACTTAACCTCGCATCTAGATGACTTTATGCTAGCATGGTCTTGAATTGGCCTCGTATCTAAAATAACTTGTACTCAGGGTTAAGCCTCGCATTGTATGCGAGCATAATCCCGCGTCTGAATTACTTTTAGGCAGATTTAACCTTACGTTATACGTGAGGATAGACTTGTGCACTGACTTAGCCTAGCGCACTGCATTTTATTTATGCACTGGTTTAGCCTTGCGCACTGAATTAGCCTCAAGTTTTAGCTGGGAGCATAACCTTGCGTTCTACACTGGCATAGCTCTCCATTTGGATTACTTGCGGGCGTAGCTTGGCGTCCAGGCAATTTAGCTCTATTTTGCATTCAACGTGGATTTTGGAGTGTTCTTTTCCCCTTGCGGCGATTCTGAGTTCACTCTTGAGCTCTTTTAACATTCTTCATCTCCTTTGCTTCATGTTCCCTTCATCCTCGAATGTGAAAATTTCCACCTTGAGGCAAGGGTTGTAATTTTGGTGAAATTACGGTGAATTGTTTGTGCAATAATCTCATGCAGTGGAGCTTTAGAACTCATATTGGCTCACTAGCTATGGTATACTGATTATTGTATCCATAATTAGTCGTAAAACTAGCTCGTCCTTGCAGAAGTCTTTCAGCCTCTTGACTCAATTGGCATGAGATAGAACCATCAGATGTATCATATATTTGTTTATTATTTCGGTTCTCGGTAAAAAGTTCCCATGAAATCTTGCAGGAAGCAAGATATGTTGCTCACAATCGGGCACATTTAATTTGGTGGTCTGTCATTCTTGACAAGGGCCTTTATCGCCACAAGCGCTTTGTTAGAGACATTATACACCATATCAAGGATACAGATCACAACCTCACTGCCCCGCACTTGGTATGTTAGTATATCCAACGAACATCGAGTTTCTTAGGTCAAATTCCTTTCATGCATTTGATCAAACACCTTGCGGGTTTCTTCGAAATTGCCCAAGATCGCATACCCATTGATCGATGTGTTTTACTGAGACAGTATCTCGACACCACATTATGTCAAACACTGCCAGTGTGAGCATGATCTCTTCGCACTTCACAAGATCACCGATCATTGAATTCCAACACAGAGTCTTTTGGACAGAACCATCATCGAACACCTTGTGAGTAAACTTGACATCCTTTGCTGACACAGCATACATGTCGATGAGGATGCTCGAGATGTAGGGATCGGTCTTGAAGGTGATGGAGCACTCGAAAGTTGCGTGAACAGAGGAATTTCAGCAACGGTAGTAACATCAGAATTCTCCAGGTGTGATCTTTTGTGACCGCCGAGCTTCGCCTGAGTTGAACACTCGGAAGTAGACAAGGAATTCATGTTGGACGCGCTCGAGCAATTCCGTAATGGCGGGAACCTGTTTTTTCATTGGAGAGATTCCTTTGCAGTTCGGCCTGTTTAGGAACTTCACCACTTCGGTGCTACGTCCATCAGGGTCTCGGGTCTGATCCCACCAGAGTTCAACAACCTGCTAACTTTGTATGATACTGACATATCGGTTTAGATTCGGGCAGAGCTCGGTTTGTGCTCTGGATTGTGGAACCTCTACTTGCAAGTAGAGCTACTCTTAAGTTTGTTTTATCTAGTGCTTTCTCATCTTCTGAACCGGAGATGCTAGACGCATCAAAATCTTCGAATAGAGAATTGCTCTCCACATCATCAAATTCTTCTTCCTTGATTGTTTTCTTGTTAGCAATACTCTAATTGAGACAATAAAGATTGGATTTGAAGTGAAAGCGTTGTTTTTTTTTTTTTTTTTGCGGGGAGTCAAATTACGACTCCATCTCGACATCGACTCCTTCAACCTTCATGTTTGAATTGATATCTGCATCGACTTTTTCTTCTTCTTCCGCTTTATTCTCTGCAATGGCAGCAGCGACACTCGACGAATCGATATTTTAGATTTGATGGGTAAAGAAAGACCGAAGAAGGATTGAGATTTTTTTTTTTGCCGCTGGATCACCGCACTACGGGTGCGCATGCAGGGACCATCGCATGGGTGGGCCCTGCTCTAATTATTTTTTTATAATAATAATAATTATTAAAATTTTTTATTTTTTATTTTTATTATTATTATTTTTTAAATTTCTATTTATTATTTTTTTTATTTGCATATTTGTATTTTTTATTTTTTCTATTTTATTTTTTTATTTTTTTTTCCTTTTTTTAAAATTTTTTCTTTGTGGGTAATGATGCCTCGCTCTCTTTTTTTCTTTATTTATTTATTTTTGATAGGTGATGAGGCATTGTCCATTTTTTATTTTTTATTTTTTATTTTATTTTATTTTATTTTATTTATTTATTTATTTTGGCATCCCGTGGGTTGCATCCCGTGGGTACATCCCACAGGTTGCAACCCGCAGTTGCGCGGGTGCAACCGATTGTATCCCGCGGGTTGCATCCCGCGGGTGCATCCCGCGGTTGTAACCCACAGGTGACACTCCCGCACTGCATGGTTTTTTTATTAATTTATTTTATTTTATTTATATTTTTTAATGAAGTCTTGTCAATTTTTTTTGGTGATTTTTTTTATGGGCGATAACGACTCACTTTTCTCGCTTTTTTTTTTATTGGTGATGACATGTTATTTTTTTATTATTTATTTATTTATTTATTTGGGCTATGACGCCTCGCTTTTTATTTATTTTTTATTTTTTTATCGTAAATGAGGCCTTTCAATTTATTTTTATTTTATTTTATTTTATTTTTATTTTATTATATTTATTACTTATTATTATTATTATTATTATTTATTTTATTTTATTTTTTGTCTCACGAATTCGGTATCCCGCGGGTTGCATCCCACGATTGCATCCGCGGGTTGCATCCCGCGATTGCATCCGCGGGTTGCATCCCGCGATTGCATCTGCGGGTTGCACCCCGCGGGTTGCATCCCATGATTGCATCCGCGATTGCATCTGCGGGTTGCGTCCCGCAAGTCCCACGATTACGTCCGCGGGTTGCATCCTGCGATTGCATCTGTGGGTTGCATCCCGCGGGTTGTATCCAGTTTTATCAATTTTTTGTGGGCATAACGCCTCAATTTTTTTTTGATAGACGATAACGTCTTGCCTTTTTTGGTGGGCGATGACGCCTCACATTTATTTATCGTTATCCGGCGATGACGCCTAGGCTCCAAATCAAAAAAATTTAAAGATCGGATTGTGCCGCCCAAACTCCCACTGTGGTCGCCATCTTGTTTTCGGTGAAATTTTCTATTTCTCTTTATTGCCATATATTACAATAATCTTCAAAATTACAATGAAAAGAAAAGTAGAAAACAAGAAGAGAGATTTATAAATTCTATCTTCCACTTTGGTCGCCAATTCTTGTATGCCCAAAAATTGAATCTTTCTTTAAATTGCCAATTTGATTTTGGATTATAGCAATAATAGAAAAAATACAAAGAAATCCAAGATTACAAGAGTAGGGATCGATTGATTTCGATTCCCTTTTATTTTTGTGGGTTCTGGTAGCTGTGGGTCTTGATTCTGCACTCCGTTGACGATCCGATCTATCTGGATTGGGAAACTCCTCTCTGGATTTTTTTGGACTCTAAGACAGCGTAGATCTCCTCTTTTTTTTTTTACTTCCTGTCTCTGAAAAATTGCCTCTAAAAAGAATTTCCACCTGTTCTAAATTCCGCACCAATTTTATAAATTGAGGAGCGCTTCCAATCCGGCACAAAATCTTCCCTCGAATCCGAATTAAATCTACGTAATTAATCCCTAAAAATCTGGATCACCATGCAAACGGAACGAAAGCGGAACAAAAGCGGAAGACATCCCGCGGGTGGCAACCCGCGGGGAATTATTCCCCTTTTTTTTCTTCTCTTTTTTTTTGGATGTCTACAGTGACCTAGCCTCAAACCCATGACACTGAATTATAACACACCGCTAGGTACTGTGAAACAGTAATAGACATCACCCTTATGATGACTCATGTATTAAACTGTGGCTTAGTACCACACAGTGCTGCTGCAGTAAAAGTCTTCAGTACCTAACAAGAAGTGGCCGACATGAATGTTATACGATACGGTTCTTATCCATCATGTAGTTTTTCCTAATCTTCATATCAATAATACAAGATACACATGAATCAATGAAAATACATGGTTTGTCAAGTCAGACTGTGTACATGTCCTTTTTATAAAAAATATAGATTCATGAACAAGATTTAGGATCATGTATACACGTATCATAAGGATACTTTATTTCACGTAAACAAGATATAATAAACTTGTCATCATGCAACCATGAATGATCATGTCATCGTATATCTAGTATGTCAAAATTATGTTCATTATTAATAGTATGAATAAATAAAAATGTCGCAATTTATAATATTAACAAATGATCATATCATCGCGTGTATTTGTATTAATAAAATACAATGTCACAATTTATAAAACCCATGCGAATGTGCTTATACACATGCTGCAGTCATGTCCATATGTGGTTTTTGCTATTTGTTGAACAGATGGATAAGAGGATAAACATATAATTTGTGTCGATACATAAAGCAGGCAAGCGAAGAACAAATATTTTTATATGATATCACAGCAAAATATGCATAGTTTCTGAGTCATGGAAAGTAAAGGGTTTTATTTAATAAAAGTTAATTGAAATAAAATTTTCTTTTTTCCATGCAAATTAACAAATACATGCTGTCATATTATTTTGGTTAAAAAGAAGTGGAGAACACATATATGTTGTCATATTATTTTTCCCATGCATGCTGTCACATTATTTTTTTTCCATGCAAAAATAATATTCACAATTAATAATGTGACAGAATTACATACTATCATATTCACAGTACCTAATTTGCATAAGTAGATTCATTTTTTTTTTGCATGGTGGAAAATAACACTTCCCTTTTGCATGCAAACGTACCAGATTCATTTTTGCTTGCATGGTAAATAATTCTTTTTTAAATAAATAAATATCACAATATTTATATATATCAAAATTGACCTATTAATCTGGTTCAGTTCTCAATATCAATTAATGGTTCAAAGGGGGTGAACTAAATATTTTTACAAAATAAATTGCGCACACAAATATAAATTAAATAAAAAAAGAATGAAAAATAATAGTATTACTTGTCTTAGATTGATCTTGAATCCTTGGTTCGATATAATTCTCTTTCTGTTTTTTCTTTCCCTTTTCCTTTTTTTTTTTCCCTACTGCCTGGCTCTGGCCGAGTGACAGGGAGGAAGAGAGTGAAAAGGAGCCTGGCAGAGAGACAGGGAGGAAGAGAGTGAAAAGGAGAGGGGGAGAGTGGGAATTTTGTTTATTTTTATTTTATTTTTTTCTTTTATTTCTTCCATTCAGCCACCTCCTGTTCCCTCCTTTGTCACCTACCTCCCGGCTGCCACTCCCCTTTTGTTTGTCACGATAGCACAACACGAGGTAAACCGCCTCTCCCATTTATATTTTATTATTTTTTATTTTATATATTATTTTATAATTTAATAATTTTGGTTCCGTATAATATTCTCCAAATACTACTAAATTTATGTATGACGTAATGCTCAATGAGAGAAACACTACAAAATTATCCATTTATTATTTCGATGTTAGGAATAAATAAACCGAAATTTCGATGTAATTAGAAGGATAATTTTAATATTATTAAATTAGTAATTTTAAGAGTATTTTTCAGCCTTGTAAGAAAAATCTCCAAAAATCCTAAATATTACAAAACTAATAACCATGAAAACCGAATATCATTTGGATTTGCGGATTTAAAGTTACGTTTACTGAAGATTATTTCGGTATCCAAAATTGACTTCAGTGGATTTATTTGGCATAACTGAACTCAAAAGAGAAATAAAGGTGCTCGAATTTTGGGATATTACATCTTACCCACCTAACAAATGAATTTCGTTCTCGAAATTCCAAATCGAAAAGCATGCCACTAAATATGGACATTATTGGTAAAAATAAATTCAATTGGTGTACCTTATCATGAGAAAATATATGGGTATTTTATCATGATATATTTTTTTAGTTTCCAAGAGAAATCTCTCAGTGATTGTGCATCCCACGAAACAAAACTAATGGTATTACTTGATTTTTCAAGACATTCTCCCGTCGGTTAACGATTACTACATGCTGCTTCTCATATTTTAAACCTGATCTCAAATCCACTTTTGATTGATCCAATACTCTGTATCTTCAGCTAAGCGCTTCCTTAATTATGGTATACAAAATACATCATGAACGATTTTCGTTTTTAGTAGGAATGATAATGAGTAGACAAGATTTCCAATTTGTTCTCGAAATTATATTTGGATGAAGGAACTCAAAAGTAAGATAGAGTTTAAACAAAAATAGTTGCTACTAATTTAGAGTATCATGCCATCCTGATTAATTAATGGTAAGATACATGTGATAAATATTTTTGTAGAGTCCATTTCTAAGATCCTATTACATATTGTAACAGATCCTAAAAGAGAAAATAAATTTAACATATTATAATGCTGATATAACAAGACTTTGAATGGTAGAGATACAAGATAAAAAATGAATTCATGACTAATTACAAATTCAATCATACAAAACAATCTTATCAAGCAACTGCAATTACTGGCGCCAGAGAGTAAATCTCTACAATTACCTCGCCGACTCAATATGACTTGTAATATACAAAAGATTTCAGACATGAATCATATTATGATAATATTCAGATAAAAAGTACAAAATGTCAAATGGGAATGATCAACAAAGCAATGGAATAAAACAATCATTTGGGAAGATAAACTTAACTTGAGTAATAAAATATAATGTCATGTTCTAGTTTGATAAAATGTCTTCTTTAATTATAGTTCATTATCAATTTCTTATCCTCTACTTTTAATTCTACGAAATTCTTAATATTCTAAAGTCTCTTTATATCCTTACATTCACTTTTCCACTGGTTGTTCTTTAATTCCCAACTCATTTGCCTAGTTGACCTTGCCAGTTATGCTTACTCTGCTAAGTCTATCATTATCGATTATTATAATTCATCAATATTTATGTCTTAACCGCTTTTTTTTTGCACGGGTGTAAAATTCTATTATTATTATTATTATTATTTTGCACTGGTATAGAATCAAAATAAGCGGATATCATAATATTTATATATATCAAAGTTTGACTCACTAAATTGGTTCAATTCTCAATAGCCCAAAATATAAACTAAGAATTTTTATAAAATAAATTACGTACAAAAATATAAATTTAATAAAGAAATGAACGAAAAATAATAGTGTTACTAGGCCATCGATGGTCCACACTGATGGCAGGTCACTTGCAATTGATGGCAGCCTAGAAAAATGCACAGTAACAATAAACTAATTAGGATTTTAGATATCTTTTTTCTCGCATGTTTCATGTAGCATATGTATCATGTCCACATAGAAAAGAGTAGACATTCCATAGAAAATAAGGCAAAGAAATATATAGAAAACCAACTATTGTTAAAGTTTTATAGAATAATTTTTTATTTCATTATAGCTCTGTTTGGTTTGCAGAAATCGAAGGAAAAGAAAAGAAAATAAGAAAGAAAGTTAGTTTTTTGGTTCGGAAGAAAATTTAGGTCCAAAGAAAGTTGAAAGAAATTAAGAGAAAATAAGGTGTAAATTTTTTCTTTGTTTTTCTTTCTTCCATTCTAGAGAAAATAAGAGAAAATGTAACTTTTTCTAATTCATGGAATCATAACATGAGAGTGGATTGAGTTTATAGGAAATTTTTTCTCTTAAATTCTTACTTTTTTTTTTCTTCCTTAAAGTTCTTTTTCTAGTTTCTTTCTGTACCAAACAACAACAAAAATCTGTTCTTTTTCATTTGCTTTCATTTTCTCTTTTTCTTTCCATTTCTTCTCCTTTCTTTCATTTTCTTTAAAACCGAACACAGTTAAAAGATAAGGTTTTTTTTTTTTTTTTTTTTTTTTTTTACTGAAAGCACTCTGAAAAAAATTAATTTATATGCCATATGGAACTGCACTACTATCTATTAAATGACTCAAAGTTCAAAAAGATTTCACTTGCTTATGTTGTGGGAGCAATGATGAAGCATGCCAACAATTAAGTTGCTTGTCCTTTGTTTCTCTAGGTTGAAGATGCCCAAAATGATCCTTCAAGTTGAAGCAGATGTCTTATCTACAAGTCATCAATGCCCATAACAAGCAAATGCCAATCCCATCATTAGCCCACAAATAGCAATTAACCTAGCTCCCTTCGCTGCCCTGCCCACTTGCTGCTGCTACGTTGCTATGTTGAGTGAGGTGAGAAAGTGAGTTTGGTTGAAGAATGAGAGGAGAAGAGAAACAGGGAGGTTATGTTTGAATTGAAATGAGGTTCTCTTACTTCATTAATCAAATTAATTAATCCCAACATCATTATGATGTTCATCCAAGTGCCTAAGCAGCAATGGGCGGACCCAGATATCTGAACCAAGGAAACAGAGTTATTAAGGGATCGAGTTATCCGAATAGTTTGTCAACGGTGTAGTGGGCAAAGCGCTCATCAGGATGAGGGGGCGCAGCCCCAAGCAAAAAAAATATATTATGCTTCTTTATGTAGCTCACACATAAATTTATATAGTACAATATAAATGCAGATGTTTCTGTTCTGTAACTCATTTTATATATATATAATTTATATACAAATATAAGACACTACAATTCAAATATTATTTTCAGATTTATTTAATTAATTTTTGAAGTTTAAATAAAGTGAAAAATATTTTGTTCAGTCCAAAAAATAAAATATCATCTTTACACATTTATTGAGCTATTTATCTCTCATAATCATGACCTTTATAATTGAAAATTAAAATTTTAATGGAACGAAATTATATGTGACGCCTCCAAGCCACACAGGTGAGCTGAGTGTGTGTTCCAATAAAAAGGTAGGGTGTCACCAGCGGGTACTCTCAATACGGGATTGCACGAGACCATTTTTTTCCTTTTATTACAAACACAAGTAAGAGATATGAAAGCATATAAATATGAGATATATACCACAGGTTTGGATCTATATCGTACAAATCACAAGCATGAATATAGTAACATCCAAAAGTATATATATTGGAAAAATAAGCAATATGTACATCAAAAAATTGCTCATGTAAAGTCAAATACAGTATCAGGACAGAGCAATATAAGTACTGAATATATACAAGAATCTCCAAATACCACGGACAAAACTACGAAGTAGAATATATATGCAAATACAAGTTAAAATGATATATACATAAAAAAAATGGAGACCATGAGAGGTTGGTTACTGGCACTCAGTCTGCTTCTGAAACTGTGGATCCTCGAGGGGTTGGTCTTCCCCTCTACTACTGCTATCTCTGCTGGTAAACTTGGAGTGTGATAATCCCAGGGGTTAGAACATAGACAAGAATACAAATCCAAACTCGTGCAATTTTATAGGAACCAGATAAGAATATGTATAGAGCATGCTAATAGAAAACAATATAAACATGAAGCACAACGTATGTAAAATATAACTTAAATAATGAATTATACGGTAAAAATATAACATGATTAAAGTATGTTAAATATAACATGAATCATAATATACATGAATCAAGCAACAAAGTGTACCAAATATAACAAGAATCTTATTATACATGCATAATATAATACGAGTCATATAGTACATGGTACATGTAGTATGATGTGATTTACTAATAAGATATGCCAAATATAATAAGAATCATGTGGTACATGGTATGCATAATATGATATGATCAGACAAATAGATGCAATTTCTATCTTATTGTTTGGAACTGAATGGTTGGAATATTGACATATACTAGAAGTGTAATATACCGTGCATGCCCAGTACAACGGTTACAAACCCAATCATCACACAAACCGATCACTGCTCGGCATAAATAAAACTACTAACCTGGTCGTCACATGACCCGGCTGCCCCTAGACATAATAGAGATAAGACTACAAATGCGGTCGTCACACGAACTGGCTATTGCTACGCGTAATAGAGATAAGACTATTAATCTGATCATCACACGAACCGGCCACCACTAGGGAAGCAAAAACTAGAATCTGAAATTCCGTACATATCCAGAATCACAGTCTCAAACACCAGTCTTTATACAATTCGGTCCACCGCTAAGCAAACAAAGAACTGATAGTGCCAACACATAAATCAATAGATACATCTTAAGTAAAACAAGAAACTCACACAATACGTATTTTACTCCATCATTCTTTTTCCCATATCCAGAATGCAGTAAATACTAAGTATCAATGTGATATATACAATAAGGGTACGTGTATCCATAGTCAGGTGAATATGAAATAACATGCACGGTAAGACTGGAAAGTATAAGAGTAATATTGGTAAGTACAAGAGTTACATGATATATTTATTGCATGAGGTATCATTTTTAAATAAGGATAACATGTACAAATAATAACGTGTGTGCATATAAATCAGGTGAAGATGAAATGAGACGCACGTCAACACTGATATGTACAAGAGCAATACTTGCAAGTACAAGAATTACAGGACATGTTCACGTGGTGAGGTATCATTTCCAAATAAGGATAATATTTGCAAGTAATAGCATGCATAAGAAAATACGTGTGCATATATCTCATATCATGAATCAAGTGGTATATACATGAGCATAGCATGTATGCCTGGATATGAGTTATGACAGATCTGTATTCACCATATATAGGTAATAATAAGAGTGATTTAATATGTGTACATGGGTATCATATCATAAATCAAGGATACATGTGTTGGAGGTAAAAAAACTCCAAAATAAAGAAAAGAGGCAAATAGCTTGCAGAACGCGAAGCTATTAATTAGCTGCGCGCAGCAAAAGCTTAATTTTGAGTGGATAAATAAAATGCGAAGCTAAAGCCTTAACTCCGCATCCAGATTATTTAATTCTGCGTGAGTATATTCTCAGAATCCTAAATTGATTGTGGTTGAGATTTGGAATATCTAATATCCGAATTGAGTCCAATCAGAATCCAAATTCAAGATATTTAAATCAAAATCAAATATTTGATTAGAATCCTTAATGAATACAAAAATCTTCTATTCGTATCCCCATGGAAACTCTCATAACTAACTAAAGTCTATAAATAAGCCTCTTTGAGGGAGACTTTAGGGGATTTTGGCAATTCAGGTTATACGAGATAGCCTTGAAGATTTTTTTGGCAATTCAAGTTACGCGAGAGAGCCTTGAATTCATTAAGATCAGCACAGAGAGAGAGAGCTAGGGTCGGCCATCATCTTCTTCAAAAAGAGATTTTGACGTCGGATCATCAATATGTTCTACTAAATAGATCACATCGCCACATTAGAACCCACTTATTTATTGTAAAAGAGAGCGCTAAAATATAAATCCTCTTGTTTGTCTTTCTATTGTTCCTCTTTTGTTGGAATCATTATAATCAATGGAAGAAAATAAGATTTTTGCGGAGAACAAACTAGCGACCACAGTGGGAGACGTCTCTTTTACTGAATAAGAAATTGTGGTGCAAATTGACATGAAGAAAATTCGATCGATCGTAGACATGCTCGTCGTTGAGATCGACTAGTAAAGGTATGAAAAATATCTCTCCTCTGGATTGGGTAATCTGACTAAAATGTGGTGCTATCATCGTGTGATCTCTAAAACTCGTAAATCAGGTAACAAGGAATTCTCTATTAATCGGGGATCTTTTGAGTTCGCGACTATAGAGCCGTCGTTTGAACAGAAAATCCTAAGGGAGAATGCTGTTCCTAATGCCGAACAGAGTCAAGAGACTAGTTTTACCAGATCTCAACTTCGAAATCAAAATCGTTGAGCAAGACGAAGAGCCCTCAAAGCCCGCGTAAAATGCGAGACTGAGGCTGAGGCAAAACGCAAGGTTATACCTTGCTAGCTGGATTGCGTTAATCATAAGACCAGTAAAAATTGCATAAAATGTGAAGCTGACTGTAAGGTAGCATGTGAAGAAGTCTCTCCAGCGAGGCTACAGATCCTGGATATGAAAACAGAAAAATTGACAACACTCGCATAAAACGCGAGATTAATCTTGAAGGTAAGCCAGCGTATGAAGAAGTTTCTCCACGCGAGGCTGCTGAACTTGGCTATGAAACTGGCAGAAGTGCCAGAACTCATGTAAAACACGAAGTCAATTCTAAAGATAAGCCAACGTGCGATGAAAATTCTCCACACGAGACTATTAAACTTAAACAAAAACTTGAGCTAAGCGTTAAATGCGAAGCCAATGATTCTTGCATAAATCGCGAGGTTATACCAGCGTGCGAGGATACTCGCCATGCAAGGGCAAACAGCTAACAGAAGTTAAAATTCTTCAAAAATATCAAGTCAGCATAAAACGCGAGGTTAGCGTACGCGAAACTATGGTTCAGCCTCGCGTGGAAGCTTTGGAACACAAGCTAACACCCAGCTCCACGTTAAAAAGGCCAATATACAGAATTAAAATTGATAAGCAATCTGTCAAGCAACAGTACGATGCCACTGACTTTGGAGAGTTTCAACAGGCACTTGGGTTTCTCCGACAACCGAGTGGGTCCCACGCCCAAAACATAATTGAAGATTCTCCATCTTCTAAAATCTTTGACCTCAGAGATTATTTGACAAATAAAAACGAAACAACTCAAACTCATTCACATTCGACGTGTCATTGTGAACAAATAATATCAGCTATATTGAATAATTGTTGTTGTATTAAGAAAAGAGTATCTGTATTTGACAAAATAACTAAGTCTGAATAAAATACTCAAAAAAGGAGAAAAATAGTCTAAAGTACATAATCGAAGAGAAAGAATTAAAGGTGGTGACCCTAAACATGGTGAGTAAAGGTAAGAAAATTCACGAAAAAGGTCGGGATCAGACGCAGATAATGAGAAACCTCATCATTTTACCCGACTCAAGTCAGGTGTTGTCGCTCCTCGAAATTATAAGAAACTTGCAGCGGGCTCACACGACTATGACAGGACAATTCAGCAATAGCTTCTTCTCAGTCATATATTTTTTCTTGACCAAGAAAATTGGCATCGCACATGGTGGATAGGTCTAATGATGTCGATCAGAGATTTGAAGCCCAAGAGCAAATGATTCAAAACCAACAAATGACTATCGATGACTTCAAGACAATACTCTTAAAAGTGGTTGGAATACTTAAAAGATGGTCAAAAATAAGGCTAACACTTCCTCCTCAGGACCACGACCCAAAATAAATGAAGAACCACCACTTAAGACAAATGAAGAAGATATAGAAGAAAAAGCTTATTCAGTGTATGAAGAAGACGATAAGTTTTTTTTCCATGATCCTCATGAAGAGAAGATGGAGAATCTGCAAAGGCAACTTGATGCATTGATGCAAAAAAAGAAACTGAAGGAATCAGGAATTTCAAGATCATACCCGCTTGAGTGGGATTTCACTCCTTTTCCTAAAAAATACAAACCCCTTAAGTTGGAATCATATGATGAAAAGGGGTCCCCAAACCAACACATGTACTACTTCTTGTAGCAAGCCAATCATCTAATAGGAAATAATCCCATAATGACCAAGATATTTGCAAGCACCCTCGAAGGCCTGCTTTTACATGGTTCATGAAGTTGCCCTTTGAAACCATTAATACTTTGTATGATGTAGAGAAATAGTTCTTGGCACCTTTTTTTGAGATGATACCGAAATATCAGTTCATTCCCTCCTTGCGATGAAACAAGGAGAAGAAGAAGCTCAAAAGTTCCATTGAACGCTTTAGGGAAATATCTGTGCATTATCGACATGGTATGACCCAGGAAACCCTAAAAGAAACCTGAAAATATAATTTTAGGACTGGCATGCTGACAAAAATGGGAGCCGTAGAGTCCAAAACTTGGAAGGACTTGCTAAAATAAAGAGAACAAGTGGAAGATATAATTCGTTGGATTGAGCAATATCATGGAACGAAAAATTCTACAAATAATAGGCCATATCCACATAATCCTAAGAACAAAGTGAGAGTTGTGATGGTATCAGATGCTACTAAAAAACTAACAAGTCCGGCAAAACCAAAACCTTAAAATCCGAGAGGTGCTGGTCAAAACAGGCCCCAACAAGATAGAACTTATACATTCAAGACGGAGCAGACATGTACTCTATTTCATCTCCTCCTTAGAAAGGACATGCTGAAGCTTTTGAAGAATCGAAAACCGAAAGACGCTGGAAAAACTAATGACCCTAACTATTACCTATACCATCAAAATATCGGGCATCTGACTAAGGATTGCTATCCTCTCAAGAAACGAATTCAGGCGTTAATAGAAACCGGAGTTCTCACACTTAAAGAAGAACAGAAGAAAGTTTTCGCAAATATGACAACTTTGATGGTAGGAACCGATGAGTTCCCCGCAGGGGTAACACCCATGCCGGCAGGAAAACTGATAGTAGTAAACCATGATTCTCATAAAAGGGCACAAAAAGGATTAACTCCGGTAACTACAAAAAGGGGAGAGGCTATGTGGGTTCACCCGGATCTTTTGTAAAATGAGAGTGGATTTCGTCCAACACGCAAAAAAGGAGGCAGACTAGTAATACTATCTCCGCAAATCTTAAAGAAGAATACATAATTGCCAATGCACTAACAGATTCAGAAGAGGAGGCCATAGCTATAGCTACTCGCCAGGACGAAGCAGGTCCATCTGGTACTAGATCCAACAAGGTTTATATGAAGGATTATTCAAGGGTAGGCCCTGGTAAGGAAATATACGGAGAGCATGTGAAACAAAAGGGCTTCGTTTTCAGAAAAGTGAAAGGAAGAATGGTGAAACGAAAGATGCCCCATTCCAATTTGACATCATAACTCAGTTGGCTAACATTCCGGCCCGTGTCACACTTTACGAGCTGTTACAGTTGTCCAAGTCAACTCGAGAAACACTGAGAGAGATGTTAGCAGGCTCCGAATCTATTCTTGCACAAATCATTGAACCATCCAACAAAGACAGGGATTCTTACCCTCACTGTCACCAAGTAAGAAGGCAAATTCTGCAGATAACCTTCTTGCCAGAAAACATGTAGGTGATGAACACAAAATATAACAAGCCTTTATATTATACTGGATATATTGGATCCACCAAAGTGGATTGCATACAAATTGATTCTGGCTCTACACTAAGCGTCATCCCAAGAAAACTAATGCAATTATTGGAAATCTTGGCACATGGTCTTACGCCGACGAACACTATAATATTCGGTTTCAACGCTAATGACAACTGTCCTCTCAGCAAGATTAGACTCCGATGCCAAATCGAATATCTAAAAACAGAGGTTACGTGTTATATCATTGATGTAGATACGTCATATAATATCCTATTAGGACGATCATGGATCCATGCCTATATAATAGTCCCATCGACTCTCCACAAATGCATGAAATATTGCAATGAGTAGGGAGAAGTCCAGACTCTGATTGCATTTAAACAACCTTTTAAAGGATTGAAAAACTATTTTACCGATAACATATTGTACAAGGCTGCCCATGAGATCCCCCAACGGTATGAAGAACTTTGCGACAATGACAATAAAGCAGATACTGAGCGCGAGTTTTCATAAGAAGATGGTTGGAATTATGAAATAAATTCCAATATAGATATCAATAAAGTTAATGTAACCAATGCTTTTAGTGATGAAGATGAATAGGTTATTAATGAAGACATAAAGTTGGTTTATGAGCCTGCTATTGCTACTGATTTAGAACCCTCTGGCACTATCATAGAGGTAGATGACTTGTCCGAACTTGAAATTTTGGCAACTATCATATGCCAATCAGATCATCCCTCATTTCTCGGTCCAAAATAATTAGTGGCTAAAATAATATCTTCGAAGTACCTTCTTGACAAACGCATCAGAAGCCTATTGTGTTTGGCAAAGGGATGACGCCACCTATTCAAAAACAAAGTAGTGAGAGTGATGAGAAAACATCACCTCAATTCCACCATTATAAACAAAAATCCCAACAAATGATGAAAAGGATGGGTTATAACTTAACCCAGAAGTCGGGATTGAATTTTGAAAGGGATAGCAAAATCTCTTACCCTCCTTTAGGCCGAAGGGTAAAAGCCCCGATTGCTATCATAAGACCCAAAGAGGGTTAGGATACGTATCCACTCCTTCCACATTATCGAATGAACTCGAAGGAATGACTCTAATCAACAGTGAGGATAGCTCGCCGGACCAAGATTCTGATTAGAGTACCGATGCTCTATTCCAGTCTTTAATAGCAAATATGGTTTCAGCCGCACCCAAAAGCAATGAAGAACCAATTGATATTCAAGAGGAGTCCTGAGCTAAATATATGGATACCCTCTGGGATATTCGTTTTGAACAATATGACCCGCTCACAGAAGATAAAGTAAAACAAGTTAATATGGAGACTGAGGAGGATCCAAAACCTATTTTTATATGCAAAGCACTAACTCGCACAGAAACAGAAGAACTTATAGCTCTTATTAGGGAATACATAGACATGTTTGCATGGAGTTATGAAGATATGCCCGGGCTACACTCCAAGGTTGCTATGCATCGCTTGAATATCAAAGAAGATACCAAGCCGGCCAAACAACAGCAAAGGCATTTTCGACCGGAGTTAATGGAAGCCATAGAAGTTGAAGTTAACAAGTTGATAATTTCGGGATTTGTTTGAGAAGAATAGCATCCTGATTGGGTGGTGAATATAGTTCCAGTTCGCAAGAAAAATGGCAAGATCCGGATATGCATTAATTTCTGAGATTTAAATGCTGTGTGTCCCAAGGATGAGTTCACTTTGCCAGTCACTGACGTGATGATCGATAATACGTGTGGCTATGAGATGATATCCTTTATGGATGACTTCTCTGGCTATAACCAGATTAAAATGCACCTAGACGATAAGAAACACATGGCTTTCAGAGCACCGCTAGGAGTATACTATTATACG
Organism: Dracaena cambodiana; assembly: GCA_036321105.1. Lineage (NCBI taxonomy): Eukaryota > Viridiplantae > Streptophyta > Magnoliopsida > Asparagales > Asparagaceae > Dracaena > Dracaena cambodiana. The sequence goes on along the minus strand of JAYEPQ010000008.1, from coordinate 21,982,866 downwards.
GTAATGTCTTTCGGACTTAAAAATGTCGGAGCCACTTATCAGCGTGCAATGAGTGTCATATTTAAGGAATACCTACGCAAAACTGTAGAGTGTTACATGGACGATCTTTCTATTAAAAGCAAGAAGAAAGAGGACCATCTTCAGGACTTAAGAACGGTCTTCAATTTCATGCGAAGACACCACTTAAAGATGAACTCTGCCAAATCTTTTTTGGGGATATCCAGTGGCAAGTTCCTTGGATTCGTAATTACCTCAAAAGGGATTTTACTTGATCCCGATAAAGTGAAAGTGATCAAAGAAATGCTGCCACCCCCAAAATCTCAAGAAACTGAGGGAGTTACAAGGTAAATTGGCCTATATCCATTGCTTCATCTCTAACTTATCAAGGAGATATTAGCCGTTCTCTAGGCTCATGAAAAAGGTGGTTTTCTTTGCATGGGACGAGGCATGCTAGCAAGCATTTGATGACCTCAAAGAGTATCTTACAAAACCTCCTGTTCTTATGGCCTCCGTACCAGGAAGACCATTCCTCGTATATGTGAGGGTCATAGATCACACATTAGGTGCATTGCTCGCTCAACATAATGAACACGGTCATGAACATGCTCTTTATTATCTGAGCTGGACAATGATGGGGGTGGAACATATATATACCCTGATCGAAAAGGAATGTCCAGCCCTAGTGTTCGCTATTCAAAAGATGCATCACTACTTCTCAGGGCAAACCATTCACATCATATCTTGGATCAATCCACTGAAGATCTTGATGTCCAAATGAGGATCCTTAAATGGCATATTAGCAAAATGGGCATTGTTACTATTCCCATACGATATCCACTTCGTATCTCTAAAAGCAATGAAAGGACAAGCGATCATTGACTTCCTCGCAGAGCACCTGGTGCCGTAAAGCTCTGGGTTATTGGAGAATATTCCGGACTATACAGCAAAAGTCAATGCAGTTAGTAAAGAACAATCATGGCAGCTATTTTTTGATGGAGCCGCAAGCCTGTCTGCCACGAGAGTGGGGGTGGTACTTATATCACCACGCAAATATATAATTCCCAATGGTTATTCGCTCATGGAGCCATGTACTAATAGCGTGGCGGAATACAATGCATTCATTATCGGCCTACAAATGGCCTTGCAATTGGGGGTGAACTGTTTAGAAGCATATGAATACTCTAAGCGCGTCGTCAATCAAATGACGGGCGAGTACTGCTCGCCATAAAAATTGTAAATGAAGCTCTATTGAGATTTTTCAATAAAGGATTATAATTCCAATGGTTTTCCATTTACAGAAAATGAAAAAAATGGATTCTCTTTTTGTTTAAAGCTGGGTTCTGAGGTAGCTGTGGAGGATGATCCTGCTCTCACTTGACACTCCGTACAAACTCTTTCAATTGGCAAAAAAATAAAGGTTCGGACTTCTGATCACAAGAGGTAATTCAAGAAGAAGATGATCGATCCTTTATCTGTCTTCCTGCCTTTTATAGGGGTTCTAGGGCAACGTTCCTGTCTCATTCATTCGACCGTTAGCCCCACTACTCGAGAAGTGCCGTCAATATTCGTTAGGTAGTTGCTCCCACGACTGAAATAATGTTGCTGCATTTGTTTGGCAGTTGGCTTCACGATCCGAGATGGCTTCCTTGTTCGAGTCAGGTGACTTTGTATTAAACCCCTCCCCGGGTGGTATCGTGAATTTCAACTTTAGATTCGCGAACCTGTTTTGTCGTAGCTGGGTTGCGAACTTCAATATTCAGGTTTGCGGATCTGCTGAGTTACGGATCTCCAGCCTTAAATTCGCGGGTCTATTTATTTTGATAAATGACTCTAGAATTTTCTTCAATATAGGGCAGCATGACTCTATATCAATATCTTGAACTCCCATTTTGAAAGGAACACGAATCCGAATTAGTGCCGTGAAGTTGTTGTTTTTGAAGGAAAATGTGACTCTGTGTTAGGGCCACCATTTTTAACTCTTGAAAGGAAATACGACTCTATATTAGGGTCTCAAATTTTCATTTTATAAGGAACACGACTCTGTATTAGGATCGCGAGTTTTATTTTGGAGAAGAAGGCGACTCTGTGTTAGGGTCGCAAACTTTCATCTTGGAAGGGACACGACTCTGTATTAGGGTCGCGAGTTTCCCTTTCGTAAGAAACATGACTCTGTATTAGGGTCGTGAACTTTTATTTTGGAGAACAAGACGACTCTATATTAGGGTCGTAAACTTTCATCTTGGAAGGGACACGATTCCGTATCAGGGTCACAAGTTTCCCTTTCAGAAGATACATGACTCTGTATTAGGGTCCGAACTTCCATTTTGGAAGAAATATGACTCTGTGTTTGGGTCGTGAATTCTCCTTTTGGTGGGAACACAACTCTGTATTAGGGTCGCGAACTTCCCTTTTGGTTGCGAAAAATCCAGAAAGCGGTTGCTTTATATGGCGTCAGAATTGAGGCATTCTCTGAGCCACATTAAAAAAAAAGGTACTAATGAGATTTAAACCAGAGATCACGTCCATCCGAAGATCTCAGTCGTCAAACCGTCTGCTATATATAACCTCGATTTCATGAGAGAGATCATTCCTATCTCAAGAAATTTGAAATCCAAGTTTTTTTCTTTAGGGTTTTTAAGGCTTCTCATCTTCAACCTCCTTTAGTTTTCGATTCTTCGCGTGAAGGACTTCCTTAATTTGCAAAAGATGCCGAAAAAAACTTCCTCATCCGATGCTTCTGCCAGTGGCCATCGAGATCTTCAAGCAACCTCCAGTTCAATAGTGGTTCAACAGGAACCCTTGATTGGAGGTAAAAAAAAATTTCAATATACTTTCGAAAGGCAATCCCTTTCTTAATTTTTGTCTTGAATCTGAATGCTTCTTTTGCAGTTGATTACGCTTTGAATCCTTAGCCTAAGAATCATTATTATGGATACTCGGGTGGCTATGACGAGAAGAAGGAGTTCAGATTTGGTCAAGTTTTCCCGCTCTGTACAGCATTAGATAACCAAGAGAGGGAAAATAAAATTCTCCATCCTACTCGCTCAATATTGCGAGAACTAATGACCAATGCACTTTTTGAAGGAGATAATCGATCCTTGTTGAGTAAACCTGTCTTTCGTTCAGGGACCATGTTTCGGTGCCTGATAACGGTTTGGAAGATGGAGATTACAAGTGGCTTTGTCAAGTTGAAGGTCGCTACTTATTTCTCCCCAATATGGAAAGGTCCTACCCATTCTTATTCCTCTAATCTCTTTCTGTGCCTAGACGAATAGACTGGCACATAAACAGGCCGCAGGACGACGTCCTATTGGGAGGATTTAGCTCACAGGGTGCTTTCCCTTGTACCACTGGGAAACACTTTTGTGGATTGTTCCTGGGGTCGTTTAAACAAGACTTCCCTATAGGTGAAGCACCCATAATCACACAGACTTTCTTGCACCGATCGTCCATGCACAAGGAGAGTTTCCTATTCAAAACTTTTGTTCCCCAGGATGGGTTCACTGCTCTTCGAAAGGAGAGTGAACAATCCTGACTGACTTCTTTTTGAATGCTTTCAGAGAACAACTTCATCATGCGAAGCTGATCGCACTATCAAGGCTGTTCAGTATGGTATTCCTGCTAGCAAATTTCATTTTTTTGCTTTATTGAAACTATACAATCCTGATACTTGTGCAATTTTTCATCCTCGTGGCGAATTGGGTTTCGCCCTTCAGGAGATGTATGAAATTTCAGGACTACCCATGAGAGACATCCCATATGAAGAGTACGTCCCTACTGGGGAAGAACTCCATCTGTTGAAGACATAGATCCTTTTGGTCTGTGATACTTATTGGGAGCTGCTCTACCATTATCATATTTGCACCCACATATCCAACACTCGCAATTTGAAGCTGAAGAAGTGGTTGCAATACCTTTTGCCCAACTTTTCCAAGAGTAATTCTAATTTCACTCGCTTTCCTCCAGTTTTTAAAAAGGAGGTTGAGAGAAGAATCCCAAATTTCGGGACAGATGCTTACATCGCCGAATCTGATGAAACCGTTTTCAAAGTTGGAACATCCTTTGAAAGTTTTCACTGCCAGGCCTTCCAACCTTTATCTGATCCGGCCTTCTTAGCGAGCTACTTGATGGCATGGTTGAAGAAATGTGTTACTCCTTCGCAGGAGAACATACCCATTAGGGCCGTATACCTAGTCGTCCTACTTGTATTTGGTAGGCGACTCAGTCTGCTACCCGCGATGGTGTGCAGTATCCAAAGCGGACTGAGAAGATTGGCTGACAAATTCTGTAACGTGAAGAAGGAGCAGAGGAAGAAAGAAGATCCAATCATTAAGTCTCCTAACCCGCGTGTAGAACTCTCTTATACTTATTTGATGGCCTGGCTAGTTCTACATTACCCTACTTTGATGAGTTCTGCCTATTCGCAGATAGATTTAAATGCTCCCAAAGTGCAGTATTATGAGAGGTCGCAATGGAAAGGGGGTTACATGGCCGTGATTTGCAAGACCCTCCATCACTTTGCGAATTTTGAGTTATTCAGATGTTTTCCGTACTTTCCAAATGCTGGATACAGGGAGGAATTCGCAGACATTGCTTGTGCTGATAAGTTTACGGTTCTGTCTCCACGGTCTTTTGGTGGTTGATAAACATCCGCTCAGGACATTTGGTTCTTAGTTTGGGGAACCACTGTTATATAGAGCCTTACTACCCGAGCCGTTTTGCTCGACAGTTCATGTATGATCAATTCTATGTTGGTAATCCCAACAGGGAAATAAGTTTTGTTGGGAATGCTCTTGAAGGAGCTCGAGCTTGGTTCCACTTCGTCGTAGGTGGAACCCAGGCTAGATTTGATCTCCCACTCAAGACCTCAAATTCGTATATGATTTTCGGTTTCTGCAAGTGGATTGCAGATGCTAATTTCGCTCCCCAAAACTTCAATGTAAACCATACTTGTCTAAGAGAGATCAGAGCCTGGTATACCCAGAAAAAGAAGGCTAGCAATACGAAGGTGGTAAGGATGGAAGATTTCGGGACAGAAGGTGCCAAGGATGAATCAGAACTGGCGACTCAACAAGGGAAGGAGGATAATAACGCATTGGCTTTATCAACTTAGCCTGCCTCACTTGACGCTTTTCCTCTCCCAATTTTGAAGAAAACTTCTCGCGAACTGCAATCTCCTCCTAAGAAACTTTTGCATAAGTAGAAGAGACTAAGGCGCCTCAATGATTTTGCCTACCAATACGCAGGACGTTGATCCACAGGACACCCCATTTGGAGCCGGTACTGCGGCACCCAGTTTAGTTTCTGAGACCCTCGCGGAGGAACCTGAGGAAGATGAGGACGACTCATCTTTAACTCTCTGCTCGCTTAAGAGGCATTGGAGTCAAGGACCCATTTTTCACAGCAATTCTACTCCCGCTACTCAAAAGAATCCTGCGACTCTCACCCACCAGGTCGCTATTGAAGTAGGTACTTCTTCTACTATACAAGAGGATTCTGCAGCCCATGTTCATCAAACTACTGCAGATGATGAAATACAGATAATTGGGGATATTCGCACATCAGGTCCCCCAAAAGTAGTACCTCCCTTAGAAGATCAAGATGACTAGGGGGAATGACGATGATGGTAGTAGTGGAAATCTTCGATCTTCCACCCCTCCATCGGACCATGGTAAGTACGTCGATTTGAGCGAAGACGTTCGGACCGAGGTATACGGGCCTGAGGAGTTCGGACCTGAGGTGTACGGACCTGGAGAATCCAGTGTTCAACCTTCAGGTTCGCCTCTTATATTTTATCCATCTTTTTCTTTAAAATTCTGCTATTATTGAATGATATTGTAACATTCAACCATCAATTTCTTCCTTTTTTTCTAGCTCCAGTTTTGACTCTAGCTTTAGAGTGCATGGGCGCAGAGGTAACTTCACTGGATGATACCATCACGGAAGTTGATGCTGATAAAGTGACTGAGGTCATCACTCCTGTTGTTAATACTGCGGGGGTAATAGCCCCCGAGATCAATATGTTGAGGGTCTCGGTCGTAGCTGTTCCGACTAACACTTTGGTTCGGGATGTCGCAGTCGGTGGCTCTACTGAAGCCACCAGAGGTACCGCTCCTCTTGATGCTGGTGCTGTTACCTCTGTGCAGCAGAATACAATTCAGACTGTTTCTGCCTCAACTAGCGTTGATCCCTCTTATGCAGAAGTTGATACTTTTGAAGTTGATTTATTGAAGGATATGGTGGAAACATTCCTCCATTTTCTTGATCGTTGCATTGATAAGATACTGAAGGGGGCTTCTTTTGCTTCGCTCGCCAATGTCCTCAATATTTACTTGACTGGTATAGTCAATATTGGTGGAGAAGAGAAATCTACTCATTTTAGGCTTATAATAACTTAACTTCAAGAGCATGCCGAGTTTTTATCGAAGGCTAGGAGTGCCGACAAATCCGAGGCAGTTGAAACCATTTTTCAGAAGCTGAAAGAGGAACAACATAGGTTCCAGAAGGAGACCCAGGAGAAGGCCAATGCTTGCAGAGATTCCTTAAAAAAGGGTCAATTAGACAGTCAATCTTTAGTTCTTCAGGTGGAGGCTGCTGCCTCAATTGTCAAGGATCATGACCAAGCTATTGTCAGGACTCAAGAGTCCATCGCCAGAGCTCAAGCTTTCTTGACGAAGATCACAAAGGAACGTGACGAGTCAATAAAGAATCTCACTAATTTATCCTGACAGTGGGACAATACAACCATAAATTTTCATGCGATACAAGCTGAATTGAATATATTAGAGGCTGCTGCAGCACAGAATGTCATCGCCAGTGATGGGGAATTGAGTCGCCAAGCCATTGTTCAATCTCATGAGGTCATCCAGCAAGATATTGGCTATGCTGAGGAGAAAATAAAAGCCTTCTTGAATCATTGAATTGTAAAGACTTCTCCTCCTTAAGATTTGGGAAGCTTTTTTTTTTTTAACTTTGATTTTGCATGGCTCATGTAGCGAACTTGATTTCATACTTCTAAATCATGACTTTGTATTTGTCTTCAAAGATTTGTAATAAATTCATCATCTTTAGTTTGAAATCTGCGAGTCTTCATGCACTTCTGGTATCTGTGTATCAGGCACATGATTTTCATGAGTCTTTGTCAGATTTGCGAAATTACATCTGGAGGTTTGCGAATTAACAAGATCCACATTAAACTCGCGATCTTGAATCCCGAGGGTCGCGAGTTTTAGGTTCGCGACCTTATTCCTGGAAGTTCACGGAATAATCCAAAATTCTTTAGAATTTGTAGACTTCTGCTTGCATTCGGATGAGGCTGTCAAGCGTGGAATCCCAAGCATTATACATCTTCATTAATGACGAGATCTCCGGGCCACGAGATCTAAACGTTCCACACAATAATAATAAATTCTGTTGAGATATGAGTCGTGAATCTTAACCGAAGATTTCGACTTTATCTTTTTCCCAACCGAAGATCATAATTACCAGACCGTCTATATAAGACGCATGACTTCTTCCATGAAGGATCATTCTGACGTGAGAAGAGTTTCTTCTCGCTTATCTTCTTTTTCTTTCTTTTGTAGTTGATTTATTCTTGCAGCCATATTTTCTTCTTCTCCAACCAAAGCGATGGATAGGCCAACCAAAGCGATGGATAGGAGTTGGCATGTTACTAGTCCTCCAGACTGCATCATGGATAGGAGTTGGCATGTTACCAGACCTCCAGACTGCATCAATCTAGCAGGGTGTTCCACCGAAAAGGTTCTTCTGACCATAGTCATTATTCTTAATTAAGGTAAATTTCTTCGTCTGATTAATATCATCCTCTTTCTTCTCTTCTTTCCTTTTAACAAGAATTTGACTTGGCTGCAGGAGATAACCGTAATCATTCTCCTTAACAATGAACCAGATCCGATGGGCTCGTAATTGCTTCCAATACCTCTAGGGTCTTGGAAGGTCTCATGTATTTTTCATGAGAGAAAAGTTTTCGGGTCAGTGGCATTGTTTTATTTCTTGCCTAGCATCCCACAAGGTTGGGGTGCTAATGACCAGGGCATTGAATTTGTGCAGCCCCTCATGTTATGCGTTTGGGGGTGTGCATTTGGTATACACAATTTTGAGCTAATCAAGTCACTGATATCATTGATCATAACTAGGCGAACCAACTTTGAGGTTCCTGACCTTTGTCGAAAAGAAGAAACAAGTCTATGCCCTTAAGCCGTCCTTGAAGAGGAGGCTACAGAAACAAATTCACTCTTTCAGAAGAAGAAGCTACAGGAGCAAACTTTTTTATCCGAGCCATACTGAAAGAGAAGGCTACAAAAATAAATTTGTCATTCTAGAAGAAGAACCTGCAGGAGCATACTACTACCTTTAAGCTGTCCTTGGAAGAAGAGGCTACAGAAGCAAATTTCCCTTTTTTCACATCAATGATTTGTATTCATTGTTGTTGACTATATAGTGCTAGAGAACTCTATTTAATTTTGATCTGATAATGAATAATGAGGTTCTTTTCTTTTTGCATAATCAGAACTGATTGATAAATTGATTATCAGAAATAACTGTTAACTTGATAATCTTTAAATCACCTAAGATTTTCCAAACACTCAAAGTTGCTGTGAATGAAAGAAAAAGAACTTTTGTTGATTTCTCTGATCAGATTGGGACTTGCACTGTCTAATGATTTTCAGTACAAAGAGTTTGATTCGCTAGAGGCAAAGAAGGAAAATGTGATTCGCTAGAGGTGTTTTTTTTTAACTTGGCAAATTTGAAAGAGAAAAAATTTGATTCGCCAGAGGTATTTTTTTTAACTTGGCAAGTTCGAAAGAAAGAAACTTTGATTCGCCAGAGGTATTTTTAACTTGGCAAATTTGAAAGAATGAAAATGTGATTCGCTAGAGATATTTTTTTTTAACTTGGCAAGTTTGAAAGAAAAAACTTTGATTCACCAGAGGTATTTTTAACTTGGCAAATTTTAAAGAAAGAAAATGTGATTCACGACTTAAAGATATTTAGTCCGGAACCACGAATCTTTGTTAATGAACTCCTGATACGGACAAGCTTTTGTTCATCATTTGCATCGAACCACCCAGACCACATTACAACTAGTGTTTCGCAGTTTTACTAAGAATAATATTTCTTCAGAAATTTGTTGTTGATTGGCATCATGATCTTATCACAATTCGGTTTTGCCAACCGATACACGCTGTTGGAGTAAACCGTATCAATGACAAAAGGTCTCTCCCACTTCGGCTGGAACTTTCCTCTAGGCTTTTTGATAGTTATGATCGGTCTTCTAACTGATAAGACCAGATCGCCCTTTTTGAAAGTTCTTCATTTGACCTTTTTGTTAAAAGTCCTGGAAATCTGTGCCTAGTATAGTTCAATACTCTGTTGAGCTTCCAACCGCTTATCATCTAAGACTTCTAATTCTTAGAGCCTTTACTGATGTCTTTCTTCTCACGTCATCCTAGTCGTTAACGCGACTCGCAACGATGGAATTTGAATTTCCAAAGGCAAGACCGCTTCTAACCTATACACCAAAGAAAAGAGCGAGGTATTAGTGGGGTTCAGACTGTGGTGTGATATGCCCACAGACATTCTCCGAGCTTCTCATCCCAATCCCTTTGATTTGATGACACAAACTTTTTGAGAAGTTTTACAATAGTCTTATTGAAAGTTTCTGCTAGACCATTGGCTGTAGGGTAATATGGTGACGAAACTACATCTTCGATCATGTACTTGTTGCAGAATCTGGAGAATACTTGGCTCACGAACTGAGGCCCATTGTCATGAATGATCCTCTTGGGCACTCCGAAGCGATAAAGCACATGGTGTTTGATGAATTTGACAACATCTGATGACTTTACTTCGGTCAGGGAAATGACCTCAGTCCATTTCAAAAAGTAATCCATTATGGCTAAAATGAACCGGTGTCCTCTTGTTGATGGCAGAGAAATTGCCCGAACAATGTCCATACCCCATTGTTCAAACGGCCACGAGTAGCCGTTGGGTGAAGATATTCTAGAGCTTGATGTATAAAGTCTGCATATATTTGGTATGCCCTACACTTCTTGGCGTAGTTAATCACTTCTGTCATCTTAGACCAATAATATCCTATCCTTCAGATTCTATCCCATAGTTTTGATCTTGCCTGGTGTGCTCTACAGATGCCAGCATGAGTTTCTTCAAGTACTTTTCGAGCTTCTCGGTTAGAGAGACAACGAAGTAAGATTCTGTCATAAGATTTTCTGTACAATGTCTAGAGTTCTGCATTATAGTAGAACCGAATAGCTCTTCTTTGAATTGTCCTGGCTTCCTATGGATTTTCAGGTAATATACCGTAAAGGACATAATCTATATATGGGAAACGCCAATCCCTCGGTGCTAGACTTGACTTGAAAACATCAACCTCGTCTTCCTGAGGTTCCCTCATTTCCTCTTTGAGTTCATCCTTCGGACAAAATAATTCTCTGCTCCATACTGTAATTTGCCTTCTAGCATGCTTGGGTAAGACTAATGTAGCAGCTAAGAAAGCTAGTGAATCTGCATAACTATTTCGATGGTGCTTTACGTGGCTGACATAGAAACCATCGGCTATCTTAATCACCGCACAATAATACGGCAAAAGGTCTTTATGTTTGACCTCATACTCCCCTTTTACTTGATTTACAATGAGTTGAGAATCTCCATATGTCTTCAAATGTTTGACCCCCAGTTGTTTAGCTATTCTTACACCGATTAGGAGGGCGTTTTATTCTACAACATTGTTGGAGTATGGACTTGTTAATGAGTAGGCTCGCATAATGATGTGGTTGTGAGGAGAGACGAAAACAACTCCTACCCCACTGTCATTCCTCTCTTGGATCCCATTCGAGAGGCTCCATCGAAGAAAACTTGCCATACACCTTTCGCAACTGTATTTGCCTCCGGAGATTCTTGCGAGTCATCTTCTTTTGGAGCCGAGCTCCATTCTCCCAATTCTCTAGAGATTTGTTCGTATAATTTCGTGGATGCTGGGATTGAGTGTTCGGCTAGGAAGTCGGCCACGGCCTGTCCTTTAATAAATTTTTGCGGGATAAAATGCATATTATATTGTGATAACAAAATAGCTCAATGGATAGCCTCGAATTCAATGATCCATGTTTAGTCATTAGTATTCTTAGGGGGTTAACTCTTGATATAATGTGGATGGTTTGTCCAACTAAATAGTATCGCATTTTCTGCACTGCAAATACCAAAACTAAACATTCCTTCTCTACTACGTTATATCGGTGTTCTGCCCCGATCATCATTCTGCTGAGGTAATAAATAGCTTGTTCATGACCCGACTCATTCTTCTACGCTAACAAGGCTCCCAAGGAGTGGTTCATAGCTCTTGCGTATAGTAGAAAAGGTGCTTCCGACACTGGGGCTACTAGCACTGAAGGTTTCATGAGGTATTGTTTGACTTCTTCAAAAGCATTTTGGGATGCGTTATCCCAAATGAATGACACTCCTTTCCTCATAACCTGATAAAGGGCTAATATTTTCGAACAAATTTGATATGAATCTGCAGATGTACGCCAGCCTACCTAGCAGTCCCCTTAACTCTTTGAGGTTACGGGGAGTTGGCATATCTTGGATAGTTTTAACCTTATCTTGATCGAGATAAATCCCTTTGGAAGTTACGACAATGCCGAGGAACTTTCCACTGGAGACCCCCAGAAAAGATTTCGTCGGATTCATTTTGAGCTGGTGTTTCCTCATGAGGTCAAACACCGTCTTCAAATCTTTCAAATGATCACATTTATTCTTGCTTTTAATTTCTAGGTCATCCACGTAACACTCCACTATCTTCTGGAGGTGCTCTTGGAATATCACGTTCATGGCACGTTGATACGTGGCACCCGCATTCTTCAGGCCAAAGGGCATAACTGTATAGCAGTATACCCCGAGTGGTGTTCTGAAAGACGTATGCCTCTCATCATCAGGGTACATCTTTATTTGATTATATCCTGAGAAACCATCCATGAATGTCATACGTTCGTACCCATAAGTATTATCTATCATAACATTGTGATAGGTAACAAAATTCATCTTTAGGGTAGGCCTCATTCAAACCCTGAAGTCAATGCAAATTCAGATTTTTGCATTCTTTTTTGCTACAGGAACTATATTCGCGACCCAATCAGGGTGTTGTTCCTCGCGAATAAAGCCTGACTCAATCAACATTTTGATTTCGACTTCAATAGGCTCCATGATCTCTGTGCGGAATCTTCATTGCTGTTGCTTTACTGGCTTAGCATTTGGCCGGATGTTAAGTTTATGAACCGCGACACTTGGGTCTAATCCTGGCATCTCCTCATAACTCCAGGCGAAAATATCGATGTACTCGCGAATGAGGGATATCAATTCTTCTTTCTCCTTCGAGGATATGTTCTCACTTATAAATATGGATTTAGGATTATTTTCATCTCTCATATTTATTTGGATTACTTTATCTTCGGTTGGAGGCTCGCACTGTTCAAAATGAATCTCCCACTTCATATTAAGATGCTTGGCCCAGGGGTCATTTTTTATCGGCGATGTTTCCTCTAGGTCTTTGTCTTCTTGGATCGCGGAGGTCATGTTTGCAGACACTTTGCAGAAAATCATGCCAATACTGATATCTGAATCCCAGTAGGACGGTTCTAATGAATGATCGAATTGCCTTTCTTCGGTTCTCTCACTTGAGGAACCTTCGGGAGTGGTGACATATCCTCACCCCCTGCCAATTTTCTGACAATAATCTGGTATTTTCCCTTCTGGGACAAAGGGTTGAAGGATTGTTCTTCTTCCTTTTCCAAAATTCAACCCCCTGCCTTTGGCCAGATTATATCCCATTTTCTTTATTAATTTATGAGAATTTTTATCATAATGGAATAACTCAGGATTTTCCTATTCTTCCTCAGAATCTAAGCATTTCCTTTTGTTCTTGTGACTTGCTCTTCCAAATACTATGGTTTTCTGAGTTCCGTCTTTGGGAGGAACTCAAAAACGACCTTGCTAGCACTTTCGACATCATCACTTAGTTCGTGAAAGGACATCGGATAGGTGCATGGAAAGAAGCCAAAGAGCATATTTTATCTAAACAATCGCTGAATGCATCAGTATTGGTACTTGAAGCTTCAGAATCAGCACCAGAAGAATAAACAAACTCTAAACTTTTATTTATCACCCATTCACCATCAAAGTGAACGGTATTATTTACATCAAGGCTTTCAAGGCTTGTCACAATGGGCTCACCGTCCCAAATTACATCATCGGATTTCGAATCTCCTGATTCTGATTCTGTATCGGCCTCTTCACTGCTATCAGGGTCTTCTGGAGCAGGCTGATCTGAGACATCAAACACATCTTGATATAGCATCAGGTTAGTAAAATAGTTTTCAACTCCTTTAAAGGGTTGCTTTTCCGTGACTAGCGTTCTTACATTCCCATCTTTATCCACATACTTCATGCAGTGATATAACATGGATGACACAGCGAGGTTACTATGGATGGTTTTCTTAGTAGCAAGTTGTAAGATGTGTCCACATCTATTACATAGCATGTGACTTCCGTTTTCACGTCGCCGATTTGGCACTTAAACTTTATCTTACCCAACGGTCTACTACCATTAGCATTAAATCCGAAGATAGTAGTGTTGGTTGCTGCTAATCTGTTCATCGGAACTCTAAAGTACTGTAGCATCCTCCATTGCATGATGCTTAAGGCCGAGCCTGAATCAACTTGAATGCAATCGATCTCCATAGACCCTATGTATCCTCTGTAATATAAAGGCTAGTGATGCTTATTGCTTCTATCGTACATGTCTTTCGGAGAGAAAGTGATGCAAGAGACGTTCTTACCAGAGACTTCGTGACAGTTCGTGCAAAGAGATTCTCCTTCTCAATCATTTCTGGTATTTTTGGCAAGAATATCTCCGAATCTTGTAGGGCTTCTATTAAAACTTCTCTAGTAGATTTAGAAAGTTTCAGGAGCTCGTACAAGGTTATCCTTGCAGGAATATTGGCTAACTGCGTTAGGATGTCGAATTGAAATGACTTCCGTAAATCTTTCGCAGGCTCTTTTCCCTACTTCTTCAAAACTTTATCAAACTTGAGCTCTTTTTGTTTGACTTTCTCTAGAGACGACCGAGAATCTGTGGCCTAACTATAGTTCTTCAAGTAATCTTTCTCCGAACGGGTCCCCGAAGGAGGAAAATCCGCATTAGCCACCAGAGAGTCTCCAATTTCTTCTTCCGAATCTGTTAGAGTAAGAATGCCTCCGTCATCTTTATGGAGACGATATTAGAAGTAAGGATCTTCCCTTTTCGCCTCCTTCCAGATGAATTGGAAGTCCATTGTTCATTATTAAGGAGATCTGGATGCACGCACATTATCTCTCCTCTATCAGTTTTTCTTCTATTAGTTTCGAAGGGGGACAATCCCTTCTCCTACTGTTGATGCAGATCAAAATTTACGACCTGCATCGTACCTCTAGGAATCGATTGCACTCCAACTTGAATTGTTAACTCTATCCAGTTGGGTGCTTTACCGAACTTGACAGTCACTATGTTCGCGGTCACCTTTTTCTGCTGCTCTTGGAGCTTGATGACCTTAGCATCCACTAAGCCTTAAATCTTATCCTTAAGAATGTAACAATTTTGGGTAGGGTGATTAATAATCTTATGGTAAACATAATAATTAGGATCATTAATTTTTCCTGCTTCTTTCGGACATTTAGATTCTGGCAGCTTCAGCATCTTCTTACTTATGAGGAGGTTGAAGATAGTTTTCGTGTGCTCATCCTTGAAAGAATATTATTTTTGAGGCATACGTGCCTGAGAAGGGAGCCTTGGAGAAGACTTTGCCGGCTGCGGCATATCAGCCACCATTATCTCGTTCCCCTTATATCCTCGGGATCGGGACCTATAATTGTTGTCATTATTTCGCCTTTGTTTCTCCTCGCATCCTTCTTCTTCAAGCCTTTGCGCGATCTCTTCAGCCTCCTCAGCTTGTAAGGCGAGATTCTTCCAAGTTGAGGACTTCACTGCTCCTATCCTGGCTAGAACCTTAGTCGAGAGATTATGTCGATAGGTTTCTATCAAGGTCTTTTCTAGCATCCTAATGAGTGTCATATATTACATATTTATAACCTTCATATTACCTATTTTTGTATATAAATAATGCTACTCGGGTATTGTTAATATGTTTTTCAGGAATTTTATTCGTACAAGAAGATGGTATGAAATCAGAGTTAGAGTCAGAAATCAGAGTCAGAAAAGTTTCTAAAGTAGGCAAAACTACGAGACTATGATTCTACAGAGACTCAAAGTCGAATACAGTCAGGAATATCAAACAGGCAAGACAAGTGATTCATGCAAAAAAAGTTTAAACAAATTTAGGCTTAATTGAGCCGCTAATTAGCTGGTTTTACCGTTAAATAGCGGCCAAATATGGGCTCCTATAGTTTATTTTTCTCGCACGGCTTTGTGGTAATTTATTGGTCTTGTGGTTCTGCTAGAAACAGGGTTTGATTTTCGAGGCCTATATATTGGCCGACCCTTGTATTTTGACGGGATTCTGGAATTTTTGTACTCGTATTTTCCTGATCAATAAAGTTAGGGTTCTTGCTGAAGGTCGACGGCCAAAACACCGTGTCCAGAGGTAACCCATTGTTTTGAGACTTTTAATTGCTTTCTAGATAAAGTTTATTGCTTTCTAGTTTAGTTTTTACCGCTTTCTAGATTATGATTTATCATTCTATGAATATAAATTTGATCTTCCTTAGTAAAAATCATGAGTAGCTAATTAGATCAGCTCTAGGATGTAGATGAAGCTAAGATCCACCATGTAATTATTTTCTAATATTTTTCTTCTTAAATAAAATTGATAAAGCTATGATTTTTCAAATGAAAGATTAAAATACATGGACCCGAAGTTTAGAACTTTGATAGGTTATACTTGAATTAGGATTCTTGATAATATATGCTTAGTTAGGGATTGAGGTTGCTGGTTTTGTCTTTTTATTTGAATTATCTAAAAGATTTAGTTTATTTTTATAAGAAGTAGCATCTTTTGATGAGCTATACTTGCACAACACTTGATAGCTCATGCTTAGGGCACTTTACGTAAAAATTAAACTAAAAAGATTGAATTTTTATGATAGAAGAAAATAATAGAAGTAAGAACATGGTTGGAAATTAGTGGATTCTATATCCTAGGCTACTTAGATTAATCCAACTTCAATCTAGAACCTTTGGTTAGTCCGTTGAACTATAGAGAAAGTAAGAACGAAGAAACACCTTAGATCCCTATGAAACGACCTGTACAGCGCTACAACGATACTGTGCGCTTGCATTAAATATAACATATCAAGTTTTTAGCGCCGTTGCCGGGGATCAACGATATTTTTCTTACTTTTTCTAGCATTTTACGGGTTAACAGTGTGTGTGAGTGTGCAGGAAATAGACATTGCAGAGACAGAAAGATTTAAAGGATTGGAAGAGGCTCTGGAACAAGTGGAAGAAAAGCACAAGTCAAAGTAGCAACTTTGGCCGCTATTCAGCGGCTAGAACCGCTATTTGTCAGCCAAACAGGCACGTTCTGAACCCAAATTTTCTCTGTTTCTGTATTTTTGTTTCCTGGTTGTGTAGAAAAATTAAAACAAATATATAAAAAAATTAAGAATAGTAGAAATCATATTTTTATTTGATCATATCTATTCCACCGTTTTATCTCTTCACCACACTCCACTTTTTGCATTAGTTTAGGAAGTTCACGCATACACTCACGGTCGCTGGTTCATGCCATATTGGACCCGTGATCAATTTGGTCGACTTGTAAGATCAGATTTGTTCATGGGAGATAAGAAGGACCAGCCGATCCCGATCCTTCAGGATCGATGTTACCCGTTGCGTACATCATTACCATCATGCATCAAACTTCCACACGTAGCGGGTAATCATTATGAACTGAAACCGCAGTACATTAGTATGCTTCCTAAATTCACTGGTTCTGATTCAAAAGATGCATATCTCTTTATCAGTGAATTTCAAGAAGTATGCGTAATGATTAAACTGCAAAACTTATCGGAGGATGCAATTAAGCTCCGCTTCATCCCTTTTGCACTTAAGGATAATGCCAAGAAGTGGTTGTACAGTATACCTACTGATTCAATCACTACTTGGAATGAATTCGTTACAGTGTTTCTCAATAAGTATTATCCTACGCACAAGACGGTAAGAATCAGAAATCAAATCAATCAATTCCGTCAAGTGCCAGGAGAACCCTTCTGAAAATACTTAGAACGGTTTAAGGATTTATTAGCTCAGTGCCCCCACCATGCAATAGAAAAGTGGCGGTTGTGTCAAATCATATATGAAGGACTTGATTACACATCCAAAACTCTTCTGGAATCCATGTGTCAAGGGAAGTTTATGAGGAAAAACGAGGATGAAGCATGGGACTTTCTTGAGGACTTATCATGGAAGACTATGCAGTGGGAGAGTTCCACTGAGAAGCCCAGTATATCAACTTCTGCTCATAAGAGTGGGATCCGTAGCGTCGACAGCTCTATTGCTGAAGCAAAGATCGCTGTCCTTATGAGAAGAATTGAGACACTGGAGACTTCTAGTGCTCCATCAGTGGGTCAAGTGAATCAAATCCAAAGTCCCACATGCTTTAATTGCGGAACTCCTAATCACGTTATGGAGGAGTGTCTATTGTTAGTAAATCCTATGGATCCCACACTTGAGCAATCTAACGCCATGTATCAAAGACCCGTTAAACCCGTTAATAATCCATACGCTCCGACATACAATCCTAGCTGGAGGAGCCATCCAAATCTCTCATGGGGTCAAGGGCAATATCAGGGAGCCCCGAACTCCAACATGCAGCCTCCAGCTACTGGTCAGTTCCCAAGACCAAATATGAGTGCTTATCAACACCCAAATACTTCAAACCATGGGAACAATCAGAATAGACCACCTGCACAAAACCACTCATATCCACAACAGGGGTCTAATAATGATCAAGAAAAGCGACTTCAATCACTTGAGAAGAATGTTGAAAATCTTCTCAAGTCTCAGTCCAACCTTGACACATACATGCAGAATCTTATGAAAGTGTCAACTGATTTTATTCAAAAAACAGATCAACACCTGCTCGTGAACTCTCAATCTATTAAGAATGTAGAGCAGCAAGTTGGACAATTAGCGAGTCATATGAGTTAACATGGCCAGGGTACCTTTCCAAGTCAACCCATAGCGAACTCTATTGTCAGGTCCTCAAACTTCAATCAGTCGCATGTCCACCAATGCAATGCCATTCACACGCTTAGATCTGGCAAACAAGTGGATAATAGTGTAGCCATGCCCCCTGATCCCACTCCTACTATCTCGCAGGCTACATCACCTCTTCCACCCCTTTCTCCACAACCATCTCCATCACCTCCATTACCGTCACGTACTCATTTGGAAGAACCTGTTCCTGAGCCGAAAGCACCATATCCAAATCGGCTTAGAAAACCTTCACCGCAAGTAGAAAAGATTCTTGAAATATTTCAGCAGGTGAAAGTTAATATTCCACTCCTTGACGTTATACAACAGGTTCCTACTTATGCTAAGTTCCTCAAGGATTTGTGCACTAAGAAACGAGTAAGAAACGTTCCTGAGAAAGTTTTTCTTGCTGCAAATATATCACATATTTTCTCTAACTCCTTACCTATCAAGTACAAAGATCCAGATTCCCCTACAATATCATGTACTATTGGGAACACTATATTTGATAGGGCGTTGCTTGATTTAGGGGCAAGTGTCAACTTGCTTCCTTACACTGTTTATCAGCAACTGGGGTTAGGAAAACTTCAACCTATCAAGGTCAGATTACAGCTAGCTGATCATTCAATTAAGAGACCACTTGGTATGGTTGAAGATGTGCTCATTAAGGTCGGCGAGTTTATCTTTCCTGTAGACTTCATTGTCCTAAAAATTGGGCCGATCTCCAATCTACGGAATCAAATTCCCATTATCTTGGGTAGACCATTCCTTACAACATCAAATGCATTAATTGATTGTAGGAGTGGTCTCATGAAGTTATCGTTTGGGAATATGACTGTGGCATTGAACATATTTAATATGGATGAGCACGCAACAAGCTCTCTCATTGAGGTCAATATGATTCATAGTTTGCACTCTCATTCGATCTCTTGTACTGATGAACCCTCATTTGAGCAAATGTTCAAAGATGAGCTCATACTATTAGAAAAATTGGCACATACTAATTTTATATATGATGATACTTATACAAGTGTGCCATTGGATTATGAGAACACTTTTGAGGATTTGTTTGCAGAGGAGCTCGCATTACTTCGTGAGTTAGAAGAGCCACCACCACATTCACTTGATCATATTACACTCTTCTCATCTCATGATATTTCTACATGTATGCTTGTTACTAATAATGATTGGCAGGTTTATAATAAAGAATTCTTTAACCCAATTGCTAATGCTTACATGTGGACAAAGAAAAAGCGAGGACGGCATAAGAAGCAGACAGGTAATCTCGTGACTTGTAGGAGGATGATGAGATATAATAATGCACCAACTTTACGTTTAAAACGCACACACTATGAAAGTGGGAAGCGATCGAGAGGTCGTAACCGCTTTCCATGCGTTAACAGGGTGATGATATTAAGATCGTAACTTTTACGACTCTCATTATTTGTATAGTATTTGTATAATAGTTTTCATATTTCTTTTACCACCAATGATTTGTGTATGAGAGCATACACAAGTTTAGGTGTGGGAGAGTGTATTAGGAGATTTTTATTTTTATTTTTACTTTTACTTTTTTTAGGATTCTTAGGATTTTATTTTTATTTTTTATTTTTAGATTTTTGGGTTTCTTTATTTTACACTTTGGGTAGTTTTTAGGGTGACCAAAAAAATGAATAAAAAAAAACACAAAAAAATGATAAAAAAATTTTTTGTAAATCAATAGATCAAACTAATTACAAATAAAGGAATAAATTTAGATTTGAAATTGGATATGAGAGTAGATTGGACGATACACTTTGAATTTTATGAAAAAAAGATTAAAATCCGAAAAAATAAATATCGCTAACAGTAGTTTTGAGGCAAGTATACATCTATTTTTCACTTCACAATAGTTTTTTAGGTTAAGAACAAAGATGATAACGATTGAGGAAGTCTTCTCTCTCTAAAAAAAAGAGTGATAAAATAATGGGGTGCACATGGTATTAAGGCAATAGCCTCGAGAGTGAATAAAGAATATGATCCAAGTAATCGGGTATTTTGCGCCTAAGTAAGCGTGAATATTCGCATGAAAGGTGAAATATTCTTAAAAAAAAAAGAGAGTATGAACCGAGTAATCGGGTATTTTGCGCCTAAGCAAGCTTGAATATTCGCATGAAAGATGAAATATTCTTTAAAAAAAATTTTAAAAAAAGAAAAAAATTTGTTATGAGAGAGGAGATGAATCATGAGTTAGAGTTGGAGTCCAAAACCAAAGTAGACTATTACACATGCACGTAGATGTATAGGAGCCAATAGATTATCTGTTAGTGGGTATTGAAAGATAAGATTTAAATTTTTGATTAAAATGATAAGTGTATCTGCTATGACGCTCGATTTGAAAATTAATAATCTAAATGCATTCTTGAGTTTGTATATTAGTGAGATTAATTGATAAAAATATCATAAAAAAAGATTTTTTCTTTCCTTTGTATAAAATTTCTATTTTTCTTGATTTTCGGTTATAGTTATTTTTCTTTTCTTTATTCCTTAATCTATTTTCTTATTGAATTTTGTGGGTATATTCACTGCAAACCCTCACGAGACACAACTTGTCCACTAGGGCAACCTAGGGGTTTAAAGGCTTATTGCACGTGCTAAGTGCAATCGCGATTCCTGCGAAAGTGAGTTAGGATTTTTATTTTTCTTTTTAGATTTAGGTTTTGCTCGAGGACTAGCAAAAGATAGGTGTGGGGGTGTGATGAGTGCCATATATTACATGTTTATAACCTTCATATTACCTATTTTTGTATATAAATAATACTACTCGGGTATTGTTAGTATGTTTTTCACGAATTTTATTCGTACAAGGAGATGGTATGAAATCAGAGTTAGAGTCAGAAATCAGAGTCCGAAAAGTTTCTAAAGTGGGCAACACTACGAGACTATGATACTACAGAGACTCAAAGTCGAATACAGTCAGGAATATCAAACAAGCAAGACAAGTGATTCATGCAGAAAAAGTTTAAACAAATTTAGGCTTAATTGAGCTGCTAATTGGCGGGTTTTACCGCTAAATACCGGCCCAATATGGGCCCCTATAGCTGATTTTTCTCGCACGGCTTTGTGGTAATTTATTGGTCTTGTGGTTCTGTTAGAAATAGGGTTTGATTTCCGAGGCCTATATATTGGCCGACCCTTGTATTTTGACGGGATTCTGGAATTTTTGTACTCGTATTTTCCTGATCAATAAAGTTAGGGTTCTTCTGAAGGTCGACGGCCACAACACCGTGTCCAGAGATAACCCATTGTTCTTGAGACTTTTAATTGCTTTCTAGATAAAGTTTATTACTTTCTAGTTTAGTTTTTACCGCTTTCTAGATTAGGGTTTATCATTTTATGAATAAAAATTTGATCTTCCTTAGTAAAAATCATGAGTAGCTAATTAGATCAGTTCTAGGATGTAGATGAAGCTAAGATCCACCATGTAATTATTTTCTAATATTTTTCTTCTTAAATAAAATTGATAAAGCTATGATTTTTCAAATGAAAGATTAAAATACAAGGACCCGAAGTTTAGAACTTTGATAGGTTATACTTGAATTAAGATTCTTGATAATCTATGCTTAGTTAGAGATTGGGGTTGCTGGTTTTGTCTTTTTATTTGAATTATCTAAAAGATTTAGTTTATTTTTATAAGAAGTAGCATATTTTGATGAGTTATACTTGCACAACACTTGATAACTCATGCTAAGGGCACTTTACGTAAAAATTAAACTAAAAAGATTGAATTTTTATGATAGAAGAAAATAATAGAAGTAAGAACATGGTTGGAAATTAGTGGACATGGTTGGAAATTAGTTGATTCTATATCCTAGGCTACTTAGATTAATCCGACTTCAATCTAGAACCTTTGGTTAGTCCGTTGAACTATAGAGAAAGTAAGAACGTAGAAACACCTTAGATCCCTGTGAGACGACCTGTACAGCGCTACAACGATACTGTACGCTTGCAGTAAATATAACATATCACATCCCGTGCAGACATCTGAGAGAATCATTCTGGAACCTTTTAATGAAGTCCCGGGCCGATTCCTCTTTCTTCTGCGTACTAGCTAAAAGCGTTGGCAATGACACCTCCATATTGTCTTTATAGAACCTAGTCAGGAAGGCTTTTTGCATATCGTTTCATTAATTGATGGTTCCCGGTTCTAACCTCCGGAACTATTCAAATGCTAGTCCTGTCAAGGTACTAACAAATACTTGCGTAATGATGGGGTCATTCCCGACTAAATGTCTGATTTGCGACTTAAAATAGTAATTATGCTAAATCGGCGACCCTTTACCATCAAAAGATTTGAACTTCAACGGCTTGTAGCTTTCCGGGAATGGCATGCTTTCCCACTCCATGGGATATGGCCTTACAACATCCAACTTTTGCAAATCACTCTTATGCATGAGGGTATTCAGTTGATTTTGGAAGCTCTCCATCCAAACAGCATTTGCGTTTCCTCCTTGATGCATGGAGCGATTGTCATCGTCTTCATGATGTTCTATTTCTTCTTTATTATTGTGAGGACCATGACCTTCTTCTTCCGCTTTCTTTCCCTTGGCAGTTTTCGGGTCATGAGGTGGCATCTGTGAAGATGCATTCTTCAACCTAGTCTTTTCCAATTCCAACAGAACATGCAGCATATCTTTAAGTTCGCTGATAGTGTTCTGTTGTTGCTGGATATTTTTGTCTTGTTCATTCATCCTCCACATGAATTCCTCCAAGGCATTGTTTTGAGCCATGTATGTCGAGGCGGAGTCTTCTAGGAACGAATCAAACGTGTGCGACTCGGCCATAACAAACTTGGTCGTGTCTTCCTCATCGGAGGAGACTTCCGCCATTTGTCTATAATTCATTGGGATTGTCATCCGACTTTTGAGTCGAGTGTTTTGGAAAATCCCTCGCTCTTTATTGAGTACGTCCTTCAGGTCTGAAGAGAGCTCTGATTCAGAAGCCACTCCTTCGAAGACTTTCTTCGTCTTCTTTTTCTTCTTCTTTTCCCCGACACTTATCATATTAGATGACTCTTCGAGGTATTCGGGCATAGAAAACTCGAGCATATTTTGTCGTCTCCTCTTCGCCGATTGGGATGAGGATGTTGATGGAGTTGACAGTCGATGGAACACCGACGGCCTAGAATGGGCTGAACAATGACAATAAGATAGTACTGTATTAATCAGTCATTCGCAATGGCAATGAGATGCGTGGGATTCTTCCCTCTTTCTGTTCAAATGTTCCCGAAAATCTCCTCCTGCATTGGAACTTTTGGTAATGGCATCATCTATGAAAGATGGCCTTGGGATCGGCTTCCCTCTTTCATCGAAGGCTCTTGGAGCAAGTCTCACCATTGCTGGGACAGTGAGTGAGATAGTCTTAGCCTTTGAGATAGGCGCACATCTTTTGTGAACTTAAGGTTCGCGGGCTCCTTCAATTGCGCTATCATACTTTCCTCCCGGAACACGAGGGACGTGGATGTAGGCTCCGCGTTTCTAGTCCTAGATAATTTTGGTGGATTTACTCCGTTTTCTATAGGAAACGCGAGTAAATCCATCCACGTCTTGATCGTTTGTAACCTCACATTTTGGTCTCCATACTTGTACAGTAGGCCTTTGCAATGATGAATTGGCGGTTTCCTTTTGCTGTGCAGTCCTGCGAAGGGCACGAGCTTTACTTCATCTTAGGTTCCTCCTCATTGTACTAGTGAAAGGAACCTTCTTCTCCGCGTCATAGATCTGCGGAGTAGGTAGTGGTCGTTTCCCCTTGTTGAAGTGGGTACCTTGATCCACTTTGATTGAGAGATTAAGAGTCTTAGCCGAAACTGGCTTAGAACATATTGTTGGTGAAGAAGAGGATTTTGGACCAGTTTGGTCCATTGATTCCCATGGTTGAGCTGTTGCCCTTGGAGTCTCTTTGGAGATTGACCTTTGGAAACTTTACGGCACCTCCGTAAGGAAGTAGGGCTCTTGGAGCCTGAAGAAAGAAATTCTTCATACCTTTTTTGGTCAACCTAGATGGTGAGCGAATTGACCAAGCTGCCAACTGGAATGTTATTGGATTGAACTACTACCAAATCACCGGAGGTGATGGCAGTCTCCAGTGGAGTCGCCAATTTTCTATTCGCCATAAAAATTATAAATGATGCTCTATTGAGATTTTTCAATAAAGAATTACAATTCTAACGGTTTCCCATTTACAGAGATGAGGAAAATAAATTCTCTCTTTGTTTAAAACCGGGTTAAAGTAGCTGTAGAGGACGATCCTGCTCTCTGTTGACACTCCGCACAAACTCTTTCAATTGGCAGAAAAATAAAGGTTCTGGACTTCTAATTATAAGGGGTAATTCAAGAAAAAGATGATCGATCCCTTCTCTTTCTGTCTTCCCGCCTTTTATAGGGGTTCTAGGGCAACGTTCCCGTCTCATTCATTCGACCGTTAGCCCCACTACTCGAGAAGTGCCGTCATATTTGTTAAGTAGTTACTCCTATGACCGAAATGATGTCGCTGCATTCATTTGGCAGTTGGTTTCACGATCCGAGGTGGCAACTTCCTTATTCGGATTGGGTGACTTTGTATTAAACCCCTCCCCGGGTGGTATTATAAATCTCAATTTTAAATTCTTGAACATGTTCTATTGTAGCTGGGTCACGAACTTCAATCTTCAGGTTCGCGGATCTGCTGAGTTGCGAATCTCCAACCCTCAATTTGCGGGTCTGTTTATTTTGACAGATGACTCCAGAATTTTTCACTGACAAGTATGAAGTCAGGCATGAAGCTCTCATCCCCCACCATCAGCTGGCCATTGAGTGGGCAAATCACTTCTAGCAGTTCTATATTGACCATATACCTCAACACGAGAATGTATATGTGGATGCTCTCGCAGCTTTAGCTGTGACATTGATGCTTTCAGCAGATTCCACTAAAAGTATCACTATCGGAAGTAGATAACTTTTCCATCCTGATATGGTCTTACAGGTTAAGGAAGTATGCTAAGTAGGCATAACGCTCGAACCACGAGACTGGATTTTTTCATTTGTGAATTATGCCGTATATGGAATACTTCTAGAAGACCCTAAAGAAGCCGCTTCGATCAAGAATAAGGCTCAAAAGTTCTATTATGATGCTGCACTTCAAACTTTGTACAGAAAGTCATATGACAGTATCTTGCTATGATGCATTTCAAAAGAGAAGGCTAGTGAGGTGCTTAAAGAAACGCACAATGGAACATATGGAGCTCACCAACCCCGTCCGAAACTTGGATATCGTATAAAAGGCTGTGGTATTATTGGCCCAAAATGATTACCGATGCGATGTCATATGCAAAGCGTTGCCATGCATGCCAAGTGCATGCTAACTTTATACATCAACTTCCTAAATACTTGCACGCTACAGTTGTCGGCTGGCCCTTTGAAGCATGGGGAGTGGACATAGTGGGGCCAATAACTCCATCATTCGGAGGATATCAGTTTATACTTGCAATAACCGATTATTTTTTGAAATGGGTTGAAGTTGTACCATGAGGGAGGTACAAACTGCTGACGTGGTCAAATTTATCAAATATCATGTGATCTATCGCTTCAGTGTCCCTCAAAGAATTATCCATGATAACAGGCCACAGTTTATTAACCATTGGTTTTCATGATTTGTGATAAATTCAGAATCAAAGATATTGCGTTAACATCATACAACCCAACAGCTAACGGCTAGCTAAAGCCTTCAACAAAACGATTATTAAGCTTCTTCAAAAATTTGTCTCTTCCAATCGGTGAGACTGGGATGAGAAGTTAGGAGAATGTTTGTGGGCTTACCGCACCACAATCCTCACTCTTACTAAAACTATGCCTTTCTCTCTGGTGTACGGAAGTGAAGCCGTTTTGCCCTTAGAAATCCAGATACCCTCATTGAGAGTAGTTTTAGCTATAAGAATGACGATAGAGGAGAAGCATTGCCAGAGACTTCAAGAACTTGAAGCGCTGGATGAGAAGCGTCTCCAAACTCAACAACAAATTGAGTTGTACTAAGCACGAGTCTCATGGACATTCAACAAGAAGGTTAAGCAAAGGAACTGCAAACAAGAGGATTTGGTTCTGACCATCAAGAGGCCAATGATCATGACCCATAAAATCAAGAGCAAGTTCGAACCTAAATAGGAAGGACGGTTTGTGGTGGAAATGGTATATTCAAATGAATCAAGATTTGCGATAGAATGATGATGCCTATTAATGACAAATTTCTAAAGAAATACTATATGTAAAAAAAACTCAGCCACATTAAGCTCTTACCTCTGATAGTAAGTTTTGGACTATTACCATCCATGTTATTTCAATATAATAAACTCTGTTATGTTAAACTCTTACCTTTAACAGTAAGTTCAAGATACGCGAGAGAGCACTTGAACTGTTCCCATTAAGTCACTAGGCATGTGCAATTGAGCGCCGCTGCCAAAAAGCGATGATCCTGACCCAATCATCTTTGGCATGTACAATTAAGTGCCTCTACCAAACTACAGGCATGTGCAATTAAGCACCTCTGCTGAAACCGATGATCCTAACTTGATCATCTTAGCATGTGTAATTTAAGTTACGCGAGAGAGCCTTGAACTGCCTTCGCAAAAATTTCAAACCGAGCGCATCACTTGTTGCTCAAAATAATATTGGAATTAAAGGATAGAAGAATTAAAGAATTTTCTTTATTCATAATTGTAAGAATGAAGACAAAGTAGCAAAAGAGCTAAAAGAGTTCAAACAAATTTGAACCTCTTCGTTTATTACAGCAAAAAGCGAAAGAAGAAAAAAAAAATACAAGGACGTCAAAATTCTCTCAAGAGTTTCAGTTTATTCTATGTTTGGTCGATAACTTGGCGTCGGGTCTCTTCCACGGAGTGTAAAGCCCAACGATGCAAATCATCATCATTGATAGCAAGTTGCTGGGTCAACCGTAGATGGGCTTCTTCAATTACTCGACTCCTCACTGTGCCTTCTTGTTTGAGTTGTCCTTGTTGCAGTATCAACTCCTCTCTTCTCTTTGACGACTCCTTTAGTCTAGACTGGTTGATCTCTAAAATGGCCTGGGCCTTTGCAATAGTCTCCCGAGCTCTAAGGATCGCTACCTGCTTCCTTCAATTTTGAAATCGGCCTTCTCCAAACCCCTCAGAACTATCTTTTGATTGGCTCAGAGTTCGGCTAACTCTTGAGACTAGTTCTCCTCTTGGCGCCTCAGTTCTTCCTAGCAAGCCATTAAGTCCACTTGAGGCTGCGCCACCTCGATTTTAGTAATTGCTTCCACATCCGCTTTGCAGAGAGTGTCTAGCATCTATACTTGCTCTTCCAAGGCCGCCAGGTACACTCGATAAGGGGTTGCTCATTCCCGACCTCCAATTCTCTCGATGTTGTCCAAATAGCTGACCAACATCGGGCGTCCAAGTTCAAGGAAGTCTCTTCCGTCCAAGATCATGCCAATGCATCCCCTCAGCAGCCGCATGTAATTATTGATATTGTGATTGAAAAATTCTTCAAGTGGATCAATAGTGTCCAAGTCAAGAGCCAGCAGTACCGACTGAAAAGTTGCAACTGGGGGTGTAGCTTCCACAGTGATTGATGAGGGAGAAGCCAGTCCTTGTACCAAGCTCATTATATGTGGGGCTGGTAACTACAGCAAGGAACTAGTAGAACTCAGGATCCGTGGACCCATTGTCACTTGATCAACATGGCCAGCAGGAGTAGATTCCGAAGGAGTGCCATCACCTGAAGCTTCTCCAGTGGCAGATGCTGCCTCAAACAAAAATTTCAAAGTATCTTCTTCTCCAATTGGTAAAATAACCAGTGCAGGTGGGGGAATAATTGGGACAATAGCGGCCATAATCACCAAAGGCATTGCTATAGTAGATTGGGAGGTTGATGGCACGCCAACGACGACTAAAAAATTATCTTCAGAGCAAACGGCTGGTATAGGAGATGGAAAACTAGGCTCCAGAGAAATCGGTGCTTATTATAACTCGGTTACCGAGGGTTGTGTCCTATCATCACTCCCCATTTCATCTTCGGGAGGAGTCATAACTTTGGCAGAACTGGGGATAGGCGTGAAGTAGTCCGTGTCAAATTCTTCCGCGGAGCTACCAAGTCTACCCATTGACCCGATGGTACCAGAATAATCTACTTGCTCCTCTTATTCTTCTCTGGTAGTTGAGTGCATCAGTGAATGAAGATTACTACATGGATCTCAAAAACAAATAAGGATGTCAAATATACAAGAAAAATAAGACATAAAATAAAATGACCAGAATCATACCAGTTGAAACAAGCCTTGTAGTTGACTGGATGGAGGAGCAGTGGAAGTCTCCAAAAGCGTACCCGTCCCGCTACCTAGGGGTTGTGTATAGTATGCTTTGGAGACTTGGTAATGGGCAGATCCTCTGGAACACCAGCAACATTTGGGAGTTCTACTAGAACATCTTCTTCAGCTGGTATTGTGGGTAGAGTTGAAGTTAGAAGTTCATATGCGAATCGGACTTCCGCTTCCTCAGGAATTACCATCATCGGCAGAGTCCGTTCAGCTGACTTCTTCCTCTTTTGAGTTGGCTTGCCTCTGGATATTCGGTGACGTTTTCGAGATGGACTTCGGACGGGAACGTCATCACCTCTGGTGACCGGCGGAGCGTCTCCATCACCAGTGTTATCATCGTCGCCGGTGTCATCATCATCTGAATCACCTTCATCGGACGGCTCCACTTCCACGTCTAAAAATTCATCCATCCCCTTCACCCTAACTTGCTTGGCTCCTTTCCGTCGAGAGTAGAACACCTCTATTTCCTTGAAATAGCTATGGTTGATGGAGAAGGTGAGCAAAGCAACGTTGGCAACACTGTACCACATATAGAAGCTATGCGCCATACTAAGGACTGGTGACTTCTGTGGCAAGTTGAATTCAGTCCTAGTTCCCCAATAACAAAATGGAACCAGCCCCAAGCTCAAAGATTCCTTTCATAAACTAGCTTCTTATTCGAGTTTCCCACATAGAGTTATGCATATCCAAATTCCTGAGCGAAGCGGTTTGGGGTGTACGGCTCAATATAACACATGGTTTCTTGCCGATACATTAGATGCGCAGGACAAATATTCAGCAACTACCAGAATGCTCCTGAAGACATATTGGAATAATTGTTCAGGCCTAGAGCGTCCTTGAATATCGACCCGTACTCTTCGACTGGGAAGTTGGGGAAGCAACAGTTGATTTTGTGGTTCTGATAATGTTGGAGCGTCTTACGGATCACTAATATGTAATGGCTCTTCCATGTAGAGCGCTGTACATTTTCACAAAGAATGGATTGTCAATTGGACAGTAGTCTGTGGCACTCATTAATGATGGACAGTGCATGACAAGCCAAGCTATCAGATATGTATAAGGCATCTCTACTCTACAATTTGGTGTCTTCATTGTAGCAGATTCTTTCACTGCTTTCCCTTTAGCGGCCTTCCCCTTTGCGGTCTTGCCCTTATCTTTGGGAATAAAGCTGTTGCAAAGTGCCCGGAGCCCACTCTGAAGGTTGCTCACCATGGCAGGGAGGAGTCCAAATGGTCATCCATACGCCAGTAACACTGTTGGATAAACTACGTTTATCGCAATGACATCCTTTGGGAGTGACGGAATGATGCATCTCTTCAATCACAACATTAGAAACCCAACGATCAATCCCCTATCAGACATTGGGAATTGAGCTTGGTAATGGAAGCTCTTTAAGACGGTGTCAGGGTTGAATCCTCCCTCGTTCGATTCGGTCGTATAAAATACTTCCTCTGCTTTGCAACACGTCGATCAATTTCCTTGATGTCAACGGGCTTATGTTTGCAAACACATGGCAGAATCTCCTTCAAATTGAGAAAAAAATAATCGGCCCATTTCTTGTGACCAATCCCTTGGTTTCTAACACCGGCTAAGTCAGCGTAAATACGATAGTGGCACATTATCTCCCAATATGTCTCGTAGATCCGCTCATCCCTTGCCTCTAATATATTCAACTCCATGGCGGTAGGGATGTATTCTTCATAAGGAACTTCGCCTATTGACAAGCCTGATACTTCATACATTTCGTGAAGAGCAAGTCCAAGCTCACCCACCAGAGTGAAAAAAGTGCCGATCTCGGAGTTGTTTATCTCCAGGAGGCTGAACAGATGGTAAGAGCTCTAGGGTAGGCCGTACTAGACATTCCGAATGGCTTTATTCAAGCCAATCTCCTTAGAATTTATTCATGAGAATCCAGCATGTACTTGACAAGGCGGGCCCACCACATATTATCTGAAGAGTGAACCCAGCCAGGCATCCTGAAGTTCTTAGCAGGATATTGACCATCCTTTGCTATAAACTCGCTAAGGAAGGTCTTTGCACGAGTCGAGATCTCCCTCACTAGATGCTCCTTGGTGATTCTACCCGGAAGGAGTCTAATGACACACAGGGTAGGGCCATCTTGATAAGCTCCATGTGCGCCAAACTTCCCCTTGCGACTCCGCCATGCTCCCGAGTGAGGTCCCACTCCAACTCGCAACAAATTGATAGCTGATGTAAAAATTTACTGCAACCATACAGTGTCGGTGTAGCGCTATACAGGTCGTCCCATAGGAATTTAAGGTGTTTTGCTATTTCTACTAATTCTACTATTCTTGCGGGTTAACTACGAGTTCTAAGTGGGATCTTGATTGTTCTAATTAGCCTAAGGTATAGAATCCACTAGTTTCCAACCATGAATTACTTCTATTATCTTCTTTCTATCATAAAAGTTTGATCTTTTAGTTTAGTTTCTACGTAAAGTATCCTAAGTATGAACTATCAAGTAGTGTGCAAGTATAATCTATCAAATAAACTACTTCTCATAAAATTAAACTAAATCATTAGATAAATCTATGATAAAGATAAAAAGTAATAACCCCAAATCCTAACTAAGCATAGGCTATCAAGAAATCTAATTCAAATATAACCTATCAAAGCATTAATCTACGAGTTATTATATTTTAATCATTTCATGAAAAAATCATATCTTTATTATTTTATTTTAGGAAGAAAATACTAGAGAGAAATTACATGGTGGATTCTAGTTTTATATATATTCTAGAACTAAACTAAATTAGCTACTTATAGTTCTAGTTAGTAGGATCATATATTTTTTCCTAGAAAGCAATTAAAGATTATACTAGAAAACAAGATAAATCTATCTAGAAAACAATTAGAAGAAGATTACCTAAGAATAATTGATATGTAGCAAAGGTTACCTCTGGGGTCAGTATTGTGGTCGTCACCCCTTCAATAAACCCTAATTTTTATTAATAAAATCCGAGTACAAACTCTCTCCTACTTCCTCTATGATTAAATTCTATACGAAATCCTAGAATATAAGGATACGGCCAATATATAAACTTCAAAAATCAAACCATAATTTTGATACAACTGAAAAACTAAAAAAATTATATTGAAGCCCTAAAAAAAAAATCAGCCAGTGGGTCCCTCCTTTTGCCGCCATTTGGAGGCTGAGTGCCACTAATTAGCAGCACTATCTTGATGATAACTTTTGGTTTTTCTCCTTCACAAATCTTGTGTCTTGTTCTTTTGATTCTCCTGACTGTATTGCACTTTGACTATTTGAAGTATCTCAATCTTGTAGTTTTACACTCTTTAAACTCTTTTTCAGGTTTTGTTTCCTAATCCGGCTCTGATTTTATACCATCTCCTTGTATGAATCAGATTATCTAAAAAAGACACTAAAAATACCCAAGTAGCATTTATTTAAATACAAAAATAGATAGTATGAAAGCTATAAATATCCAATATATGATATTCATCACATCCCCACACCTATTTTTTACTAGTTTTCGAGCAAAACCTAACATAAAAAGAAAAAAATCCTAACTCACTTTTGCAGAAATCGCGATTGCACTTAGCACGTGCAATAAGTCTTTAAATTCCTAGGTTACCCTAGTGGACGAGTGGTGTCTCATGAAGGTTTGCAGTGAATATACCCACAAATTTGTGAAGAAAATAGATTAAGGAATAAAAAAAAGAAAATTAAGAATAACCAAAAATCAAGAAAAATAAAAATTTTATACAACAAAAAGAAAAAATCTTTTTTTAAATATTTTCTTCAATTAATCTCACTAATATACAAACTCAAGAACGCATTTAGATTATCAATTTTTAAATCGAGCATCATATCAGATACACTTATCATTTTAATTAAAAATTTAAATCCTATCTTCCAATACTCACTAATAGATAATCCATTGGCTCATATACATCTACGTGCACATGTAATAGACTATTTCGGTCTTGAACTCCAATTCTAACTCATGATTCATCTCTTCTCTCATAACAATTTTTTTCTTTTTTCTTTCTTTTTTAAGAATATTTCACTTTTCAAGCAAATATTCACGCTTGTTTAGGCGCAAAGTACCTGACTACTCGGATCATAATCTTTTTTTCACTCTTGAGACTATTGCCTTAATACCAGATGCACCCCATTATTTTATCACTCTCGAAACTATTGCCTTAATACCAGGCGCACCCTACTTTTTTAATCTTACTTTTTTTATTATTTTTTTAGAGAGAGAAGACTTACTCAATTGTTATCATCTTTATTCTTAACGTAATAGACTATTATGAAGTAAAAAATAGATGTATACTTACCTTAAAATTACTGTTGATGGTATTTATTTTTTGAATTTTAATTTTTTTCATAAAATTCAAAGTGTATCATCCAATCTACTCTCATATCTAATTTCAAATCTAAATTTATTCCTTTATCTGTAATTAGGTTGATCTATTGATGAAAATAAATAATTTTTTTATTTTTTTTTAGTTTTTAAAAAAATTAGTTAGTTACCCCATAAACTAACTAAAGTGCAAAATAAGAAAACTCCAAAAATCTAAAAATAAAATAAAAATCCTAAAAGAAATAAAAAGAAAAAAATCCTAAAAATAAAAATCTTCCTAATCCACTCCCCCACACCTAAATTTGTGTATGCCCTCAGACACAAATAAAGAGTAGTAAATAAATAAGAAAACTATTGTACAAATAGTATATAAATAATGAGAGTCATAAAAAATTATGATCTCAATATCATCATCCTATTAACGTATGGAAAGCGGTCACGACCTCTCGATCGCTTTCCACTTTCATAGTGTGTGCATTTTAAATGTGAAGTGGGTGCATTATTATATCTTATTATTCTCCTACAATTCACAAAATTACCTATCTGTAGCTTATGCCGCCCTCGCTTTTCTCTTTGTCTACAGGTAAGCATTAATAATTTGGTTAAATAATTCTTCATGATAAACTTGTCAATCAACGTTAGTACAAAGCATACATGTAGAAATATTGTGAGGTGAGATGAGTGTTATATGATCAAGTGAATGCGGTTGTGGCCCTTCTAACTCACGAAGTAATGCGAGCTCCTCCGCAAACAAATTCTCAAAAGTTTGCTCATAAATCAATGGCACACTTGCACAAATATCATACTATATAGAATCAGTATGTGCCAATTAATCTAATAATATGAGCTCATCTTTGAAAATTTGCTCAAATGAGAGTTCATTATCAGTGTAAGAAATAGAATGAGAGTGCAAACTGTGAATCATATTTACCTCAATGAGAGAGCTCGATGTGTGCTCATCCATATTGAACTTGTTCAATGTCACAGTCATTTTCCCAAACGATAACTTCATGAGACCACTCCTACAATCAATTAATGAATGTGATATTGCAAGGAATGGTCTATCCAAGATAACGAAAATTTGATTTCGTGGATTGAAAATCGGCTCAGTTTCTAAGACAATGAAGTCTACCGAAAATATGAACTCGCCGACCTTAATGAGCACATTCTCAACCATACCAAGTAGTCTCTTGATCGAATAATCAGCTAACTATAATATGACCTTGGTAATTTGAAGTTTTCCTAACCACAGTTGCTGATAAACAGTGTAAAGAAGTAAGTTGATGCTTGCCCCTAAATCAATCAACGCCCTATCAAATGTAGTGTTCCCAATGGTGCATGAGATTGTGGGGGAATCTGGATCTTTATACTTGACAGGTAAGGAGTTAGAGAGGATTTGCGATATATTTGCAGTAAGAAAATTTTTTTCAGGAACGTTTCTTGCTTGTTGGTTAGTATACAAATCCTTGAGGAACTTGGCATAAGTAGGAACCTGTTATATAATATCAAGCAGTGGAATATTAACCTTCACCTGCTGAAATATTTCAAGAATTTTCTCTATTTGCGGTGAAGGCTTCCTAAGCCGATTGGGATATGGTACTTTTGGCTCTGGAACAGGTTCTTCTGAATGAGTATGTGACAGGCTCTGGAACAGGTTCTTCTGAATGAGTATGGAGGTAATGGAGATCGTTGTAGAGAAAGGGGTAGAAGAGATAGTGTAGCATGCGAGATAGTAGGAGTGAGATCAGGGGGTATGGCTACATTATTGTCCACTTGCTTGACAGATCTGAGCGTGTGAATGGCATTGTATTGGTGGACATGCGACTGATTGGAGTTTGAGGAATTGGCATTAAGGTTTGTTAAGGGTTGACTTGGAAAATTATCTTTGCCATGTTCACTCATTTTACTTGCTAATTGTCTAACCTGCTGCTCTACATTCTTAATAGATTGAGAGTTCACGAGCAGGTGATGATCTGTTGTTTGAATAAAATCAGTTGACACTTTCGTAAAATTTTGCATGTGCATGTTAATATTAGATATTTGTGTGTCAAATTTAGATTGAGAATTAAGAAAATTTTCAACGTTTTTCTCAAGTGACTGCAGTCACTTTTCTTGATTATTATTAGACCCCTATTGTTGATGTGATTGATTTTGTGCAGGTGGTCTATTCTGATTGTTCCCATAATTTGAAGCGTTTAGATATTGATAAACACCCACATTGGGTCTTGGGAACTGACCATTGGCTGGATGCTGCATGTTAGAGTTAGAGGCCCTTGATATTGCCCCTGACTCCATAAGAGATTTGGATGGTTCATCCAGTCAGGATTGTGTATAGGAGTATATGGATTGTTCATAGGTTGTTGATACAAGGCGTTAGCCTGCTCAAGTGTGGGACCCATAGGATTCACTAATAGTGGATATTTCTCCATAACTTAATTAGGAGTTTCACAATTAAAGCATGTGGGACATTGGATTTGATTCACTTGACCCACTTGTGGAGCACTAGGAGTCTCTAATATCTCAATTCTCCTCATAAGGGCTGCAATCTTAATTTCGACAGCTATAGAGCTGTCGACGCTATGGATCACATCCTTATATACAGAAGTTGATGCACTGGGTTTCTCAGTAGGACTCTCCCACTGCATAGTCTTCCATGATAGGTCTTCAAGAAGGTCCCATGCTTCATCCTCGTTCTTTCTCATGAACTCTCCCTGACACAAAGACTCAAGAAGAGTTTTGGATGTGTAATCGAGTCCTTCATACACGATTTGACACAACCGCCACTTTTCTATCGCATGATGCGGGCATTGAGCTCACTGATCCTTGAACCGTTCTAAGTATTTCCAGAAGAGTTCCCCCGGCACTTGACGGAATCGATTTATTTGATTTCGAATTCTTGCTATCTTATGCATGGGATAATACTTCTTTAAAAACACTGCAAAGAATTCATCCCAAATAGTGATTGAATCAGTAGGCATACTGTACAATCACTTCTTGGTATTTTTCTTGAGTACAAAGCGGATGAAGCAGAGTTTAATTGCGTCCTCCAATAAGTGTTGCAGTTTTATCATCACGTATACTTCCTAAAATTCACTAATAAAGAGATATGCATCCTCTGAATCAGAACTAGTGAATTTAGGAAGCATGCTGATATACTGCGGTTTCAATTCATAATGATTACCCGGTATCTGTGGAAGTTTTATGCATGATGATAATGATGTGCGCAATGGGTAATATCGATCCTGAAGGGATCGGTTGGTCTATCTTATCACCCATGAACAAATCTGATCGTACTAATTGACCAAATTGATCACGGATCCAATGTGGCATGAACCAGTGACAGTGAATAAATGCATGAATTTCCTAAACTAATGCAAGAAGTGGGGTGTGGTGGAGATAAAATGGTGAAAGAGATATAATCAAAATAAAAGATGTGATTTCTACTGTTCCTGATTTTATTTTATTTTATTTTTTGCATTTTTTTACATAACAAGGGACCCTAAACATAGAAACAGAGAAAATTTGGGGGTGAAACTCACCTGAACTACCTCCAATTGGGGTTTATGCCGCCAATTAGCGGTAGAACCAGAGAGTTTGACTCTCTGGTTTCTGATATGCAGTACTGAAGTTCCTCTGATCCTTTTTATTTTCCTATATCTGCAATTTCTGGTCCCTGCACACTCAACGCACACTGTTAACCTATAAAACGTTAGAAAAAGCAAGAAAAATACCGTCGATCCCTGACAACGGTGCCAAAAACTTGATGTGAAAATTTACTGCAAGTATATAGTGTCGGTGTAGCGCTATACAGATCGTCTCACAGGGATATAAGGTATTTTGCTATTCCTACTAATTCTACTATTCTAGCATATTAACTACGAGTTCTAAGTGGGATTTTGGTTGTTCTAATTAGCTTAGGATGTAGAATCCATTGGTTTCCAACTATAAATTACTTCTATTATCTTCTTCCTATCATAAAAGTTTGATCTTTTAGTTTGGTTTCTACTTAAAGTATCCTAAGTATGGACTATCAAGTAATGTGCAAGTATAATCTATCAAAGAAACTATTTCTCATAAAAATAAACTAAATCAATAGATAAATATATGACAAAGATGAAAAATAATAATCTCAAACTCTAACTAAGTATAAACTATCAAGAAATCTAATACAAGTATAACCTATCAAAGCATTAATCTACAAGTTGTTATATTTTAATCTTTTTATGGAAAAATCATATCTTTATTATTTTATTTTAGGAAGAACATACTAGAGAGCAACTACATGGTGGATTCTAGTTTCATCTACATCATAGAACTAAACTAAATTAGCTACTCATAGTTCTAGTTACAAAGATCATATTTTTTTAGAAAGTAATTAAAGATTATATTAGAAAGCAAGATAAATCTATCAAGAAAGCAATTAGAAGAAGATTACCTAAGAACAATTAATATATAGCAAAGGTTACCGCTGGAGTTGGTATTGTGGTCGTCACCCTTCAACAAACCCTATTTTTATTAATAAAATTCAAGTATAAATTCTCTCCTACTTCCTCTATGATTAATTTCTATACGAAACCCTAAAATACTAGGATACGGCCAATATATAGGTTTCAGAATTCAAAACCTAATTTTGATACAAGTGAAAAACTGCAAAATTATATCAAAGCCCTAGAAAAAAATCAGCCAGTGGATCCCTCCTTTTGACGCCATTTGGCGGCTAAGTGCCACTAATTATCTTGGAGATAACTTCTGGTTTTTCTCCTGCACAAGTCTTGTGTCTTGTTCTTTTGATTTTCCTGACTGTATTGCACTTTAACTCTTTAAAATATCTCAATCTTGTAGCTTTACTCTCTTTAAACTCTTTTTCGGCTTTCTCTGATTTTATGTCATCTCCTTGTATGAATCGGATTACTTGAAAAAGACACTAAAAATACCCTAGTAGTATTTATTTAAATACAAAAATAGATAGTATGAAGGATATAAATATGCAACATATGGCACTCATCAATAGCCTCTATAAGTATATCAGAAGGCAGTTTCGCTCCATGCCTGGCAAAAATATTAACAAGTCGCTGGTCTGGTAGAGCCACTTGTTTTCTTTTTCGAACAAAATCTTGTCTGAGTTCGTCAATGCATTGCCAAGAGGAAGGCTAGCTTCTCCGGGGCTTCCCGATTCATTGTTTCAAACGGAGCGTCAGTGATTATCTCCCTTGCGGTGGCGGGGCTGTACCTTAATAATTTTTCTCGGTGTTTCCGAAGACCTAGTTTGTGTATGAGGATTTCGGTAGTGAATCAGAATTGGGTGGCTCAGTTTGCACCTCCAGCAAATCCAAAGTGATGCCTACGGGATAGAGGATCCACTGAATAACCCACTACAAAGAAAAGAATTAAAGTTAGAAAATATTTTGAAGCAATGGGAAAATACTAAGTACTGAAACGCAGAGTTAATGGTAAACTCGTGCAAAGTTAATCAATAACTTCGCATGGAATCAAACGGGAAATTAAAAAATAACTCCGCATCTGAAGAAAATACGCGAAGCTAATAAATAGCTTCACGTCAGAAGCTAAAATGCGAAGCTAAGCCATAACTTTGCGTAGGAAGCACAACAGTCAAGGTTAACTTTGCGTAATTAGCAGTCAACGAGAAGCTAATAAATTAGCTTCGCGTAGAAGAATACCAGAGGTCTCTTCTTCTCCAAGTCATCAAGACTGTAGTACATCGATGATTTCGGCGGTGAAGAGTGTGATTGGCCGGTTAAAACCGAGCCAAATCACCCTAAGGCAATAATTTGGAGTCAAGAACAGAGATTTTACCTCCAATTGGTGCGGCATAGGTAAAGTTGCCGTTGCGGCCGTAGTCGAGGCCACTGCCGCAACTACTGCTGCTACTGCTCGTGCCGACCAGCGAGGAAGACTGGCGTGAGGTGGTGCCCTTCTTGGGTGCCATTGATCACGAAATCACAGAAAAAATGGAGAAATGGGGAAGAGAGAAATTGATCACAAGGAGTTCTGGATCTCTTGAGTTCTTGAAATCCTTGAAAGAGTGAAGAAGAGGAAGAAGAAGACTCTATTTAATTGAGAAAATTCACCCCTTGGTATTTGGCACAAAGTTCGGAGCAATTAAGGCAGTTGAACACGAAGCTACTAGCCTCGCATGTTGAAGTGTAAACGCGAAGAAAAGATGTGGCTTAACTCTGCGTTCAGACGTCAAATCATTATATTAGAAAACCAAAATATTTCAAAATTTGCCAAATTATAAATCATTTTAAAAACTTTGGAGGGGGTTTTGTTGGAGGTAAAAAATTCTAAAATAAAGAAAAGAGGCAAATAGCTCGCAGAACGCAAAGCTATTAATTAGCTTCACGCAGCAGAAACTTAACTTCGCGTGGATAAGTAAAATGCGAAGTTAAAATCTTAGCTCCGCATCCAGATTATTTAACTCTGCGTGAGCAGATTCTCAGAATCCTAAATTGATTGTGATTGAGATTTAGAATTATCTAATACACGAATTAAGTTCAATTAGAATCCAAATTCAAGAGATTTAAATCAAAATCAAATATTTGATTTGAATCTTTGATAAATACAAAAACTTTCTATTCTATCCCTATGGAAACTCTCATAACCAACTAAAATCTATAAATAAGCCTATTTGAGGGAGATTTTAGGGGATTTTGGCAATTCAAATTATGCGAGAGAGCTTTGAAGCCTTTGAGATCTTTTTGGCAATTCAAGTTACGCGAGAGCCTTGAATTCATTAAGATCAGCAGAGAGAGAGCTAGATCCAGTCATTATCTTCTTCAAAGAGAGATTTTAACGTCGGATCGTCAACATATTTTACTAGATAGATCTCATTGCCACATTAGAACCCACTTTTTTTATTATAAAAGAGAGCGATAAAATGTAAATTCTCTCGTTTATTTTTATATTATTCCTTTTTCATTATAATCATTGTAATCAATGGATGAAAGCAAGATTTTTGTAGACAACAACATACATGGATATAACATACATACCTATGTTGCTGCAACTCAGTAAATATATCAGATTTATAAGTCTTGTTTGACTAGTGCAAAATGAAATTAGAGGCTAAGATTTTGTACAGTTGTAAAGAATTAAATAATCTTTCCGATGAATCTTAAATGCACTTAATTGGAGTTCTAAAACAAAAGTTGTGGTCATTTTACTATGGACATGGTGTTGCTGCTAGGGATCATGTATAGGTGTGATTCCATATTTGATTGGATTAAATTTGGAGCCTAAAATTTTAACAACCCAAGATAACTCAATTG
Source organism: Dracaena cambodiana (assembly GCA_036321105.1). Classification (NCBI taxonomy): domain Eukaryota; kingdom Viridiplantae; phylum Streptophyta; class Magnoliopsida; order Asparagales; family Asparagaceae; genus Dracaena; species Dracaena cambodiana. The sequence continues at coordinate 21,942,577 of JAYEPQ010000008.1, read as the reverse complement.
GCTTTCTAATAAAACTTGTATGGATTCAATTGGAGTTTTAGAACAAAAGTTATGGTTGTTTTACTATAAACATGTTGCTGCTGCTATGGACCTGGTATAGCTATAATTTCTAGATTTGATTTGACTAAAATAACATTAAATTTAGAGTCTAAAATTTTAATTACTCTAGATAATTCAATTAGCTTTTCAGAATTAGAGTTTTAGAGTAAAAGTTATGGCCATTTACCCATGGGTATAGCGCTACTGAACGGCATATTTGGTACAACAATATTGGGTGAACTTCCATATTATTTTTTATTAGGTAAATGGCTGAATTATAATCTGCTATAGTTAGATGAATTGTACTTTAGTGAATTATCTTTCTAATGACACTAAAATGAGATTCGGAGTTAAGATACAAAAATTATGACAGTTCTAAAATAGGTTGTTGCATATGTATTGTTTGCAACACAATTTGTGCATATGTAATATGCATGGTGTGAAACATACCATGAAACTCAAGATAAATGCAACTTAGAGCATTTAGAATCTTGAAATTGAGTTAATACTACTTCAGATATCATATTTAAGGAGATTTATTCAAGAAATCACAAGTTTAAAATATTTGAGAGTGTATTCTTATCTCTTATTAAATTAAAATCGAAAATGAACCGATATTGATGCAATTGCTTCTCAAAAGTGAAGAAATTCCTCAATAATGGAAACGAGTTGATAGCTCATGCAAGTTACTTGAGCTGTAGTTCGTTTCCACTATCTCCAATAATTTTTCTTAAATTTTTTCTTATGAATTATGATCTTGACTCCCTAGGGTTCACTCATACCCAATTTCTTGGGTTTTAGTTTCGGTTTGGTCCTTTATCAAGTTGATACAAAATTAACGATTTTCAATGAATAATTTTTTATCTAAATGGTGAAAGGATAAATGAACTCCAAAATTTATAAAATTTGTTCTGAAAGAAATTAAAGATGTAGAGAAACTAATTCTAGAAAAAAATTAGAGAAAAATTATTGAATCACTATATTTTTACCGTGGGCTCACATAAATTTTCCTGAAATGGCGGCTCACCTACAGTCATCAGTCATCTATATATATATATATATAAAGAGAGAGAGAGAGAGAGAGAGAGAGAGAGAGAATGTTTTAGAATCATTGTAGTGCATAGATCAATTTTAATCCTAAGTAGCAATGATGATATGACAAATTTTTGGATATCTTGCGTTCTACAATTAATTAAGTTTTAATATTGGGCTGATATTTATTTATTTTATAAAAATTGGTGCTTATATGTGTCAAATTTGATTTGACATTTATATATATGGTATAAGGATATTGAAATAGCCATTTCGATTCATCGATTACAGTAAAAATTGCTATGATTGCATCTATATTTTTACTTACGTGCACATATTGAAAGGGTTGAATTGGATATTTCAGAAAAATTGTTTGGATCAAAATTTTAAACCCAGAAGATTTAGTGGCCTCTTATTAGGAAATGAAAAGCTTGATCTCTACTTTAATCATAACTAGGCAAATATATTTTCCCCTAAATTTCTTTTGCAATATGATTTTTCAAATTGCATGTGTGAATTTGCGCTCTTTTCTTTCACTGTTTCTTTTTTTTTTTCCATGCATTATCCACGTGCGTTCTAACTAGCTTCAAAACTAGCTCCAAAAATAGGGAGTTTCTAAAAGAGCACACTATTTTTTTTTTAGCAAGCCCACTTTATAATTGTCCGTATTTTGACTCCAGATTAAAAAAAAAAAAAAAAAAAAAAAAAAAAAAAAAAAAAAAAAAAAAAACTAAGAAGTGGGTTACATCTCAAAAGCCTTTCGCTGTACATGAAAAAAAAATACTAAGTGGCTTACATCTCAAAAGCCTTTCGCTTTAAATGCAAGTCCGATCGTAGGATTTCTAATATCCCACCAAATCAACGGCCAGAGTTGCTCGCACCCACCATCCCCGCAACAGACTATGTGGGGCCCCGGTCAGTGAGTACGACGAAACTGCCACGGACCTGTGGGGCAACTTCCAGCGCACGACCAGCACGAACGTATGACAACGTCCCCATGCCATGTTCTCCTCTGTAATTTCGCGCAGAATCCTGGGACTGGGCAACAAGATATTCCTAAACGCACCCCTCAAAATTTTAAACTACATCCCTCAAAAAATTCAAATTTATTCTAAGTTGGAAATTAAATATTTGAGGCGTATTTTACCCGTGTTTTCTTCCCCATCTTAAATCTCTTTCAAAACTATCTCTTAGATGTGGTTGTTTGCAAGGAAATAATGAAAATAGTAAAAGTAAAAGTTTCACTATTTTATTTATTTGTTTAATTAAGAAAATAATTAGAAGTTATTTATGCAAATATGATGTAGATTCAATGTGGTATTTTTATTTTCAATTTTCTCTTCACCTTTTTTTTTAAGTGAAAAAATTCATAAAGTCCAAAAAATAAGATATTTTACTTATGTTTCATGATTACTTTTCAATTCTAATGTAAGTAGCAAACTTAATAATAGTATTATAATTTTATTTAAAAAATTAATGTCCTTCCTATCTACTCCTTACTTTCAAAACTAAGCACAACAAATACTAAAATTCTATTGAAAATGTTTCTTTTATTCTTTCATCTTGGAAGTTATTTACAATTTTTATTTCTTCCTTCCTCTATTTTCAACTGCCTAGCAGGATCTAAATCTCTCTAAAAATTTATGCTAAAAATAATAGAGCTTTCTCTCTTTCAATTAAAATGAAATTCAAATATTTGAATGAAGGACCTCGCAATTGAGAATACAATAAAAGTAGATTAAAGTTCTTAAAAAATAATTTGTGCAAAAGGTAAAATTTGAATAATAAATATTATTCAATTTTTTTTATTTTTTTCCCATTTCAATAATTAATATTTTGCTTACAAAAATTTAAATTTTTGAGGTGTTACGGATTTTCATTCTTAGAAAAGAGAAGAAACGGTTGAGAAAAGACGTCATTTAGAAATTAGAGGGAAAAAACGAAGGATAATTTTAAAATATAAGGATATATTTTTAAAGAGGTTATAATTTTAAATTTTATAACTAATATATCTAGTAAAAGGGGGCATTTAAAAATTGGAGTATTTACTGGTTTGTCCCCCAAATCTTTATACATTATGATTTAGTCCCTCAAATCTTCAAATTTAGGATTTAGTTCCCGAATCTCCTAAGTTACTACAATTTAGTCTCCTCCCAAAATCTCCCAATTTTTTGACCTGATATTACCATTTTACCCTTCCTTATTTATTCTCTCTCCTTCTCCCTTCTCCTCCTCTCTTCCTCTTATTTTCTTCTTTTCTTCATTATTTCTCCTCTCTTCTCCTTTTCTCTTTCTTCTGACTTTCTCATCTTTTATTTATTGAGAGAAGAGAGGAAGAAGAGAGAGGAGAAGAGAGGAGGAATAATGAAGAAAAGGAGAAAAGAGGAGGAAGAGAGAAGGAGAAGAGATGAGGAGATGAGAAAAAATGAATAAGGAGGGTAAAATGTTAATATCAGGTTAAAATTTTTGGGGATTTGAGAAAGGGACTAAATTGTAGTAATTTAGGAGATTTGAGATACTAAATCCTAAATATGAAGATTTGGAGACTAAATCATAATATATAAAAATTTAGGGACAAACTAGTAAATACCCTTTAAAAATTAGAGAGTGCGTTTAAAATTTCTCTCGAAAATATTCGCATCAACCCGGCTGGAGACGAAAGCAACCGGGACCTACCTGTCGTTCTCCCCCACCGACACCCTTAACCGGCGCTACAGGTCAGTCGCAACCGGCTGTAGCAAGCCCCTCGTTCTCGTCACCTCCAGGCGGTGACCAGACCACTAATGACTTCTTTAAACATAACTCCCGCACTCTCTCTTCCGCTTCTTTCTGTAACAGCTCCCCACGAACGAGCACGAGTGCAAAGCGCGAGGGTTGGTTCGGATCTCAAATCCGATCAAAAACCGCCGATAAAGCGATCTCAAGTCCGGCGGCATCGCCGATTCAAAAACGCTCTTCGATCAAAAAGGGAGTTAGCAGGTCTAGTTGAGGTTAGTGGGCGATTATCTTTTTTGTTAATATTTTTTGGACTTTGATCTTTTGTCGGCTGCTTTTCTTTTCAAGATTCTGTGAAGAATCGGCGACTTTGTGCATGCTTTTCTCGTTCTTTCAGTATTATATTCGTCGAGATCTGTGGGAAAGTTGGATTCTGGCGTTTGTGATGGATACTTTCTTTTGTTGTTAATAGATTTGGTTGTTTTGTTTGTTTAGTTGAGAATGGTTTTGATTTTGAGTGCGAGAAGTGGAGAGTATTGAGATTGATGTATTGTTGCAATGTTTCTTTTAATTGATCGTGAGATCTGAGTCTCGATGAATCAGCTTTGATTGGATTTTTAATTTGATGAAATCCTTCGAGTTCTCGTTTCAGTCTTCGGTGATTTTCTATTTGATTTATTTTACCTCTCTTTTGATAAACAGTAGAGGGACAGCGAAATGGGATGCCGTTTGCTGTGCTTTACTCCGCTCTATTGTCATAATAGTTCATTTGATTGTTTTAGTAAGTATCCTTTACTGTTTAATTGCTGAAATTAGGAAACTACAGACTGAAAAATATTGTTTGTCTTTAGTTGTTTTGAGGTCCTAATTGAGGAATGTGCTCAATTTAAGTGAAACTTTAACTTGAAATTAGTGTCTAATTTGAACAAATATGAGATTGAAAGAATGCTATTTTACTGTAATGCTATCAATTTAAGCCTAGTTATGTACCACATCATCAGCATTTAAGATTGAGAAGAGCAACACTAAGAGGATGAAGGATTACAAGTGTAACCATTAATGCATTTGTTAGTCTCTACTGTATGCTTATTGATCCAACAAAATAGCTATTTTCTTTGTAAGAAAACTTGCTTGGGAGCCATTTTTGGAAAAAAATAGTCTAACTTTTGTTATTGTATATTTACCAGGTTATGTGAGGTTATTTGGGTTAGAAAAATGGTGACTTTTTTCAGTATCTCATGAATACCTTAATGTACCTTCACTAACTGGTCTATTCTATGCCACTCCTTTGAATAACTGCTTTCATAGCCATAGAGATGGAACGTGCGTGCATCTTATAAGGCCTTTCCCAGCATCTTATGCCCAATTAAAATGGATAAATTCCTTTCTATCTTGAATTTTCTTGATTTCCCACTGTTATTATACTAATATTTTCAGATAGGATGGTTGCTAAATGTTTTCTCTAGTATAAAACATTTTTCCTTGGCCTCTACAAACTTGGATTTGATCCCTTTCCATACAATTGTAAATATCGATGATCATATACTTCTTATTATCTTCAGATAGATCAGTTTGTTTTTGGGTATGTTCTTTCAGGTATGTTTAGTTTAACAATTCTTTGAACAAATTCTTTCCTATGTAGGGTAAAGATGAATTCTTCCCTATGCCAAAGCATAAATTTAGTTTGTGATGCTTTGATGTTACTAGTTGAGATATAATATGGTAGACCTGCTTTTAGAAAATCACGATGAGATTTCTTTGACATGCTTTTACCCCATATGGAGCATTTTTTTTATCTGTTCCTTTCAAACAATTTTCTTTGTTTTTTATTTATTTTTTATGGCAGGTTTATAGTGCTTATTTGATAAGCTAGGAAGTATGGATAGGGACACAAATGCAGACAGACACACGGCACATGACTTCTTTGAAAATGAGGATACAGACATAGTAGTGGCAATGATGTAGAGAAAATATGAAAATATTTTCTATAATTGTTAACATAATAATATTACTACTCAAATATCCAAAAAGAAAGCACCGGTAATATATGTCTAAGTTTCTCTTCATTATTTTACAATTGACAAGTTTGGCCAGTAACCATACATTTATCTCTGTTTCTCCCTTTATAGGTTGTGATGATAATAGGTCATGAATTAGGCTAGACAATATGAACACTAAAAATCATATATTAGATATAGAAAACAAACAAGACTAAGTACACAAGTAAATATTGAAGTATAAATTCAGAAAACTAACTAGGTGTAGGTAAATGTTACTAATTTAGCAATATTTATTTCTGATTTTTGCTGACCATTTAACTCTTATTGTTTTAATACAACCTATGACAAATATGGATATGGCATGAAATGATATTTTTTTCCTTTTTTTTTATTGGAAACGTTGCGTGTTGTGTTCGAATAGTTTTTATTGTGTCTATGGTGTGTCTATATCAGATATGTAACCAACACGAACACGACGTTACCAGCAGCGTGCCCTTGCTTCTTAGCTAATAAGCTTGGAAGCATAAGGAGCTATAAGTTTATTTAGCTATTTTTAGTATATGTGTAATTCTATCCTAACAACTATTCAGAGTTTTTGGGTTCTGGATTTCTTGTATTTTTAGTTGCAAGATAAAATAAGTGTTCTGCCATTAATTGCACCATTGACTACTTTCTCCAAATAAGTACAAAATGAAATTTTTTGATCCGCACGTGTAGTCTTCCTTGAATGCCATCAAACTTTGAGGTTCTCACTTGACTAATTTTACATTTAATTATGCAGAACTTGTTTATCATTTGATGATTGATTACACACCCATTTGAGAATTTAAAATGTCGAGCCAAAAACTAAAAACTACTTTATCAAGTTAGGATGTATATATGGCCTTGTTAAGTGTCTTCTTGCCCATAGGAGTTTAAGAAATCTCCTAGGCATGTCTTTCTATTTACTCACCACCGACAGTTACATATTGATTTTTAATTTTGTGATATAATACATTGGCGTGCATGTTACTTGCTATAGATTTACTATTTGCTAGATGAGGTCTACAAATTCTGATACTATATCTATATTCACCTTTAGTTCAAAATCTTTTCCTTTACAAAATTCACTGTTCCTGATAAGTAATTCTTTCTGGTCAGATGTTGTGAAGTCTATTATATAAGCACTAAACCATTAGTTGTCTCTTTGGTCTTTTTCTTTAAGTTTGTTGTCCTATTCAGGTTTAATTTTGTACATAGTACTTGTTAGATTAGAAAACTATTTTGTATTTGGATTTAGTTTAGATTTAGTCTCACATTGCCTATTGGATTGTTTATATGGTGTTTAGATACCTATAAACATATGCATCCCTTGACTCATAATAAACAAATTGGCTAGTTTTGATTATTTCATAATATGCTATCAGAGTGCATTATGAAATAAATTTCAACCGTCAATTTCAACCTTCCTAATCGATAGGCGACTCCGATTTCGATGCCGACTATTTCAACCTTCCTAATCGATAGGCGACTCTGACTTCGATGCCGACTCCGATTCTGACTCTGATTTCATAATCATGTCACTAATTCAATACCGACTCAGATTCCAACTTTGATTTTGATTACAACTCCGACTTCATAATTGCGTCGCCAATTTGATTTTGTGTCTGCTTCAGTTTCTATTTTTTCTCTACTACGTGACTACAGGGACTTTGATTGGTCCCTCCTCAATTGTAAAGGTGTAATTCAGACTTGATATAACTATTTGCTCCTTCTTTTGCCAACTACTGCTTATAAGTAGGAAGTTTATTTGTTATTTATTACAGCTTCTAAGAAAAAAATTTATCTGCTACTTGCTACTGTTTTTAAAAAAGAAGTTTATTTATTGTCTATTATTTCTTCTAACGAGTCAAAAGGGAGGCTAGACGAATCCCTTTTTTCCTTTTATTTCCTTTGGGAGTAATCTATGACCCCTCTCTACTACTACTTCTAAGAAAAAAGTTTATCTGCTCTCTACTACTAATTCTAAAAAAAAAGTTTATCTATTATCTACTACAAACTTCTAAGAGAAATTTATTTGCTGCAACTTCTTCTAAAAAAGAATTTTATTTGTTGCTTACTATTGCTTCTAAAAAAAGTTTATCTACTGCTACCTATCAACTTTCGATGGTAGAATAAGGTCCTATCATGGTGATGATAGGTGTGCTCTGATTATTCAAGTGATTCATATACAATAACTACTACTGCTAATACTACCGTCTACTGCTGTTACTACTACTGTTGCTCATCCACTTTAAATTAATCGGTACTACTGAAGAGGAAGACCATATTTTCTAATATGTGCAACAATTTGGATATAATTAATATTTATATTCCAATTTGAGGGGGAGTGTTAGATTAGAAAGTAATCTTGTATTTGAGTTTAGTTTAGGTTTAGTCCCATCTTGCCATTTGGATTGCTTCTATAATATTTAGACAGTTATAAATATATGTATCTCTTGACTCATAATAAATAGATTGGCCGGTTTTGATTATTTCATAACAGTACCAACGCAAAATTTCATGTTTGTGCCCTTGTAAGATAATCCTTCATGTGAACGTGAGGAATAAAGATATTCTGTTAAATCATTTCCTATTTCTATGTTTTATTTAATATTTTATCAAGTAAGTTTTATTCTGAATTTTCAGACTTACTTATAAATATCTTTTCGCTTTGTCATTTCAATTAGTTATCTAGTTCATATTCTATTTCACATAGTATTCGAATAACAAGAAGTTTGCGTTGCCTTATTTTGTCCTGAGACTCCACCGTTCAAGTTTGATCCAATCTTCATTTTTAATCACAATTTTTGAAATTTTACTTTCTGTTTTAGTATGTTGTTGGAACATAAGATGATCAAATTAACAGTTATGAAAAATTATGAGTTATTATTGTATAATGGTAGCAATGATATCTGGATCATGATGCATATGACAATGAACTTAAAAAGTCTTTTCTTTTCAGGTTAAGACCTTCAAGACCCTAAGATGTTAGTTGAGAAATAAATATGAGAACTTAAATTGTGTCATTGTATGGCTTCAGTTCAAGGATAAACTTTTAAGTACTTCTGTAAGTGATATGAATGCAGTGTCATGCATCTATTGACTTTTGTGAGATATGATCAATGGTCATGCCAATGGCTTATGCAGATCTGAAGAAGTAATTGTAGATGCAACAACTACTGAAATGGGTACGAAAGATAATGTAGAAGAAAGAGATAGCCGTTCGAATGACATTGAGAAAGATGTCAAGCAGGAAAATGGAGAATCAGATTATGAGCCTGCAAGAGACTCTCTTTCATCTCAGAGCAATGAAGATAACATAAAAAGAGCTTCACCGGTGCCCAAAAAGCTTTCGAGAAAAGAATCTGTTGAGAACGGAACTCATGCATCAAGTGGTAGTAGAAATAAACAAGCTAGTATGATGCAATACAAGGCATCAAACAGTGGTCAAAGAAGATCTCAAAAACCCAGCAGAGGTTCCTCAACACCTAAGGTACTCGGTGTCAAGAAATCTGACCATGTGAAAGTTCCTCCAAAACCTCCTTCAGAATTATCTGAAGAAAGTGACGACAGGGCCATAGAAGAAGTAAAAGAGATGGATGTTTTAGATGAGTCTCTCATCTGTGATCGAAGTGCTGGAACGGATGATGATATTGCTGATACAGAAGAGAATAATGTCGAAGATGATAATACAAGTGCATTTCAGAAGATTGAGGATATGGAACAGAAAATTGAGAAGCTCGAGGAGGAATTGAGAGCAGTTGCTGCACTTGAGATTTCTCTGTACTCTGTGGTACCAGAGCATGGGAGCTCAGCACATAAGGTCCATACACCTGCAAGACGTCTTTCGCGGCTGTATATTTATGCCTGTAAGCACTGGACTCAGGGTAAGAGAGCTATCATTGCTAAAAACACAGTGTCAGGACTTGTATTGATTGCCAAGTCATGTGGCCATGATGTTTCTAGGTAAAGAAGTTGCAAACATGCATACCCAAGTTTGTTAAAGAATTTTCCTTCATACTAACATCTTTTTTTTTTTTTTCATTTTCTAATTCAAGGTTGATTTTCTGGCTGTCAAACACAGTTGTGCTAAGAGAGATAATATCTCAAAATTTTGGAAACATATGCCATACAAATACAAGTTTGAGTGTTGTAGAGTCCAATGGAAGTGGAAAGAACATTGACAGTAAATCTCCCCAGGCAAAATGGAAAAATGGCTCTGTTGGCAAAAAAAAGAAAATGGCCAGCATTTTGCAGGAAGTAGATGACTGGCAGGAGACAAGCACATTTATGGCTGCACTGGAAAAGATTGAATCTTGGATCTTTTCTCGTGCTGTTGAATCAGTATGGTGGCAGGTAAAATTTGCTCTTCTACTTGTTATGTTGGTAAAATTCTATTCCTTCTAGGTGTCCTAGTCATGTAAAATCTGGTTAATTTGTTAGAAAGCTAGATGCTTGCATATTTCTTACTGAAAGTTCATTCTATTGAACTTTTACTAATATATCCCTGTTGTTTCCGGTAAGGTAATGCTTGATGAAGACATAAGTATGTCAATGGGAAACCTTTTTACTTTTGTCTGTCTTGTAAGTGATATTGTTTTTCACTGGTGGTATCCTTACAACCCTTCTAGTGCTTGGTGGGAAAAGGTGACTTCCTTTTGCCCATTACCAAATGGGACCAAAAGTGTTTTACTTTGTCACATCAAAACCGTTATTGGTTTACTTGAATACTTGCCTTTTGATCGTAGTAGGGGTCATTTTATCCACTAATTTATGCATCAACAACACATCGGTGCTGATTATTGTTGCCATACAGTTAAATAAGTCATATTGCAGAAGTGCTATATGTCAATTTCATACTTTGAAGAGTTTCCAGATAATAGAATTATTAATGATCACTCACTCAGTTAACTGGATATAATAGTTGATTATTTTTCCGCCTTCTGTATATGAAAAGGTGGTACATTTCATTTACACGCCACAACAAATATCAGCTTATCTTTCTATGAGAGAAACTACATTGCGGTGTTCTTGAATAAGGTATATTTAACAATAGGAAACATACAAATTTTGATGCAAAACCTTGTATCGTCTTGTTTAAAGATCCCTAGTATTCTTGTTGAAATGCACTTTTCCATATTAGTTGATAGATTTTGCTATGTATACTCAATTGAATTTATTTCTCCAAGTACGTAAAATTATAGTTACATTTCCAAAGAACATAATGATGAGAGTTATTAGCTTTTAATTTCATCATGATGGTGGAAAATGTGATTATGTGTATATTATACAGGTTGACTACTTTTAAAGTCGTCATAATTTTTATAAGCATCTGTAATACTTATCCATTATGATTTATTTCCTCTCTAATGAATCCTTCCTGATTGTGTTTTCAGACCTTGACTCCACATATGCAATCTCCAGTGGAGGATTTGTATTCACCAAGAGGATACGGGAAGGTGTTAGGACCAGCTCTAGGTGATCAGATGCAAGGCAATTTTTCGATCAACCTATGGAACAGTGCATTTCATGATGCCTTTACCAGACTCTGTCCACTCCGGTCGGGGGGGCATGAGTGCGGCTGCTTGCCTGTGTTGGCAAGAATGGTATGGAGCGTGATATTTTATTTTTTACATTTAAGCCTTGCACATTCAAGTGAGAAACATCACAAAAAGAAACCAACGTATACATTTTTAATGATAGCCCCTAGCCATGTCTATAACAAATTATCTCTGGGACGTCATAAATTCTACATAATTACAGTTTTTTAAACTTCGTTTCATCTATTTGAGACTTCCGAGAAGATCAAGTGAGGGAACCATTATCGTTTTCAGTACAGGCAACTTTTATGCATTATATGACTTTTATATTTACTGTAGTGAAGCATGTCATAATTAGGCTGGAACATGAACATTGATGTTTTGACTTGCTTTGCTAATAAGATTATATGTTTTCTTTGCTTTATTATAGGTGATGGAACAATGTGTCTCCAGATTAGACATTGCAATGTTTAATGCTATTTTACGTGAATCAGCAAACGAGATGCCAACAGATCCTGTATCAGATCCAATTGTCGATCCAAAAGTTTTACCGATCCCTGCAGGAGATTTGAGCTTTGGTTCTGGTGCACAGCTTAAAAATTCTGTAAGAATGACATCATTTTTCTATGGGTTAATTACATTTAGACCCCCTTAGTATTAGGGGTGTGTAACTTAACACCCCTGAATTTTGAAACTCTCAAAAAAATTCCCTGAACTTAATTATTTTCACTCTTCTTTTTTTACTAAAGTGCACTCTTGTCCCTCTAATTCTTATTTTACCCTCATTCCTCCCTTTAAGCAGCACACTTCCTCTCTCTCTCTCTTTCCTCTCGCTCTCTCTCCTTCTCTATCCCTCTCTCTCAGTCACTCACGCTCCCTTTCTGACTGAGAGAGAGGGATAGAGAGAGAGTGACTGAGAGAGAGGGATAGAGAGGGGAGAGAGAGAGGGAGAGAGAGAGAGGGAGAGAGAGTGTGTTGGTTAAAAGGAAGGATGAGGGTAGAATAAGAATTTGAGGGACAAGAGTGCACTTTAGTAAAAAAAATAGAGTGAAAATAACTAAGTCCATGGATTTTTTTTTTAGAGTTTCAAACTTCAGGGGTGTTAAGTTACACACCCTCAATACTACAGGGGGTCTAACTGTAATTAACCCTTTTTCTATATGCATGTGTTTATAGCAAATGGAGTTATTAAAACTAATATATCGAGAAGGTTTATTTAATATAATTCTGTACATGACTACAATAGATTCCAATGTTGTGAACTATAAGCAGTCTAGAAGGAGATAGGTCAACCAAATTTGCCCTTGGTTTAAGTTCACTGTCTTGGTCAGTTCAGACACTCCTTCGTACATTAAGCCTCATTGCAATGGCCTTGAGGTCTGCGGTTCAAATCCCTCTTGCACCAGGCTATTTAAAGGAGAAAGGAAAAAACTTTTGGACTGGATGCCCTCCACTCGAGTGTTGGAAGCTGCAACAAGAAAGAAACCTAGCTCAGCACCACTCCTTCAGAGAATAACTTGAAGATTTATAGTAGTCTAACAGTACATCTTTAAATAACCTTTTCTAGAGAGCATACATCTCATACTCTTGATATGACAGCAAAGATGCTGGTGGTCTATATGTTAACTGAAAATGGTTGATTGTTTTCAGATTGGAAATTGGTCCAGATGTTTGACAGACTTGTTTGGTATGGATGCTGAAGACTGCATTAAAGACAATAAAGCCAACGGGGATGATGAAGCAGGAAGGGATGCTGACTCAAAATCCTTCCCCCTTCTTAATGAACTTAGTGACCTCTTGATGCTCCCTAAAGATATGCTGCTTGAAAGGACCATCAGAAAAGAGGTGAGCTTTCCAATGAGGCAGCTACTATATAACTTCAAATTTGGTCTTTCTCCTGTTACCTCGTTAAAATACTTGTTTATTTTTGTTTACTACTCAAGGTCTGCCCTTCAATTGGTCTACCCTTAATTACTCGGATACTGTGCAATTTTACGCCTGATGAGTTCTGCCTGGATCCTGTTCCAGGAATTGTTCTTGAGGAACTGAATGCAGAGGTATGTTTTTTGTGAAGTTATTGTGTATTGCAGTTAATATGAGTGTCTGCTACGTGGAATACAGTTTCACACATATTATTTCGTGTTTATACCACCAAACTTTTCTTTTATTTCATTCTGTATTTTCACGGGCATGCATCGTATTGTTATAGCTAGGATATAGCTGCTCCTTATCCTTTGCCTTCTGAAGAGTACAGATACAATCATCTGATTGCAGCTGCTGATGTCAAAACTACTTCATATCAAAAAAAAAAAAAAAAAAAAAAAAAAAAAAAATCCTTCCAAATGCAGATCGGTTGTAATTCTTGTGATTATTTTGTCACCCACCGTATACTTGACGGACAAGTTTATTTAAAATTGGTTTCGTCCCAACCTGCTTGTGCGTGTACTTGTTCTATGACTTTGATAATAATCTCCCATCTTCTTAGTTTCAGGTATCTAATTCAAGAATGGTTGAGGTCTTAGTTTCAAGTATCTAATTCAAGAATGGTTGAGGAATTGATTGCTCCATTTGTTTAAAGTATACTCTGTGTGTGTGTATCAGTTTGAGTACAGTTAATCAGATCATTACTTTTAGCACTCATGATATGCAAATGGATGATTTTGTCTAAACTTACTTGGAATGTTGCTACTTAAGTTGGCAGTATGTTCACTAGATAGTACATTCAGCTACCAAAACTTGATGGCCACTCGCTTTTCTCTTTTTCCTTTTTTGCAAGAGAAAGAAGACCCCTCTGCTGATAATCATCCTAAATTGCTTCTTTACATTCAACTTTCCTACGCTGCAAATTATAGTATGTGTATTGGTGCAAATTCGTTGAAATTTTGGTTTGAACTTCCTTGAAAAATCCTGGAAATATATGTTCTGGAAAATATTTGGTCAAAGTGTTCATTTGATTGGTATTTTGTTCATTCATCAGAGCTTGTTGGAGTGTCGTCAATCCGAAAAAGATATGATATGCAGCTTCCCATGTTCTGCTGCTCCGGTTGAGTACTTGCCTCCGTCGGCTGCTGATGTTGCAGAGAAGGTGGCAGATGCAAGTGGGAAAGCCAATCTGGATCGGAGGGCATCGATTATCCAGAGAAAGGGGCACACCAGTGATGAAGATTTGGATGACTTGGATTCTCCCCCGACATCCATAATCAACAAGAAGACAAGTATTGGGGAAGGAACCCAAGAGGAAAGCAAGCAAAGAAATGTAAGGTATAAACTTCTTCGTGAAGTCTGGTCTGAGTAAATGAATTGTAATATGCGGATTTTACTATGCATTCATCTTGTTCTGTTAGAAAAAGAGAGGGACAGACAACAAGAAAATAGAATGCTGTTCAACCAGGTTGTGAAATTAGTAGGACGGTACCCTTATTTTTCTATTTCAACGGCTCTATTTTTTTTTAATAAGAAACAATGAGCTGTTGCCTCCCGCATTCCATTAAAATGATTTTAACAGAACTATATAGAAAGAAACAGAAAAAAAAAAGAAATAAGTAAAACGAGTACATATATCCATTTGTAAGCAAAATGGATTACATCATAGTGTACTACAAGTTACATAGAGAGGGAAGACAAGTAGGACAAGTAGCTCCTGCCGCTGGAATGAGAACTACAAAACAGTTAGCATTCGCAGTCTCTATTCTTCATCATCCAAGTTTCCTTCGGCGGCCAAGGCTATATTAACGCCTGCAGCTGCTGTTTCTGTGCAGATCTCGGGATGTCCACAACAGAAATCCTAGAGGTAGAGGCATGAGGGGCTGTCCTTACATCTCCAAATGCTGTTGTCTATAAAAACACATCATTAGTAATATTATAAATGCAGTGATCCAAATTATAGGTTGTATCAAAAAATATTCTTCTATTTCTCTCTAACCATAGATTTTAAGCTATCACAACTGTGTCTTTTGGCCATGTCTGTTTCACTCCTTATATAGAGAAGTTTTAACTAGATTGTCGGTACTCTGTCCAACCTAAGTCGGATGTTGTGCTAGTGAGTGACTTCGAGCCAAATCGTCGTGGTGAAGGGGCATTCCATTAACATGTGTCACTATTTTAGCAACGGACCCACACAGAGTATATCTGCTTGGGCCTTGTCATTCTCTTTGCTATAGGTTATCCTAGGTGAGAATCACATTCTTATTTAGGAGCTAAAGAAACATTTTAACCTTTAGAGGACATTTTGTCTTTCAAATATGAGTTGCGTGTTTGGATCTGATCCCTCCATCGTTTAGGAAGCCATCTATTGTCTTAACCGAGAATTGTCTTGAGTTCTCCCATTTCCAGACCGGTAAATCATCGTTATTAATGATCCGGAATTGTTATAAAATGTTGCGCAGGGTATACTAGCCTGTTCTTGGGTCAGTCCCTAATCTCTATCTTCCTCTGCTCCAAAACTCTGTAATCGTCCCTTATTTGCACATGCATCTATCGTAGGTTTGTGGGAATGATATTTTAAGGGGTAAGATATCACACCAGGTATCTTCCCAAAATACAACGGTATCCCCCTGCCAGCGTTAAATGACACCCCAGCCAAAACATTCTTTCGTACTCCTGATCCCTCTCCAAAATCTTGAAATATTGTATGTGTTTTTATCTTTGTCTCTCCATGACTCTCTTTTGGGGCCATATTTTTTTTCATAATATAGCTTGTAATGTTCCCCCGGTTGAGACAGTAGCCTCCACCACCATTTGGCGATAAGACCCAGATTGAAGTTTTTTAAGTTCAGGACACCTAGCCCTCCCTCTCTTTTAGCCTTACACACCTGATCCCACACAACCAGTGGATTTTCTTCTCATAATTTACCGAGTTCCCCCATAAAAATCTACTATGCATTCTATCGATCTTTAGTCTAACCCACCGGGGTAAGATGAGGTAAGACATAAAGTACAATAGAATTGTAGAGAGCATTGCATTTAATAAAACTAATTTACCACACAAGGACAACATTCTTCCTTTCCAACCATCCAGTCTCCTGTTTACTCTCTCAATGATTGAATCCCAGTCCGATTTTCAAAATTTGTCCAGTCTGATTGGAATATCTAAATAGGTAATTGGAAATTTGCTTACCCTACAGCCAAAAAACCCCACTATTAATTTACTTATGGTATTCTCTCCATTAATGAAAGTAAGGAAACTCTTGTGATAATTAATTTTCAGGGTAGACCATGCCTCAAAGTAATTTAAAATCCATTTGATCGCACATGCCTGTAGGACGTTGCGGTGTCCGAAAATTAATATATCTTTTGCATATTGCAAGTTTGTGAATGCTGTCGATCTATCGGTAGGGAGACCATAGATCTTTCCAGCCTCCTTCATGCAATCGAACAATAAGTTAAGCCCTTCTGCCACTAACACAAAGAGAAGGGGAGATGAGGGTCACCCTGTCTGAGTCCCCTTTCGCAAATAATTTTCCTCCCTAGCTCACAGTCAGCTAAAACGGATATTTTTGCAGAGTGGAGCTAGAGGGTGATCCAACTGATCCACTTGGGGCCAAAGCCTCTATTCGTCAAAACTTCTAACAGACAATCCCAACTAACTTTGTATATACTTTCTCAAAGTCAAGTTTTAATAAGTAACCTCTCTTACTAGACCTTCTATATTGGTGAACTATCTCTTGCGCAATAGCCACTCCGTCAAGTATATTGCATCCTGCAACGAAGCCCGTCTGGGTATCTCCCACCATCACCTAGACATATGAAGCGAGACGTGCCACTAGAACCTTCAAAAATATTTTTAGCACACTGTTTAGAAGGGCTATCGGACAGTACTGGGTGATTGTCTCTAGAGAATTCTTTTTCGGAATGAGTACTATAAATGAGTAGTTCAGTCTATCCAAGCAGGCACCTCTGTTATTCAATTATCTGAACAAATTGTAAAGATCCTCTTTGATTACTATCTAGAAAATTCGGAAGAAAAAAATTGGAAATACATCTGGACCTGGCACCTTGTCCTGCCCTAGATCCCAGATAGCCTTTTTAATTTCTTCCTCAGAGAATCCCTTCTTTAATTCATTCAAGTTACTTTGTGGGGCCATATTTCTTTAACTAAGCTAATCCTCCTATTCAGAGTGACCAAAAATATCACGAAAGTAATTATAGATATGCTTCTTGAGATCTACTACAAATATTCTGCCCTCTAGGGTGTTGAGTGAAGTATTGCATTAGCCTCGTGTCTCATATTTGCAACCCTATGGAAATAAGTCGTGTTAGCATCGTCCTCGTTCGGCCATTTAGATTGGACTTGCTGGTGCCATATGATCTCATCTATTTTGAAGAGCTCCTGTATTTCTTTTCGATACAATATTAAGGATGCTCTTTCCCCATCTGTCAGATTAATAATCTCTTCACGTTTCTTAAGAGACTCAATATTTTGCATTAATTTCTTCTTTCTTATTCTTAACAGGTTTCGGTGTCTCCTGTCCCACCTAAACAGAACCCGTCATAATCTTCGTAATTTGCAGTATATAACCTTAGCTGTGTCCCTTTTCCTGATTGAGAGTGACCAATTCATTTAGATTAGGTCGTGGACCTCATTATATTCTAACCACCACCTCTCGAACCGAAATAACATTTTGGGTTTAGCTTCGTGTTCTCCTGAATCTAGGTATATCAGGGCGTGGTCTGAAGTGGGTCTAGAAAGCGAGTAAACACTGAATAAACCAAATCTTGTCTCTCAAGTATCTGAGACCAACACCCTATCTAGTTTAGCCAAACATGGATTTTCCCTTATATTAGACCAAGAGAATCGTCGGTCTACTAATGGGATCTCAATTAAACTCAAATCGCAGATGATGTCATTGAAATCCTCCCTATCCTGAACATTGTGGTCCCCACTGTTACACTCCGCGTATCTAACGACATTAAAGTCCCCTCCAATTACCCAAAGGAGATTGTTTAGTAGTTCGATCTCGCGGATCTCGTCCCATAATGCCCGTCTTTTGTCCCTATGATTCAGTCTATAAGTTGTCGTGACTTTTTGGATCCAATCACTAGACCTCTGCTTGACAATCATGGTCAAAGTGAATTCCTTGGCATAGACATTTAAGATTTCATACCTGTTCCCGTTCACTCCAATAGCAATCCCCTGATATCCCCCTAGCTTTTTTAAAAATTACTGTAAAGTTTTTTCTTAGGGTGATTTCTTGTTCTATCAAGATCGATGGGTCATCCAATTTTATTTCTTCCAAACAAAAGATATTTACTCCATTGTCTCTATGGACTTCAATGACCATGCATCTCTTTGTTCTATCCCCTAAACCTCTAACGTTACAAAAGACTATCTTCATGCTTAGATGCTATTACCCTCTTCACTGTTACTACAGATAACCGTTATAAGTTTTCGCTATTTGTTTTACCCTCCCATTCGTCATTAGCCCTAGGGGGTATTTTTTTATTAGGTCGATGTTTAGGGTTCTACTGCCATCACTGTCCCCCAAATCAATATTACAAATTTGTGCAAATTAAAGTAAAGTTTGATTTAGTAATAAATTAAGGATATCAAATGAGAATAAGGAATTACTTTTGTCGAGGTTGACATGCAATGCCTTTCTCTTTGATTTGAGTGAGAGTATCTGTCCGGACTAGTAGTTGTGGCCCCTTCTCTTCTCACTCAGCCTTTTGCTGTATCTTGTTGGTGTAGCAGTTGGTGGGGATCTAGAATTCCAGTGATCTCTTCAAAGTCAGATATAGGTTCTTCTTGTGTGGCTGGAATCCTCTCCTCGTCCCCCTCCATGGCTTCCAATCCAACTGCTCCATCCAGGCCCTCTCACCCTCCTTCGCATTACCCGATGTCTGGATTGGGATTTCTGAATATTGTGTTTTCGTTCTTGAGGCAGTCTTCATTCGGAGCCTCTTTGGCCGTCAAAAAGGCTGACGACGCCGTGTAGAAGTAGAATCCTCTCCTTTAATTAAATTCTCCAAAGTTTTACCCATGGCCTCATTTAGTAATTCTCTATCTAAATCAAGGATAGAAGAGAAAAAAAGTATTGACTGTATGTAGGCTGCATAAATAATTTTTTTTGGGCCCAAAGTATTTTTGGGCTTAATTTTGGCCCATTTCCAATTTGTTTGTTTTCCAAATAAAATTTCTGTTGGGCCAAGCCTTCACCAGGCCCACCTGTATCCACTAACAAACCCATGCCCTTGCAAATTCCCAACCCCTGCTGGGCCAAGCCTTCTGCATGCTCACCCATATCCACTAACAAATTCTTACCCTTGCAAATTCCCAACTCTGCCCTAACCCCATTGTCTCCCTTCCTCTCCTCTAGCGCCCCTATATGCTCTTCTACAGCTTTCCCACCTACCTGAGGTTCTCTCTGCCCGAGGAACGCTATCCTCTTGTCTAAAGTCAACCTCTCGTCCTCCGCATAGACTATCAGAGGAAAGTTGGATCCATTCTCCAAGATATGAAAGCTATCTCCTTCCCTCTCCTCTTCGGGCCGATCACCACTTTTAAGACTCCCTTGAGTTCCTTTTGGTGCCATGGTTCCACTTTTCCTTTTCTCAGGTAACTCCTTTGCTCCCGATCCCAAAGTTCCAACTTTGGAACTGTTGGGTAAAACCCTCGACGCCGCCTCCCAGTCCAATTGTACACCGGTTAAGTGACCTATGTGAATCTTATTTTGGCCTCAATTTTTGCCATCGTCGACGCCGATCTTAACTGGCCTCTACCGGTGATAGTGGTTGGTTGTGATTTGGGTTTTTTTGCTTCTCCACTGTTGGTTATCGTGTCACCCATGGTAAGTTGTTTCTCCAAGCTCCGATTAAGCTCCGGTGACCCTCCAACGTTTTTTCTGCTTTCTCATGATCCTCTTGTGACACCCTGATTTCAACTGGTTCCATGATTTGGGCTTCAATTTTGGTAGTGCCGTTGTAACTTTTAGATCCGATTACAACTATAATCTCCTTTGAGATGGATCCCAGATCGTCACACCCAATGTATAACCTCACCACTGACAGTTCAGTCTTGTCCAGTGTCAAGTCGTTGATCTATAGGATCTGTGCATGTTTAATAAAAATCTTGCTTAGGTCATTCCGTTTCTAGTAGTTGAACGTAATTTCTCTAAATGCGATTCATGCCCTAACTAGGAATTTATGCCACTGAACTCCCTCTTCGTTGCCCCATCGAACCACTTTAAACCCAATTTTGTAACCCCTACATGGGATCAACGGCACAATGTCACCTCAAGCCCTGCCGGTGATGGAAACTGGGCAAGATAACTGTCTCCTTCCCCAAATAACTTCTAGTCGTGACTTTGGAGAGATGTTGAGAGTGCACAGAAGCCATTGATTATCTCCTCTGTGGGATTATCATGACCCGAGAGGATTTCTCCAATGATGCAGGTCAACTATTTGTGCTCCTGTATTGCTTAGTCCGAGAGTGGAATGAAGACGAGGGGGGTGACGTGGCTGAGCTCAGCAGCCACCCCTGCCCGAGGGTTGTCATGACTATGCACGACATCCCTTTGACCATGTATCTCTGGCCGTGATTGGACCACGGGCCCCTTCTTGTTCCTCACTATATGTTTGTGTGCATATTTCTTTGTCTCAGTCATCTTCCCCACTACTGGTTAATTTGTGTGCATATTTCTTTGTCTCAGTCATCTTACCCACAAACCCACAAAGTTTTTCCCCACATTCGGGTGCACCCTAAGCTTCTAAGAGAGAGTAGGGCACTCCGCAATGATGTGGGCGAGCATCTTGCAGAAGCTGCATCTTAGGAACGGGCATTCATCCTTGAAGTGTCCCTTTTTCCCGCATATCCAACAATTGTCATTTCTGTTGTACAGCGAACTGAATTTCCTCTTCTTTTGTGTCTTACTCTCAAGTTTACGCTCATACTTCACTATTCTTCTTGATTTGTGCTTGATCCAGCCATCTTTCTCCCTGCCGTTGGTCCCATTGTTGGCTTTCTTTGCTCCAGCCAGCAATTCAATGGCTCCATTTTTGTTTTTTTCGAATATATTTTTTTTTGCTTATAATATACATTCTACTATGGTGTAGAGCTGACTGGCTAAAGGAAAACTTGGAGCCGCTCACGTCCTTAGAAGAGAAGGGTAGGGATCGGTGATCCATGCTGTGGCTGGTGGCCCGGGCAACCAAGGCAACCTGGTTTTGGCGCATGCTAGCATTTCAAGGAAGGAGGCGGTGAGTTTCTTACCAAAAACTGCTCTGGTCAAACTCACAAAAAATGGGATTCCTAATCAAAACCTTACAGTATAAATGAAAACCACAAGGCCACAACTTATTCCCCTTATAGTGAGGAGGATATACATGGAATTTGGAATGATGGGTTATGCCGGGCAACTTACATGGGAGCAGTGGAGACTTGATTTCTTAATGGCAAAAGTCTAATTCTATCTTGCGTTTCTAATCCCGCGAATCAAACATGGTCCAAATGGACTAAGGAGGACCATAATCGTGATTCATTGCTGTCAACAAAGGTGATTAAGGAAAATCTTTGTAGGGAATTAGAGTCGTTAGCAAAGGGAGAGAAATTTTAGCGTTGGTGATTTGATAGAAAATTGCCATCACGTTGCGCATTTTGAGGACAATTAGAATGCTAAGTGATGGAAGAAGGAAAGCAGGGCCTCCCCAGTTTGGTAATGAGTGACTACAGTTTCGGTTGCAAATGTAAGTTGGGCTCTTCCTAGTTGACCGCGGAATTCGACTATAGAAGGAAGTTGACTGCAGATTCCGACTGCAGGAGGAGGTTGGCTCAACCCAATCAGGAAATTTAATGGCTGCATCACAAACCAATCAATTGGCACTAAGTATTAGGATCTCCACCTTGAGACCTCATTGAATTAACCTGCAACAAGAACTATAGAACAATAACTAATCTAATAACTGTTCTACTGAGAGGAAGAAGATGAGAAGAGGAAGAAGATGAAGCAAAGGAAGAAGATGAAGCAGAAGAAGAAGAACTATGAAGAGGAACTAATTTGGATTCTCATTTCATAGGGAATTATTACATCAAACGGCTATTTATAGCCAACAACAGACCTCCCTTCGCGCTAAAATCAACATAATTCAGTTATTCTAATTATTATGTTGTAATCGGATCGGGTCGGGTCAAATTCGGGTATCGGTTTTTATTTAAATCCCCTAACCCCTATCCGTTTATCCGCTTCTAGCTACAGAATCTTCACTGCATCCTTTTCATTTTCTTCATGGGTTCAAGCACTCATTTCTGGACATGGAATTGATTCCAAACCCTGACACTAAGCTCAAGTGATTCAATAGATAGAGATGCAGCAAATAAGGTTAGAGGCACAATGGAGATTCTTGCTAGCGCTAGATGCTCCAAAAGTAGGTGTGGTTGATTCCTTGTGAAAACAAAATTAATTTATGGAGGAGTGTATGCTTCTTTCAATTAATTTTATGAATTTATTATTTTAGGATATTAGAGGAGCTGAAGAAAGTTTTGTAATCATCTTTATTGTTGTTGCGTGAGCTCAAAGTTAATGTAATTATTCTATTGGAGAGTAGACATGATGAAAAATTCA
This sequence comes from Dracaena cambodiana, assembly GCA_036321105.1. Classification (NCBI taxonomy): domain Eukaryota; kingdom Viridiplantae; phylum Streptophyta; class Magnoliopsida; order Asparagales; family Asparagaceae; genus Dracaena; species Dracaena cambodiana. Next base: position 21,919,675 of record JAYEPQ010000008.1, on the reverse strand, counting down.
TAAAATCAGTATCACAACACTTTAAATGAGGCTGGCCACTCCTAGAGGTTATTCTGTGAGATGAAATTGGGTTTTCGTCTAAGAGAACTATGGCCCTTTGGAGCAAATGTCTTGGCTCTGTTGGCATCATGGAGACAAGTAAGCAGATGATTAGTAGTGTCATCTTAGATGGGTACTCTACCCTAGATCTTAAGTGGGGCACGTGCAAAGTGTTGGATACATTGGACTCGGGAGACATACTAAACCTTTCAAAGAATGTTATGTAGCAGGATTGTCTAGTTTTGTGAGTAGGGGGAGTACTAGTTGTATTGCTTCGACAGAGAAGAAGATAGGAAGTACATTGTTTGTAACAGACCTACAGGGTGTTGAAGAATTTTGTAGATTCATCTCTCAGAATAGCCTATGCGATCTCAATTTAAATTAAGGACATATTGTGTTGTTCACTTGGGCAAAATTGAAGGCTTGGAATAAAGAGTCAGTGGAAAATTTATTCATCATCAAGCAAAATTGGCCTAGATCAAAGGAAAAGTTCAGAACTCATCATTCTTTCATAAAGTTATGTTCCGCCGTAAGCCCGAAAATCGAATCACCCAGTTGTTGGACAGTGGCAGGAATATTATGGAGGGGGTGACTATATTAAAATTGTTGACTACTTCAAAGCTCGATGGGAGCACCAATAGTCTAGACATGAGTAGGTATCTCTTTGCCTTCTGTACATGCCTTAGCTCGGAGGAGTCTACCTGGTTGTCACCGCAAGTAACTAAGAAAGAATGGTTCATTACAGTAATCTGCACAAGGCATTGGTCCTAATGGATTGCTAGCCTCATTCTATCACGGTTATTAGGATACAGTTTGTGATATGTTATTTTGGCCATGTCAAGTATTATAGACTAGTAGTAAATTGTCATGCCCTGATTCTATATCTACTTCCAGAAACAGAGTATGCAATGGGCAAGTACACGCTAAATGAAAATGACATGTGCATGGCCATAAATTATATTCATTATACGAGCAATCATTAGAGTAAACAGTAAATATAATAAATCTTCTTTACAGAATAAGCATGGGGAAGTAACTATATTTTCATTAATACAAAGAAAGTACAAACATGACATATATCAGTACGTTATGTAATCTGTAAAATATAACTCCCAGCTGGAATGCAGGAGAAAACTCAAAGGTATAACATAAGAAATTCAAGATGAACGATTCACCGCTCTGCCATAAAGATTTTGCTTACTCTAAGAATTAAGAATCATATGTTGACTGTGGTATTCTCTCCCCGATCTAGACAGTTAGGATATGAGAATCGAGGAGATTAAACCCGACAAATAGAATACAAAGAAAATAAATATAAAGATGGTATATAAAAATGTATATATCAAATGATTAGAGATGCTCAGTATTCAAGTGAAGTCATCATAAATGTAATCATTATTTGTCAGGCGTTGGGTTATAGATTGTGTGATCATGATCATTGCTTCATCTTGGAATCAAAGGTCTTGTGCACATTAAATTATGGATTTTGAAAGAAATGAAGTATAGCAATTGTCATCCCCAAGTTGCCAAGAACTCGAGGAATTGTGAGTTGTATACCGTTTGAAAGTTGATGTCCTCATTCTCTTTAGCCTCTCGCAATCCTTTCACAAACCTCGTAAAATAAAGGATAAAAACTAAACAAGGAATAGATAGGGCTTGTAGCAATATGAAGCTAATATAGAGAACCTACCCGTGGGGAAGTCTCTTGGGGGCAGGAGCCCTAACCCACAAATTTAAACTAAAATAGATTAATTTATGTTTTTAAAATCAAATGACAGAGAGATTTGAGAAAGTTTATTTCATGGGAGAAAATGGTAAAATCGAGAAAGTCAAAATTTAGATCACGTAGATCTGAATAAATCTAAATAAAATAATAAAAAATAATTAAAATTGAGGGATGAAGTTTGCAAAGTGCTTCTCTGAATGGAGAGGAAGAAGGATAGAATTTTTTGGGTCAAACGATTCGAGTATAGTCAAAAACAGTCGCTTAGAATACTGAAATCGCTTGTCGCAATGTTCCTTGATCGCATGTACAAGCTCCGAAATCTGAAGAATGACTATAGTTTTAATCTATCTTTGGTGTATCCTGAGGGGGTTCAGGGCTATGTACATGATATTTTAGCAAGAGAAAGGATCGAAATGTCTAATAATTGACCAACCAGACCTCTAGGATGGCAAAACATTGGTCATGCATAACGTAAAACCCTTCAAAGCCACGAGGATGAGATCAGGCTCAATTGGAGTGGTTTTGATCAAGGTGACGTGATTCGATGGATCAATTTTTGATAATAAGATTGGAACCAATTTGATTTTTTTAGAAAACTGGCCTGTGAGATACTGAGTTTATCAAGACTTCTCCAATGTGAGGATGAGAGAGATTGAGATCAGCTGAGATTTTAAAATCTGATTTTTATGGATAAGCATGATCAAAACTGAATTGATCATGACTATCAATTTTGATTATAAACTTTGAACGACCATAAATCTCATCCAGAATTCAAATCAGGCAGATAAATATTTCAAATCAAAGATCTCAATGAGATGAAGCCAAAATAACAAAGTGATCTGATTAGAGTTTGGAAATCCAGAGTTCTGAGGCACAGAAACCTAAATTGTATATTATTGGTCATTCTAGAGTTCTGGATAGCCAATCATTGGCCTTCCAAAACTTTGGACCCCCGTAGGCCCATATTCTCATTAAGGACTAATTCATAAAGGTTTCTATGAAGTTTGGATTTGATTAGAGTTAACTTGGGGTACGATCAAATTGTCTGGCCACAAACCTGTATGATTTAATGATCAGAAATAGGAGAGCTAGATTTTTTTGATCGTATCTTCGTCATCTGGAGCTAGAATATGATATATGACCAATCGATTGGGGACTACTCAGAGTAATAAATCTAATTTTAGAATTTATTTGAAGTGATTCAATTTTTAGGAAAAGAAATGAGTCTAGACATAGAAATCAGTGAGTTTTTGAGAGACCGTTAACGGGACACAAATGGGACGGGCAATGGGATCAAGTAGATAAAATAAATGGAAGAAGAAAGACTCTCGATTAAACTATATAAGATTAGAATCAAGCAAGATAAAGATCTAGCAATCGTAAATGACCATGAAAACACGTGCAAAATTGGGTGTCCAAGTAAATATGATATATTAGTCAAATATAACATGGATATAGATGTAATCAATACATGTCAAATATAAGCAAAATCAATATAACAAATTCAAGAATCCTAAGACCGCAAGTACCAATATACTTAAAAATTCTAGAAGATTTTAGAAGTGATTCCTACGAATTCAAGAAGTGACCTTCCTTAGGTTTGTGTAGTGATTAGCTCTAAGTGGCTTGCTTAGTTCTCTCTCGGGATAAAATCTAGTCGTGGCACTAAGTTATTCATTTTTATATAAGTTACTGGGAACTAAAATTAAATCGAGGAGGGTCTCGTGCATATTTGAGACTACGACCTTAGTCCTGGCACTGAACTGGATAAACTACTGCATACTCAATAACAAGATGTCTTGATAGATTCAAAAGGTAGCCTCGTGGGTTCAAGAGGTGGTCATGTCGTATAGGTGGCATGGCTCTTTGTCTTATGTGGTATTTAGTTCTACAAGTAACAAGTTTATCCCAGGTTTAAGAGATAGGCCCCACTATCCCTATGATGTGGCACTTTATTCCATTGGAAAAGAAGATTAGTAGTAGTAGTAACAGTAAACAATAATAGTAAATAAACAATGGACTTAGTCCCATACCCTGAATCCCACATTTGGGTTCCAAATTCAATTGCACAATCTTTAAATTTTAACCCCATAAATAAATTCCTACTTCCACTGTTCATTTCTCTCATTAACCCCATGTTTAATACATTATTCTAGCATGTGTATGTTGGGTTCCTAATTTACTATCAAACCTAGAACTCCTATTATTAGGTCCCTAGTTTGATCACACAACCTTTAAATTTTAACTCTCGAGATAATGTTCCTACTTTTACTGTTATGTTGTCCCACTAATCCCATGTTTAATCTATTAGTCAAGCATGTATATGACATATGTCTAGTGTTTTATGTCCTTAGGTAAGCACATGTCATGGTTAGTATCCAGTACATCATGTACCAAGAGCCAAAAGTTATGAATCATATAACTGAAGTACTAAATAATTGGCATCTCATGCACATGTGCTTGTAGGAAACAAGTATATCTGTGTTGAGTAAAGTAACAGTTAACATGGTATCCATATATAAGTGTATCAATCTATAGTGTTAAGCTATAAATCAAATAATAGCATATTGTAGTATAAATACAAGTGCAATTTTAATAACATGACATGATTTATATATAAATTGAACTCTACTATCATGATGCCATCACTTAAACAAGATCTAAATATGATTATGTATTAATACTTACAGGACAGTGCAAGATTAAGACTCTTAAGTTAAAAATTAAGTAGGTAAATCTAGAATCAATAAAAGTTATCAGAGCAAATTTACAGATCTCAAAATTATATTTACAATGAATCCATGAACAACTCAAAAAGAAATCGAGACACAAACTAATCATATTTTTATATTGAAACTACCTAACAGGAAAAACATAATCCAACATAAGATGATTTTGTTAAATAAATTATTTCAGATTTCAGTTCTTATCAATAAATTATAAAATTTATTATTTTAGTTATTAGTTATATATAAAATTCTGGTAAAAAGTTTGGCATGAAATATTTTGTTTTAATATGTTTACCAATATTTAACTTTTAAAACTTAATTTGTTTAGAAAGATGACACTCTGAAATAGAATAGGAACTTACACGAGCCACATGTAGCAACAGTTATAAATATGATATGTAATACAAAATAAAGTTATAGAAATTTGAATTTGTAGAAAGTTGAATTATTGAGCAACAGGAAATGATTAGGAATTAATTAAATTCATATATTATTTTTAATCTATTTTAGAACACAGATTATTACTGCATAATATTCGAACAACTGTAGCAATGGATGATACATGTCAAAATATATATCTTCAATTTGAGTTACAAAAAAATATAAATAAAAATGGTAGATAATTGAGATGTCTACTAACAAATAAAAGTTTGAATTTAGTTAAATTTGATTATTATTTTTAACATATTTTAGAATTCAGAGTATTTATGCTAAATAACATGATCTTAAGGAAATCAGTATTGATGGAAGAGATACTCTACTTACCTTAGGAGCGAGCATGGAGCTTAAGGTTGTGCTGCTAGTTGATCTTCCCTATGCTGGAGCTCTGATCTTGAGGAGAGAAAACTAGAGAGAGAAGAGATGGAGAGGATAATGAAGAAAAGGTAGGGGAAAAGAGCGAGAAAGAGAGGTGTATATGTATATGAATGGAACTCCCTTTATCATACACCTCCTCCCATTTCCTAGATCAATCTTTCTCCATCTAGTCAATTTTTCAAGTCCCAACCTCACCCCATGTTGCTTACCAATGGTAAAAGAAAGGACAGTGAAAAATGTGTGCTTGGGATTAATAAGGAGTAAAATAAAAATAGATTTAATATCTATATCCAATAAAAATTATGGAGTGAGAAGATCTTTTTGTAGAATTGAAATCCAATATTTATATTTCAAGATAAAAATTATTGATGAAAAAATTGTTATCAAACAACAATTTGTATTTTTTTCTGAAAATTAATTGTTTTAGAAAATTTTAAAAAAATCATGATAAGTCAAATCAATTAAGATAATGATGACCCAGAAGTTGAAATTCTAATTCAACGTATAAAATAAAATATAAAGTTAATGTACTCAATATCGATCCTAAATCGTTATCCAGGCCTTAAGCTGATCTGACCAATATAGAATGTACTAAAATAGAAATATGGCTAATTTGGCTGGTTGATTACGCATGAAAAGAGCAGTTATTTTAGTTTATTTTATACAAGCGTACTCTAATTTTGTTAATTAATACAATAAATTAATGAAAAATTATTTTTATTAATCAAATTCCTCACTATATTATTTTTCTAGTATTTTCTTGTATTTTTGTATGGTTTTATATGCAAGGAAATCGAAGAATCAAAGAGAATATCAAATATCAAAACTGTGATTTTACAAGTCTAATTATCAGCAGCCAAGAGGTAGTTGTCGACAGCTGATGTGATAAATTACTGCAGGCGTATAGTGTCGGTGTAGCGCTGTACAGGTCGTCCCACACAGATCTTTGCGATTCTTATTTTTTCTATAGTTCTATCGGACTAACCAAAAATTCTATGTTGAAGATGAGAGTTATTCTAATTAGTCTAGAATCTAGAATCTACTAGTTTCCAACAATATTCTTACTTCTATTATCTTCTTCTTTCATAAAAAGATGATCTTTTAGTTTAATCTTTATTTAAAGTGCCATAAGTATGAGCTATCAAGTGGTGTGTAAGTATAACTTATCAAAAATACTTCTTTTCATAAAGACAAACTAAATTTTTAGATAATTCAATGAAAAAGATAAAATCAACAACCCCAAATCCTAATTAAGTATAGGCTATCAAGAAACCTAATTCAAGTATAACCTATCAAAGTCCTAATCTTCGAGTTCTTGTATTTTAATATTTTTTATAGAAAAATTATGTCTTTATTATTTTATTTAAGAAGAAAATACTAGAGAGCAATTGCATGGTGGATCTTAGCTTCACTACATCTTAGAGCTAAACTAATTAGCTACACATGATTCTAGAAAGCAATAAAATCTAATCTAGAAAGCAAATAAATCTATACTAGAAAGCAATTAAATCTATCTAAAAAGCAAATAAAGATTAGAAAGCAATGACTTACCTCTAGAGCACGGTATTGTGGCTGCCACCCCTTCAGCAAAACCTTAATTTTATTAATGAAAAACGAGTACAAACTAAATCATAATCTACATTAACTACTGCATAAAACCCTAGAATACAAGGATACGGCCAATATATAGGCTTCGGAAAACCAAACCTAATTCTAATACAATTGTGAAACTAAAAGATTACAATGAAGCCATGGGAGAAAAGTACACGTGTGGGTCCACCATTTTACCCCCAATTGGCGGCTAAAACCGCTAATTAGCGGCCTAATTAGTGAATTAATTTTCGATATTTCTTCTCCTCAAGTATTTTCTCCTTTGGAGTTTATTTTAATGACTGTGTTGCACTTTTACTCTCTGAAGCATCGTGATTTCGTAGTCTTACCCACTTTAGAAACTTTTCGGATTTTGATTTCCTACTCCAACTCTGATTTCATGCCATCTCCCTGTATGAATCGGATTATCTGAAAAACACATTAAAATAGGTAATATAAAGGCTATAAATATACAATATATGGCACTCATCACACCCCCACACCTATCTTTTACAAAAATAGGTAATATCAGATACACTTATCATTTTAATCAAAAATTTAAATCTATCTTTCAATACCCACTGACAGATAATCCATTGGCTCCTATACATCTACGTGCACGTGTGATAATCTACTTCGATTTTGGACTCCAATTCTAACTCATGATTCATCTCCTCTCTCATAATAATTTTTTCTCTTTTTTTTCCTCTTTTTTTATAAGAATATTTCATCTTTCATGCGAATATTCACGCTTGCTTAGGCGCAACATACTCGATTACTCAGTTCATACTCTTTTCTTTTTCTTCTTTTAGAATATTTCACCTTTCATGCGAATATTTACGCTTACTTAGACGCAAAGTACCCGATTACTCAGATCATACTTTTTTTTTCACTCTTGAGGCTATTGTTTTAATACCAGGCACACCCCATTATTTTATCACTCTCGAAGCTATTGCCTTAGGCTCACCCCATTATTTTATTCTCACTTTTTTTCTTTTTTTTCTTGAGAGAGAAGACTTACTCAATCGTTATCATCTTTGTCCTTAAACTATTGTGAAGTGAAAAATAGATGTATACTTGCCTCAAAACTACTTTTGGCGGCATTTATTTTTCAGATTTTAATTTTTTTCGTAAAATTCAAAGTGTATCATCCAATCTACTCTCCTATCCAATTTCAAATCTAAATTTGCTCCTTTATTGTAATTAGGTTGATTTATTGATAAAATACATAAATTTGTTGTTAAATTTATTTTTTTTTTAGTTTTTTTTTTAAATTTTTTTTTCAGTTAGTTACCCTAAAAACTACCCAAAATGTAAAATAAAAAAAACCTAAAAATCTAAAAAATAAAAATAAAATCCTAAAAATCCTAAAAAATAAAAATCTCCTAATCCACTCCCCCACACCTAAACTTATGTATGCCTGCATTCACAAACCAAGTATGGTAAAATAAATAAGAGCTATTATACAAATATTATACACTTATTAGAAAATTCAAACGGTTACGACCTCTTGATCGCTTTCCACTCTCATAATGTGTTCTTTTATGTTTTGATATGGATGAATTTAGCCTTTTTGTCAGTTTTGCATTTAATCTCTCCATCTTGTTTTTTATTTTTCTCAATTTATTTCTACCTTTCTTTTTTTTATTCAATAATAAAATTTTGAAGTTGGAAATCGTATCTTTATCGTCGATATTTGACCCACGAGCATCTTTCATAGCAGTAAGTATTTTGGTTTTATCAACTTGTGAAATAACATACTCACTTTGATATTGCGGAATCATGAGCTCAATTTTGGATCGTCTATCTAAATCATTAGATACCATAATCTCTTCTTTTTATAGTTCCTTTTAATCTTCAAGTATTATAGGCTTGTCATGCAAATTTTCTTCAAATCTGTCATCAAACTTCTCAAAAGAAAATGCCATATTAGTGGACTTATCATTAGTCAAGTTATTATGAAGGGATAAAAATTCTTCTTCACAAATTTCTTCACAATTTCCATCAAAAGAATCAAATGATAATGTGTCACTGCAAGCTCACCATGAGATAAATCATCAAGCAAAATATTTTCTTTGTCATCGGTTTCATCATAATTATTTTCACAATGGTCTAAAATAGATTGATCACAATGTTGAATTATAGACTCATCATGCACAAAATTATTTAACTTATTTTAAATCATATCTACTTCAAAAAATGACTGAAGTGGTTGCTCGTTGGAGTAAGATATGTTCAAACATTAGATGGTTGATCTCCAAAAAATTTAGTTTGAGCAATCGCTTTGAGAAGATCTTCCATACAAGAGCCAATTTGAGAGGATGATTTTTGAGATGATAATTTTAGCAAAGCTTCCATATCTTCCTCTATTCTACGTCTTCGTTCCTCAGACTCATGATCGTAATTTTCCTTATTTTTCTCAAATGATTGCATCTCGAGATCATGAGGAAGTTTGAAGAATGATATGATGGATCTATGTACATATTTGATAACAGATATGAAGTGCTTGAAGGTAGATTCTCATGACATGCATACCTTACTTCTAATCTTTTTAATCTTTTATCTAACATGTTCAATTGAAAATTTTGTTCATGATTAAATGTAGAGCATGAATATGAATAGCCCATAAAGAAATGATTAGATGGAGGACTCTCTTGGTATGGCTCTTGATTATATGTAAAATTAGAATTATTCATTCATTCATAATTGTAATTTTGTATATAAGAAGCGCTCGTAGGTTCATTATATGTGTTGTGAATTTGATTATGACTTAATCCTAGCGAACTTCCTATCCATGGACACTGATAATAATTATGATATGGATCACGACAATGATAACAACCAATTTGATTTTGAAATATTTTTTTAAAATTTTTTTTATTGTTTATTGGAAAAGGTGGAGAGGGAGAGAGATGGAAAAGAAATAAAAACGATTGATTGTTTTTTTTTTGAATTTTGTTATATAACCAGAGAACCAAATCACAGAACAGGAGAAAATAGGAGATCAGAACGTACCTTATAGGCCGCCAATTGGCGGTTTAAACCGCTGAATAGCGGCTCAACCAGAGAATTAGACTCTCTGATTTCTGCTGCTTAGTCATGAAGCTCTTCTGATCCTTTTTATCTTCCTGTATCTGTAATTTCTACTCTCTGCCCATTCAACACACACTGTTAACCCGTAAAACATTTGAAAAAGTAAGAAAAACACCGTCGATTCCCGGTAACGGCATCAAAAACTTGATGTGATAAATTACTGCAAGCGCACAGTGTCAGTGTAGCACTGTACATGTCGTCTCACAGAGATCTAAGGTGTTTTTACGATTCTTATTTTTTCTATAGTTCTATCGGACTAACCAAAAATTCTAGGTTGAAGATGAGAGTTATTCTAATTAGCCTAGGATCTAGAATCCACTAGTTTCCAACCATATTCTTACTTCTATTATCTTTTTCTTTCATAAAAAGATGATCTTTTAGTTTAATCTTTATTTAAAGTGCCCTAAGCATGAGCTATCAAGTGGTGTGCAAGTATAACTCATCAAAGATACTACTTTTCATAAAGACAAACTAAATCTTTAGATAATTCAATGAAAAAGATAAAATCAACAACCCCAAATCCTAACTAAGCATAGGTTATCAAGAAACCTAATTCAAGTATAACCTATCAAAATTCTAATCTTCGAGTTCTTGTATTTTAATCTTTTTTATAGAAAAATTATGTCTTTATTATTTTATTTAAGAAGAAAATACTAGAGAGCAATTACATGATGGATCCTAACTTCATCTACATCCTAGAGCTAAACTAATTAGCTACACATGATTCTAGAAAGTAATAAAATCTAATCTAGAAAGCAAATAAATCTATACTAAAAAGCAATTAAATCTATCTAAAAAGCAAATAAAGATTAGAAAGCAATGACTTACCTCTGGAGCACGGTATTGTGGCCGCCACCCCTTCAGCAAAACCTTAATTTTATTAATGAAAAACAAGTACAAACTAAATCCTAATCTAAATTAACTACTGCATAAAACCCTAGAATATAAGGATACGGCCAATATATAGGCTTCGAAAAACCAAACCTAATTTTAATACAATTGTGATACTAAAATATTACAATGAAGCCACAGGAGAAAATTACACGTGTGGGTCCACCATTGTACCGCCAGTTGGCGGCTAAAACCGCTAATTAGCGGCCTAATTAGTGAATTAATTTTCGATATTTCTTATCCTCGAGTATTTTCTCCTTTGGAGTTTATTTTAATGACTGTATTGCACTTTCACTCTCTGAAGCATTGTGATTTCGTAGTTTTGCCCATTTTAGAAACTTTTCGGACTTTGATTTCCTACTCCAACTCTGATTTCATGCCATCTCCTTGTATGAATCGGATTATCTGAAAAACACACTAAAAATACCCGACTAGCATTATTTATATACAAAAATAGATAATATGAAGGCTATAAATATGCAATATATGGTACTCATCAACAGCCGTCGACTGTAAATCGATCTGAGGGCCACTGTCGATAGTAGTGCTAAAAGGAGAGCCACAAATTATTTTCTTTGAAGATTTTTAAAAGAATATAGAGTTTCCTTATAAATATAATTCCTAATAGGGTTTTGTAAGTCTATAAATGACCAATACAACTCAGATTTTATAATGCTTTCGAAGTAGAAAACAATTATTAGAGAGTTTATAGATTCAAGATTTAGTTTCTGTACTCTTTTATAGAAATTAATAAAATAATTCTCTTTTTCTTTATTAATGGCTATGATGAGTATGAGTAGGTAAATTCTTGAGTTGGTTCAAATGAAATAACTAAGCCTAGGTGATTTACTAGTATGTAATTTCTATGCTTGTTAATTTTAATTGATTTATGTAAAATTAATATCTTTGATTCCTTGTTTTCTTTGAAAATATTAAGATATAATTTTGAGTTTTTGATGTTTTATTATTTAACGATATATTCGTTACTTAGTTTTTGATATACCACAAACTCTTTAGGCACAGTGTATACTTAGACTTTGAATATTTATTTTTATTATTCATATTACATGCTTAGATAAATTCAAAATTCATATAGGATTAATTGGGAGAAATTATTCAAAATATCAATTTAGCAACTTTATTAGATTTTGTGATTCAATAATTTATTTTTCGATTGCAGGAAGGCCAAGTGATCTATGCAACTAAGATATAAAAAGCATAAATATATCTAGTAAATTACTCTATGAGGGAGTTACAACATCTGACCAATAATTTTAATAAAAGTAAATTTGTATCCTCTTTAGTTTAGTTTTAATTTTAGTTAATAAAAATCCAATTATTGTTTCTTTTTAGTTTCGTAATTTATATTTAGTGTCACACAATAATTAAATAATTTTCGAAAGAACGATTTTGGGTTACTACCCTTATACTACTTGTCGATCTCTTGCACTTGGGAGTATGCAATTTAGATTGCAGTCAAGTTTTTGTCATCATTGCCGGGATTATACTATTGTGCTATACTTTAGTATAGATTGTGGTTGCTAAGTCATTAATTTTTGCGATTCAGAATTTGCATGGTCAGTTGGAGGAGAACTTTAAACAGTAGATTAATTCATTCATACTCAAATCCATACACTTCTGATCCACCAAACACCTCACGACATAAATACTTATAATAATAATAACAATAATAACGGATTTGGAGATGATAATCGTAGCTATCATGGTGGCAATGAAGGTCCTTACGAGATTATCTACAAGCTGATAGGACAACCCAACCTTCATGTGTAGCATTTCATTTAAATATGGGATACTTCGAGATTAAATCTAGATTAGTTTAATTTTTGCCTAAATTCTATATGATGGATTCAAAGAGCCCATATTTTCACTTTCGAGAATTCGAAGAGTTTTGCTCTACTATTAATCTTCAAAATATTATTATAGAGCAATTTAAGTTTAAACTATTTCCATTTTTCCTTAAGGATAAGGCAAAGATATGCTTACATTCTTTACGTCCCAATTCAATAGAAAGATGGGATGGGATACAAGAGAATTTTTTAAAGAAATTTTTTCCTTCACATCGAACAAATTATATGCGAAAGCAAATTCTCAATTTTCGCCAGAAAGAAAATGAACTATTATTCAAGATTTAGGACAGATTTAAAGATTTGCTACTCTCATATCCACATCACGATTTCGAGATATGGAGGACTATAAGTACATCTATCAATGACTAAATACTGCAACCGGACAATATGCAATAGTGAATTATTGAATAAAGTACTGAAGAAGTATGAGATTATTTTGATTCACTTATTGAAAATTCACATGTTTGGAAAACTGAGGATATTTCAGATAGACACCAATATTAAAAGAGAAATCTCATAATAGAGGTGGACTTATTAAATTGGAGAAAACCGAAATATAACTATATGATTAATTGCCATCACTAAGAAATTTGAAGATTTACTTGTAAAGAAAATTGAAACAGTTAATGCAATAGAAAAAGTTTTGGAAATTTGTAATATTTGTTAATTATAAGGATACGTGACTTGTGAATGTCCAACACTTTCTACTTTTAAAGAAGTATTAAATGAACAAACTAATGCCTTTAACACTCAGCTCAACCAGCGAATAACCCATATTCACAAATATATAATCCTGGTTGGAGAAACCATTCAAATCTTCAATAGAAATAAAATTCTCAACAACAATTTAATCATCAAAACAAGCCACCCACTAATCCACCTCAACAATACGTCCAAACTACGAATCAACCTTCGGTGTACCAACCACCTACGAAGAGAAATTTTAAGGATAATTTTTGCAGATACAGTAGAGAATGGATCAGATGATCCAAGTGCAAAAACAATTTATCTAGTTACAGCAAACAATCAATAGTTAGAATGCGACAGTTTTCAGCGACATCCGATCATAGATAAGCTAACTCAATTATGCGTTGCAAATGAAGGAAAATGTAAGCTACCATCTCAACTGGAGGCCAATATTTCAGGTAAAATTGAAGGTATAAATACTATTACTTCTTCCATTGATAATGATATATCTAAGATAATTACTGCAATAAATTTACGAAGTGAAAAATGCTTGATGAACCCATTTCAAAAGAAAATACTGAAGAAAAAAGGACAATGATTTGGTGCAATAATCTAAAGATAACAATTCTAAAAAATCCACTTCCACAAATTATAAGCCACTTGTACTGTTTCCTCAAATATTAAAAGCTAAAAATATTAATGCATTATATACTAATATTTTGAAAATTTTTGAAGAGGTATAAATTAATATACCTCTGCTGGAAGCAATTAAACAAGTTCCCTCATACGCAAAATTTTTGAAGGACTTGTGCACTATCAAAAGACGTCACAACATACAGAAGAAAGTATTTATCACATAACAGGTAAGTACATTATTCTGTTTTGAAATGCCTCTTAAATATAAACATTCTAGATGTCCTACTATTTCTTGTGTGATAGGTCAACATAATATAGAGAAGGTTTACTAAATTTTGGGGCTAGTATAAATCTTTTACCATACTCGGTTTATAAGCACCTAGGTCTAGAAGAAGTTAAACCTACACCAGTCACTATACAATTATCTAATAGGTCGAAAAGATTTCCTGAGGGCATTGTGGAAGATGTTCCAATACAGATCGTGAACTTTTATTTTTCTATAGATTTAAAGTTACCGACACTGCACCTTTATAGAATTCATATTTTCATATTTTAGTTATCCTCGGACATCTATTCTTACATATAGCTAATGTGGTTATAGATTGTAGGAATGGTGTGGTAAAGTTTTTATTTGGAAATATAACTCTTGAACTTAATATTTTTAATGTTTGCAAATAACCGAATATTGATAATGATGAATCGTAAGACATTAATTATATTGAACAAATCCGTAATGAAGGGGATACGTATCATTGTGCATGTTTGATCCATTGGAGCTGGCATTACAATGAACGATGATTTCCTTAATTATCTGAAATCCAAACATATTACTGAAATTATAAAATATTTAACTAATGCTGAATGTTTGAATATCATGGGACAGACCCTAAAATTGGAAGAGCATGAAGAGTTATCTCAAATTATAAGAAAATTAATACCATCTCATATCCAAGCACCGATACTTGATCTAAAATCGCTACCTGAATATCAAGTATGCATTTTGGGACCTAAGGAAACTTTTTCGTTGGACATCTCAATGCATGTTGATGAGAATCAGGAAGAACAACTACTATTGACATTGCGAAAGTGTAAAGGAGCTCTTGAATGGAAAATGACAGATATCAAAGGTATGGATCCCCTTGTTTGTACACATCACATTACTTTGAAGGATGAAACCAAGCCTATTAGGAAAATGTAATGAAGGCTTAAGCGTACCATGAAGGAAGTAATTAAAACAGAAGTGTGAAACTTCTTGATGCTGGTATCATCTATCCAATTGCTAATAGTAAGTGGGTAAGTCCAACCTAAACTGTTCCAAAAAAGAGTAAGGTAACAATAATTAAAAACGAGGATGGAGAAATGATAACTACTAGTACTACTATGAGTTTGGCGTATGTGTATTGAATATCGAAAGTGGAATCAAGTAACATGCGAAGATACACTTTACGGTACCATTTCTTGACCAAGCACTTGAAAGATTTGTTGGGCATAAATTTTATTGTTTCTTGATGGTTATTTTGGCTATTATCAAATTGAAATTGCTCTAGAGTACCAGGAAAAGACAACTTTTACCTGTCCCTTTGGTACCTTTGCTTCTACAAGAATGCCATTTGGATTATAAAATGCACCCGTGACATTTCTAAGGTGCATAATAAGTAATTTTAGTGACATGGTTGAAAATTATTTAGAGATATTCATGGATAATTTCTCAGTATTTAGAAAAAAATTTGAATCTTGTTTAATTAATTTAGGATATGTGTTTGAAAGATGTCAATAGAAAAATCTACTCCTAAATTAGGAAAAATGCCACTTCATGGTAATAAAAGTTATTGTGTTAGGCCATATAGTTTCATCTAAAAGAATGAAAGTAGATAAGACTAAGGTTGAGTCTATTTCTAAAAAATAAATATCCAAAATCGCAAACGACATGCATTCATTGTTAAGACATGCAAGTTTTTATAGAATGTTCATAAAGAATTTTAGTACTATTATTAGACGTCTTTCTCACCTTCTTGCACAAGATGTACAGTTTGAATTGATACATGTATATCAAACAGCTTTTGAAATGCTCAAGGAGATGCTCATTACAACGCCAATAATACAATCTCCAGATTGGTCACTTCCATTCGAGATCATGTGCGATGTAAGCGATTATGCAATTGGAGTAGTGTTGGGTTAATAAAGAGATAAAAAAGCCTTACATGGTTTACTACGCTAGCAGCACTCTTAATGATGCACAGACGAATTATACGATAACAGAGAAAGAACTTCTAACTGTAGGCTTTGCTCTTGATAAACTTATTCATATATTTTGGGCTCACATATGGTTGTTTTTACAGATCATTCGACGTTCAAATATCTATTGTCAAAGAAAGACGCAAAGTTACGACTAATTCGATGGATATTTCTGCTCTAAGAATTCGATCTTGAAATTAAAGATAAAAGGAGAGTAGAAAATATGATTACTGACTACCTCTCTCTACTAAGTTTTGAAAATGACAAGCTATCAATTAGGGACTAGTTCCCTAATAATCAGCTATTTTCAATTAGAGCAACTTTCTGATATGTTGATATTATTAATTTTCTTGTTACAGGTTAAATGCTGAATCACTGGAGTGCGCAAGACAAATGACAAATCTTATATAAGATACGTCGTTTCTTTTTCAACAACCCTTATTTAAATATTGCACAGATCAAATCATTAGGCGTTGTGTGCCTAATGATGAGATTTAAAATATAATTACTTTCTGTCATATAGAAGTATGTAGGAGCCATTTTTTGTCTAAAAAGACGATAGCTAAAATACTTCAATGTAGTTTCTATTAGCCTACTATATTTAGAGACACATAAGAATTTTGTAAGCGATGCGAGCATGTCAGAAATTAGGAGTGTTGACCAAGAAGAATGATATACCTCTAACACCCATACTTATAATTAAGATATTCAATTATTAGGGCATTGACTTCATCGGACTGTTTCCTATTTCTAATGGATTTGTTTATATTCTCGTAGCAGTCGATTACGTCTCTAAATGGGTAGAAGTTACAACATGTAAAAACAATGATCATCAAACTATTATTAAATTTTTAAATGAATATATATTGTCTAAATTTAGAGTTTCTAAAGCCATAATAAGCAATGGGGTTCCCATTTTTACAATAAAGCCTTTGAAAATTAGTTAAAGAAGTATCACATCAAGCACAAAATTTCTACACCTTCACCCAAAGTCAGATGGATAAGTTGAACAAAGCAACAGGGAAATCAAGCAAATTCTAGAGAAAATAGTTAATCCGTTTTGCAAAGATTGGTCGTTTTGACTAATTGATATTTTATGGGCTTATCATACATCATATAAAACACTCTTAGGCTTAGTTTTTTATATATTGTAGATTCTTTAGGCACGGTGTATACTTAGATTTTGAATATTTACTTTTGTTATTCATACTGCATGTTTGGATAAACTCAAAATTCATATAGAATAATTGGGGAAAGTTATTCAAAGTATCGAGTTTGCAACTTTATTTAATTTTGTGCTTTAATGATTTATTTTCTGATTATATGAGGACCATGTGATCTATGCAACTGAGATATAAAAAGAATAAATATATCCAGTAAATTATTCTATGAGGAAGTTATATCCGTCTAACTAATAATTTTAATTAAAATAAATTTATATCCTCTTTAGTTTAGTTTTAATTTTAGATGATAAAAATCCAATCTTTATTTTTTTTAGTTCCATAATTTATTCTTAGTGTCAGAAATAATCAATCCTAGAGAGAGTGATCTTGGGTTACTACCCTTATACTACTTGTCAATATCTTGCACTTATGAGTGTACGATTTAGATTGAAATCACTAGGGAACCACATGGTTCCACCAATGTCAAAGATGCAAGCGACAAAAGGTCTGTATTAGAGACATCATTGATACCGACTACTAGAGGAAGTGAATTTTTGAAAACTAGGTGTTTTTTAACTTTAACCTCTTATATTACTTTTTAGTGTATTTGCATAATTATGTTCTTGATACATTAAGGACATTGAATAATTTAAATTGGGAGTGGGATAGATATACTATACTTTACTGTATCATAACTAACTAACATATTTTTAAAAAATATTAAAAATTTTCATTTCTTAATTAAAGTAAAAAAGTTAAGATTAGAAGTACCTTACATTGTATATTTATGGGATTGATATCTTAATATTGATACTTATATGATAGTAGTTTTATGTAATTTTAATTGAGATTTTAAATCTGGCAATAAGATATATGGATACTTAATATTTGAATCAAGTATGCACTCTGAATATTTGCACAATGAGTCATAGGAAGTTAATAACAAAGAGAAAACTTAAAATGAAAGCTTATCTTATATATAAAAAAAATGAACTGAGCCTAGTATTAAGGCAATATACTTCGAGAAAAAAATTATATATATATATATATATATATATATATATATATATATATATATATATATATATATATATATATATATATATATATATATATATATATATATATATATATATATATATATATATATATATATATATATATATATATATATATATATATATATATAGTGTGTGTGTGTGTGTGTGTGTGTGTGTGTGTGTGTATATATTATATATATATATATATATATATATATATATATATATATATATATATATATATAATAAGTGAAAGTAAATGTTAAGTAGTTGGTTCAAGCACCTCGGTAAGTGTGCATATTTAAACGAATGATACTTATAAACTTTTATTATAATAATGAGTTAAGTAACTGGGCATTTGTTCCTTAGTAACCGTGAATATTCATATAAAAGGTAAATATTTATAAAAAATAAAAATTATATATATATATATATATATATATATATATATATATATATATATATATATATATATATATATATATATGTATATATATATATATATATATATATATATATATATATATATATATATATATATATATATATATATATATATATATATATATATATATATATATATAAAGGGTTCCTATAAGCTTGATTGGAGTGTGAGACTTGACAAGACTTATGTACACGATCACAAGAGTGTTAGGAGAGGATAATTGGAACTAAAATAATATATGATACAATTTAAATGATCATAATAGATACATAAATATATTAGATTTTAAGTGATTTATTAAGTTTGACATATTTATAAATATATGTATATGTATCTCTAATTGAGCTTGACATAGAAAAGAAATGAAAAACAGAAAAATATAGTAATAACATAGATATTTAATAGGAAGTAACATTTTTCAATTTTTTTATTTTACACTTATCCTTATTTTTCCTTTTGTTTATTTCATGAACTCAAACATTTCTTGACGTTGTGGATATCATCACTGGAAACTCTCAAAAGGCAAAATTTGTCCACTATGATAACTTAGGAGTTTAATGGCTTGTTATACATGCTAAGTACAATCATGATTCCTACAAAAGTGAAATAGGATTTTCTCTTTTTAGTTAGGTCTTTAGTTTATTTTTTTTTAATTTATAAATTTATTAGGGACTAACAAAACTCAACTTGGCCGTGTGATGACACTTGAAAAGTGTTGTTATTTAGTTTATTTTTATACAAGTATAGTCTAATTTTGTTGATTAATACAAGAAATTAATTGAATTTTTTTTATTAATCAAAATCCTAACTATGATATTTTTCTAGTATTTTTTTCAGGGTTATATATGTAAGGAAATTGAAGAATCAAAACGTATCTCAAATATCAACTCAGAACTGTGATTTTACAGATCTGGCTGTCGGTAACCAACAGATAACAATCAATAGCCATCGACTGTAAATCGTCCAAGGGCCACTGTCAATAGCATTGTCGAAGGGGAGAACCACAGATTGTTTTTTTCGAAGATTTTTGAGAGAATATAAAGTTTCCTTATAGATAGAATTCTATTAGGGTTTTGTAAGGCTAAATAGTAGATGCAACTCAGATTGTTTAGTGCTTTTGGAGTAGAAAATAATTATTAGAGAGTTTATAGATTCAAAATTTAGTTTTTATACTCTTTCATAGAAATCAATAAAAAAATTCTTCTATTCTTTATTTATGAGTGGCTAAATTTTTGAATTGGTTTAGATCGAATAATAAATTCTAGATAATTTACTGGTATGTGATTTCTATACTTGTTGATTTTAATTATTATGTAAAATTGATATCTTTGATTCCCTGTTATCTTCGAAAAAAATTAAGGTATGATTTTGAGTTTTTGATATTTTATTATTTGACGATATATTTGTTTATTAGTTTTTAATATACCATAGACTCTTTAGGCACGGTGTATACTTAGATTTTGAACGTTTATTTTTGTTATTCATATTACATGCTTAGATAAACTCAAAATTGATATATGATTAATTAGAAAAGTTATTCAAAGTATCAAGTTTATAACTTTATTAGATTTTGTACTTCAATGATTTATTTTCCAGCTTAGGAAGATCACATGATTTATGCAACTGAGATATAAAAATTATAAACACATCCAGTAAATTATTTTATGGGGAGTTACATCCATCTGATCGATAATTTTAATTAAAGTAAATTTGTATTCTCTTTAGTTTAGTTTTAATTTTAGTTAATAAAAATCTAATCTTTATTTCTTTTTAGTTCCGAAATTTATTCTTAGTTTGAGAGAACGATTTTGAGTTATTATCCCTATACTACTTATCCGATCTTTTGCATTTGGGAGTGTACGATTTAGATCGCAGTCAGTGATTACACATGGAGAAAATTATAAAGAGAGGTTCTTATTCCTAAGGTGCGGTACATGTTTCCATCCTGTAAGCCTCAGTAGCACAATATACAAGATCGTCCTACATCCTAGTGGATAGATTGAAATATAACGTTACTAACTTGATATAAGAGAATCAAGCTGCTTTTATTCCAGAAAACATCCTTATTGTTCAGGAATTGGCACATTCACTTGATAAATCCGATAGAGAGAGTTGGATCATGAGGGTGCAACTCGGTATGGAATGTATGTATGAGTGCATGAGTAGGCAATTTGAAGCATATATTGCAAAGCGTGGGTATTTGCATAAAGTGGATTTTGTGGGTGTTATATTATTATGTGCACGAGCTTAAATTTTTAGTTTAAATCAATGTATCCTATCTAGCTGGTTCTGATTCACGATGGGTTTACGATAATGATGTTCACTTTTCCATATATTTTCATCTTATGCTCGAAGTATTTTTTTTAATATTCTCCGACTCACGTTGGAGAGAGCGGAGCTTTCCAGTATTAGGATTCATTCGTAGGGTCTGCTAATTTGTGACCTACTATTTGCTAATAAGTTCTAGATATTCTCTAGAGTTTCCTAGTGATTAAAGAGTATGTGGATGAGTATAATTCTATATCAAATCTAAAAATTAATGTTACCTAATCTTTTATGTAACATCTCAAAATTCAGATTATTCTTATCTTTTCTTTGAGTCCGAACTTGCAAAATTAGGACTACTGAGGGTAATTTGGACACCGAAAAAACTTTCTATGAGCGTTAAATTTAAATATGTAAGTGCAAATGACATTCTATCTTCATAATTATTAGTTTTTTAATATTTATAATTTTTAAAAATTTTCCCAGAAATCTCAAATATTTCAGAATTTTTTTATTTTGAAAAATATTAAATTATTCTTCTAATTATTTCAAAAAAAAAAAAAAATCTCATTCCAGACATTAAAATGACAAACGTATAATTTTATAGTGCTTGTCTTGTTGAGCACCACGTCCTGTATTAATTTGATAGTATTTAAAAGATGTTTCGTAAATAATAAAATATTAAATAAATTGAAATTTTTTTTATACATATCCAATCTTCTATACTATTATCTAAGGGCACTGCCCAAAAATATGTTGGTGGTGAGCTAATAAAGGGTGACTTGGTGGGGCACTTTGTGCGTCATTGTACAAAGAGAAATTATCAAGCTGCTCTTTTTCAGTTCAGCAATAGCAGTGTCCGAGCCTAGGGAGATTTTAGGGAGCAATCAACGGCGCGCTAAGTAACCGTATTTATTATGTTTTTTTTTTCCATTCAAGGTTATTATGTTTATAAAAATATTTTTTTTTCTTTATCTATTATGCTTTTTTTTCGTTCAAGATTATTATGTTTGTAAAAATAACTTTTTCTTAAATTTTCACATATATTTCAGTGCTTGAGTCACTATTCATAGAGAATCAAACATCTTATCTGCTCAAATTAAGACATACATCCTTGAAACAAAAATTATCTTACAGGTTGAGTTGCACCATCTTAGAAACCTCAAATCTTCTTCTTCTTCTTCTATTTGGCTACCTTTATTTATATTTTTTTTAATCCCAAAATTCTGTATTTTGGATCATTACAGCTTAATAACAGTTTATCCCAACAAAAGAAAAAAAAAAAAAAAAAAAAAAAAGAAACGAAGTTGTAAACACGTGAAAAAAAAAAAAAAAAAAAGAAATATAATAATTGGGTCATTATGCTGGGCATATGTTTGGGAGTGTCTCTATATGACAATAGTAAACACAAACTACACTAATTTGTCTGTTGGAAAGTATTAATTAATCCAATACATGACAAGTTGTAATGGGTTCGTATGCTCTACATTTTTAGAGGATATTTGCCTACTTTATGAATATTGGCAAGTGACAACAATATCAATTTGTACCGGAATATTTTTCCTTAATTCCTTCCATACATTTTTTTTTTATTGTCTTACAAGGCTCACTTTGAGCGGTGGCCAAAATCCCTTGAGCATGTGAGGTTCTTGTCCACCATTCACTGTTTAATTATTAGGAAAATCTCAGCATGTCCTTACTGCAGATGGTATCGAAGAAGTGCTCCAATAGATGCATGTAGACATGCTTGATTTTATACACGCTCACATAACCAATCAAATGCATGATACATGGTCGATATGGTATAGAGGACATGGGACACAACATGATTGAGAAATTGTAATAATGTTTGTATATATGAACACCCTAATGATTAAATAATTCGACGACTGAATGATTGACAATAATGGACATATACACGGTAATAAAATATTATGATATGATATCTCTCAAAAGTTATGTGTACCATGTATCATAAATTCGGAGATGGAGATAAACTACATGATGGATAAGAGTCATGTCGTATAAAGATTAATAATGTAATGTTAAGATCGAGAATAATTTACTACAGCAGTCTATGTGATACTGGATCATCGAATGATAACTAATACCTAGTGTGGTATATCCGTTACTGTAATACATAATGATGAGTGAATGATAATACCTAGCGGTATGGCATGGCTCAGTGCCACACGATTGAGGTCAGGACTCGAGTATATACGTGCACTTATACGATAATGGATAATAGTTACCTTATCCATTAATACAGCTTCCACAACTAACTCAGGTGATAACTGAGATCGATTGAATACTTGATCAAGATATATGAAATGATTATTTTATCATGCCTCTTTATTTATTTATTTATTTATACTTACTTACTTACATGCTTAATTTTATTTATTTACCATCAACACTGACATAAGCATGCCCATGTACACTGATACTTCTGTACTATAATAGTACACTTTTTTTCTCCTTAAAGTATTACTTGTTGGGTTTAATCCTCTGGGTTTTGAACACAGGAATTGAGAAAAATGAAAGGAGAGCTTGCACTAGTCGAAAATCCAATTTTGTTGATCAAGTCGAACGTCATTGAGAGGTGGATCTTCTATCATAATCTTATATATATTGTTTACATTTTTTGTTGGGTATTGTTTCTTCTTTTAATTATTTTGTTGTACAAATTTAAAACAGTGTGCCCTTCCATATAATCAACCTCATGTTTTATAAATGCAACTATAATTTTAGACATGTTATTAGTTATCTGTTGTGATAGTAGTTATGGTTATTTTTAGATCTTATGACTGTTGATTGTTTAGCAGTATTTTTAGGTAGCGTTCTCTATTTTGGAAAGCAGATGAAAAACAGGGGCATTACACTCTATGTGTCAGTCCCCAAGCCTAAGCATGCGCACATATCGCAGAATCTTAGCAAAGGTGGGGTTTATAAAAGCTCTTGATATATGAAAATACTTAGGCATCCCAATCAAATAGAAGAGAGTACACAAAAAGGACTTTGAGAAATTTTTTGCTTCCATCCATAACAAGATACGCCTCTGTAACTCGAATTATAATACTTTGATGGGTAAGAAAGTTCTCACCAACTTGGTTATCCTTAGTTCTATTCATCTATTATCTCTTTGTTGTAGAGAATGGAAATAATGAGAGAATGAGAAGAAATGATTGTATGGCTAGATGCCTACACCTCCTTAACCATCACCATGCATGATCACCTCCTTCTTCTCCCCCTCCTCATATATTGTAATGCCCCACTTTTCGTAGTGTGAAAAGTTGGAACGACGTTGAATAATAACTCGACAAATCTCAGTAAATATTACAGTTATATTACAGCAGAAAAATGGGCAAAATATAAAAATAAAAAATAAATTTTTTATTTAAAATAATAATATTTTTCCTCCTTACATAATATTCAATATGAAAATAATAAACTAGAGAGACTGTCAATCTTGTAGTTTCGCCTACTTCTGAAAATATATTGTATCATGTTCTGCCTCATAACCAGTCTCATGTCCTTTGACTCAGTATAAACATATTAATGATTATATTTTATTTTAATATGAGTTTTATAACTCACTATAACATGCTACTGCTTATATTTTATCTTAAAATGAGTTCAACTCACTCAAAGATATGCTATTAATTATACTTTATTTTCTATATTCTCTGTTTTATTATATTAAATATTTAATTATATACGTGGAAATTTAATGAATATCGAACAAGACATGATTGCTATAATATGGGATAGGTAATAGAATATTAATCACTAAACTGTTACATTATTTCTTAATATTATTACTACTGTTACTGAATACTGAATTTTATTAATGATCACAAATCCATATAATAAACTGAATTTACTGAACTGAACAACTGATACTGAAATTGATATGAAATTGACATACACTGGGTTTATTGGGAAAATTGAGGATCCATATGATTTGATGGTTGAACGTAACTGTGTCACTGTTTTTCATTTTTGGGAAGATCGGAATAGGCTCCGATCAAAACTGTCACTTTTTCCCATACGGGAGGATTGGGATAGGCTCCGATCAACTTACTATTCTATTTTTCCAGGGTACACGGGGATGCGTTCAGACCACCCAAGTTCATATTTTTCTAAATTTCTAAATACCATAATTAAAAGACATTAACTGAAATATTAATGATAAACCACCTAATATGTTAAGATTTGAGATTTCTTACTTATTTTAATTGTACTGATTTTTTTGTTTTGCCAAAATATTTTTATTTCATATGTTTCTATTATATATTTTTGGATGTTTTATTGACAATCCTAATTATGCATGGCCAGATGCAGATTATTACTTAGAGGTAGACTCGCCGGAGGCAAAACATGATACAATATATTTTTAGGAGTAGGCGAAGGTACAAGATTGACGGTCTTTTTAGTTTATTATTTTCTTATTGAATATTATATAAGGAGGAAAAATATTATTGTTTTAAATAAAAAATTTATTATTTATTTTTATATTTTGCTCATATTTCCACTGTAATATAACTGTAATATTTACTGAACCTTATCGAGTTATCATTCGACGCCGAACGCTCCACTTTTCCACACTACAGAAAGTGAGGCGTTACATATATCCAACTCAACCATGGACTAACCCATCCCCTAGTCAAATTCAACTTTAATGGCTGAGTTTGAGTGTAGTGGAGCATGTAGGAGAAACAAATAATATTATTTAATTATGGTATCGATAAAAAATTAGCCAATTTGAAAAAAAAAAAATCTAAGAGAAATATAAAAAATTTGGAATTATTAAATGAGTAATCCCTCTCTCACAGATTCTTCTAACTAAATCTAAAATAATATTCTAATTAAATTACTCAGTATTGGATCGATATTAGTATCTAGGCACACTGATTAATGTGGCCGATACATAATAAACAATACATGAATATATATATATATATATATATATATATATATATATATATATATATATATATATATATATATATATATATATATGGATTAGGGTGATAACAAAATCATAAATGTACTTTTCATCCCATGGAAAGTATAAACAATCGACTTACGGAGAAAATGGGATGGGACTGAAGAGGGGGGCTCAATCAACCGCACGTTGTGCAGCCAACATAGTGGAACGAATGAATCCTCTGGTGAGATAAAAGAGAATCGTTGCCACCGATGTAATAAGAATCAATTATTTCACCATAGTGATTAGATGAGGAGGCTAAGAAAAAAGCCTTACTATACTAGCTCAAAATCAGAAGAAGATGAGAAATATGAGAATGAGACTCCTTTCAATTGGAGCATTACCGAAGCAACACTTCACATTACTAGGAATTATATAATGCTTGAGCTCCATGTGGTTTGACTGTACCATGGAGAGAATGCATAGACATTTAAGGCAGGCGATGATGCACCTCCGTAGGGCTACTGATACATTGCTATGCATATCGCTTTGTACGCTCCTTCCAGCACTAACTCCTATCTTTGAAGCAACAGTTCATAATTAACTAGCAAGTGTCGCAAGAAAAATTCTACTCAATCAATAAAGATGGAGCAAGGGAGAGATGAATCCACAAGGAAGTTTGTGGGAAGATTCAACAAGGAGCTTCTCAAAATAGAGGAGTGCAGTTCTAAATTCATTACTAGAGCAATGACTAACATGGCGAGGAAGTTAGGGCCAGTTCCAAATTCATCGCCAAAAGTATTTTCAGACCATCATAGTTATGTTGGTTCAATAATTCTGATACAAACTGATCTAATTTTGATTTCAAAATTCAATAACAAGAAAAATAATAATTTTCAATAAGTCTTGATTATTCCCACCAACATACAATACACTCAAATCAATCAAACCCCAATATATCTATATATATATATATATATATATATATACACACACACACACCATGTCCTTCAGCAAATTTTCATAGCCTAAAGCCTGTTTGACCCACTGAGGCTGTGACAATTAAGTAGCAGTACTTTCATAGTTTCCAGCCATAAAATTTATATAACAAGCTTAATTTATCATAAATAAACCCTTGGCATGATCCGACCACCAAAACTTGAATTGTACAAGTAAATAACATAGAGTGTAGAAATTGAATCAATAAAATCCAATCTCATAAAAGCTTCAAACGATATCCTACTGTTTTAGTCAACTTACTGTATATATCATCATAATAAAATACTAAAAAATAAATCTACTAAATATCAATAACTTCCAGGAAAAAATTTAACGTCTTTTGTCATAATCAGGTTGCTACCTAGCTATTTTTATCATTGGGTGATAGTTCTTTCATGACTATTGGTTATAAATTTTCTACAACAAATATGACATACACTAAGAATTTTAAAAATGTGGCTGGATCAAGAAATCCCATGGAGAAATCCTCCGAAATTCTTAAACCAGCAAACAAATGAGGAAAAAATAGTATTATAGAAGATGTATTACTTACATTAATCCTAAACTCCAACTAGCTCTTCCTTCTACAACTCCTTCACTTCTTACTACTGCTTGAAAGAAAGATATGAGAGCTTCGAATGAGTTATTTTGAGAGAAATTATGAAGAGGAGTAAAGAAATTCATTTTGGTGTAGACCTAAAAAATTAGTATTTTAATCAGTTTTTGGGCTCACATTTTGCTATGTATCCGACATTTCTTAGAAAAATACTAGATATAGGATGAAGTGAAATGATCATAGTACAATTCATAGAATGATTTTTGGATATGTGATTTGAAATATAGAAATTTGTAAAATTAAAATTGGTAATTAAAAATCGGATATTTTTACCAGTTCTAGGGCTTTTCTAGAACATTTGAAGAAAATTCTCAAATCAATTAGAAAAAAAGTAACCCTAAAAATGGAATGTTGTTTAGAGTCACAAAATTTTAGTTATATATACGAAAAGTCCAATCAGTTGTCAATTGCACTATAGTAATAACTAAGTTTTAGATTTTCTCATTTTTTTTTAAAAAATTTACCAAAAATCAAAGAAAGGAAATTTGACAATCTTTGAGTCAGAATGTCAATTTAAATTATAGATTTCAAAATTAATTAGAAGTTAATCCAGTTATCAATTAGGTCAAATTAGAATTTCTAAACCGATTGATTTACAGAAATAGATATAAGAGTAGAAGATGGAACTACTACATATTGTAACAAATAACTATTAGTACGCTGGGGCTCCAATTTTGACATATTATTATTGAGTGTACTCATTTAGAAAGCTAGTTGGTTATATGTTTTTACCCAATTTCTTAGATTTTAATTAAGATTTGGCCTTCCATCAAGTAAATGCAAAATTTAAAGGTTTGCAGTGAATATAACATCGGGTATGACAAAAATGAACTCGAAAATCCATGCAATTTTATCACCAAGAAAAGACTCTATAGATAATTACCCAAAATAGTTTGAAAAGAAATAACGTGATAAATTTTTTATTCTAACTCACATAATTTATCTAAGCTAGCAACTCATTTACAGTAATCTTTCACACACACACAAACACACACTCATGCCTCCATATTATCCCATACGTAATCTTTCCTCCATGATATTCATTTAAATATACTTTATCGTGAATGACATTATTTATTCACATAACATACAAATTGCATGTCTATATTTTGAACTAATCAAATTTTACTATTTCTTACTTTAGTTATGTTAGAAAATCAAATTGATTATCATGCAATTAAATCCTATTCCTTTATATTATTATTATGAATACAATGATTTTCATTAGGGTTTAGGAACGTGTGTTGGAGGTAAAAATTTCCAACTAAAGAAAAGAGGCAAATAGCTCACAGAAACGCGAAGTTAAATTCATAGGTTCGCGTAAGCAAAAGTTTAACTTGGCATTGGAGTGTCTTAGCTTTGCGTTCAGAGTACTTAACTCCACGTGAGAATATTCTCAGAATCCTAAATTGATTGTAATTGAGATTTGGGCTTATCTAATACCCAAATTGAGTCAAATCAGAATTCAAATTCAAGAGATTTAAATCAAAATCAAATATTTAATTAGAATCCTTGATAAATACAAGGTTCTTCTATTCCTATTCTATGGAAACTCTCATATCCAGCAAAAGTTTATAAATACTCTCTTTGAAGAGACTTTAGGATCCTTTTTTTTGTCTTTGACAAATCAAGTTACGCACGAGAGCCTTGAATTCATAAATATCAGCAGAGAGAGAGAAGCTAGGGTCGATCATCATCTTCTTTGAGTAGAAGTTTTTCACGTCGGATCGTCAACGGGTTCTACTAGTTAGATCCCATCGCCATACTAGAACTCACTTTTTTATTGTAAAAGAGAGCGATAATATATAAATCCTCTCGTTTTTTTTATTATTCCTTTTTTGTTGTAATCGTTGTGATCAATGGAAGAAAATAAGAATTTTGCAAAGAACAAACTGGCGACCACAGTGGGAGACGTCTCTTTTACTGAATAAGAAATTGTGGCGCAATCCGATGTGAGCAAAATTGGATCGATCGTGGACGTGCTCGTCGTTGAAATCGACCAACAAAGATATGAAAAATATCTCTGATCTGGATTGGGTGATCTGACTGAAATGCGACACTATCGTCGCGTGATCTCTAAAATCCGTAAATCGGGTAATAAGGAATTTTCCATTAATCGGGAATCTTTTGAGTCCGCGGCTATAGAGAAGTCGTTCAAGAAGAAAACCCTAAAGCGGGATGCTGTTCCTATTATCGAATATGATCAAGAGACTGGTCTTACCAGATCTCAACTCCGAAATCAGAGTTATCGAGCAAGATGAAGAGCGCTCAAAGCCCACGTTAAACTTAAAGCTGAGGCAGAAATAGAACGCGAGGCTATGACTTTACCTCGTGAGCTGGCTTGCATTAATCACAAGACTAGTGAAAATCGCATAAAATGCGAAGCTGACTTCAAGCCAGCGTATGAAGAAATCTCTCCACACGAGGCTACAAATCCTGGACATAAAACCAGGAAAATTGACAACACTTACGTAAAATGCGAGGCTAAATTCAGATACTGGCCATCATGTGATGAAATTTCTCCACGTGAGGCTATTGAACTTGGCTATGAAATTGGCAAAAGTGCCAAAACTTGCATAAAATGCAAAGTTAATTCCAAAAATAAGTCAGCATGTGAAGAAATTTCTCCATGCGAGCCTACTAAACGTGAGTATGAAACTGGCAAGAGTGCCAAAGTTCGCATAAATCGCGAAGTAATTAAAAATAAGCCACAGTGTGATGAAAATTCTCCACGCGAGACTGTCAAAAAAGTTGAGCTAAGCATTAAACACGAAGCCAAGAATCCTTGCGTAAATCGTGAGGTTATGTCAGCGTGCGAGGATACTCCCCTACGCGAGGCTAAACATTCAACAGAAGTTAAATTTCTTCAAAAATGCCAAGTTAGTGTAAAACGCGAGCCTAGCATACACGAAGGTATGGTTCAGTCTTGCATGGAAGTTTTGAAAAGTGAAACTAACACCCAGCTCCGCGTAAAAAGGTCAGTATACAGAATTAAGATGGATAAGCAATCTGTCGAACAATAATACGACACCACTGGACTTGGAGATTTCAATAGGCACCAGGGTTTTTCCGACAACTAAGTGGGCCCCATGCCCAAAGCATAACTGAAAATTCTCCATTTTCTAAAATCCTTAACATCAGAGATTATTTGACAAATAAAAATAAAGTGACTCAAACTCAGTCGCACTCGGCATGCCATTGCGAGCAACTAATATCAGCTGTGTTAAAAATTGCTATTGTGGATAGAATAACTGAGTCTCATCAAAATACTCTAAAAAAGAGAAAGAATAATCTAAGATATAGAGTTAAGGAAAAAGAATTGAAGACAGTGACCTCAAATATGGTCAGCAAAGATAAGAAGGTCATGGAAAAAGAAAATAAGTCGGATGCAGATGACAAACAATCTCACCATCTTACTCGACTCGACTCAATTATTGTCGCTCATCGAAATTACAAGAAACTTGTAAAAAGTTCTTACAACGATGATACCTACAACTCAGCTATAGCTTCCCCGCAGTCATATACATCTTCTCGACTAAGAAAATTGGTGTCACATGCGGTGGACAGGTCCAATGATGTCGATCAAAGGTTTAAAGCCCAAGAACAAATGATTCGAGTCAGCAAAAGGCCATTGATGATCTCAACCTAATACTTCTAAAAGTAGTTGAAAATACCTAGAAGACAGTCAACGATAAAACTAAAACTTCCTCGAAAGCACCACCCAAGATGAATAAGGACCACCACTTAAGAAAAATGAAGAAGATAAAGAAGAAAAAGGTTATTCAATGCATAAAGAAGACGATAGGTTTTCCTTCCATGATCCTCATGAAGAAAAGTTGAAAAAACTACAAAATCAACTTGATGTGTTGATGCAGAAAAATGAGCTAAAGGAATTAGGGATTTTGAGGCAACATCTGCTTGAGTGGGATTTCGCCCCTTTTCCAGAAAAGTACAAATCCCTTAAGCTGGAATCATATGATGGAAAGGGGTCCCCAAACTAACACATATACTATTTCTTGTCGCAACCCGGTCATCTAATGGGAAATGAGCCCATAATGACCAAGGTATTTGCGAGCATCCTGCGAGAGCCTGCTTTTACATGGTTCAGGCAGTTGCCCCTGAGAACCATTAATACTTGGTATGATGTGGAGAAATGTTCTTGGCACGTTTGTTTGAGGATGATACCGAAATATCAGTTCATTCCCTCCTTGCGACAAACTAAGGAGAAGAAGAAGCGTTCAAAAGCTTCATTGAACGCTCCAGGAAAAAATCCATGCATTGTCGACACGGTATGACCCAGGAAATCCTGGTGGAAACCTGCAAGTATAATTTCAGGATTGGCGGGCTCATAAAAATGGGAGCCGTTGAGTCTAAAACTTAGAAAGACTTACTGAAGTAAGGAGAGCAAGTAGAAAATATAATCCGCCGGATCGAGAAATCTTGTGGCACAAGAAACTCTACAAATAATAGGTCATATCCATATAATTCTAAGAACAAAGGAAAAGCTGTGATGACATTAGATGCTATTCCAAAACCAACGAGTCCGGCGAAACCAAGACCTCAAAATTCGAGAGGTGCAGGTCAAAATAGGCTCCAACAAGATAGAATTTATACATTTAAGACGGAGCAAACAGGTAATCTTTTCCATCTCCTTCTCAGAAAAGGTATTATGAAACTTCCAAAGAATCAAAAATCAGAAGACACTGGAAAAACTAATTACCCTAATTATTGCTTATATCACTAGAATATTGAGCGTCAGACTAAGAATTGCTATCCTCTCAAGAACCTGATCTAGACGTTATTAGAAGCCGGGGTTCTCACACTTAAAGATGAACAAAAAATGATTTCTGCGAACATGGCAACTTTGGTCGTAGGAACTAATGAGTTTCCTGCAGGAGTAACGCTAGTGCCGGCAGGAAAACTGATAGTAGTAAATTATGATCCTCATAAAAGAGTACAAAAAGGACTTACTCCGGTAACTATTAAAAGGGGGGAAGTTATGTGGGTTCACCCAAATCATCTGCAAGATGAATAGTGGATTTCGTCCAGCACGCAAAGAAGGAGGCGGACTAATAATACTATCTCCGCAAATTTTAAAGAAGAATACATAATTGCCAATGCACTAACAGATTCAGAAGAGGAGGCCATAGCATGGCCACTCATCAGGATGAAGCAGGTCCATCTGGTACTAAATCCAGCAAGGTTTATCTGAAAGATTATTCAAGGGTAGGCCCGAGTAAGGAAGTATACAGAGAGCCTGCAAAGCAGAAGGGGTTTCATTTTTAGAAATGTGCAAAGAAGAATGATGAAGCGAAAGATGCCCCATTCCAATTTGACATCATAGCTCAGTTGGCTAATATTCCGGCTCATGTTATACTTTACGAGTTGTTGCGATTGTTCAAGTCGACTCGGGAAGCACTGAGAGAGGCTTTAGCATACTTCGAATCTTTTCTGGCATAAATCGTTGAAAAAAGGGATTCTTGCTCTCACTGTTACAAAGTGAGGAGACAAATTCCGCAGATAACCTTCTTGCCAGAAGATATATAGGTGAGAAACACAAACCATAACAGGCCTTTATACTATACTGGGTATGTTGGATCCACTAAAGTGGACCGCATACAAATTGATCCTAGGTCTGCACTGAGCGTCATTCCAAGAAGGCTGATGCAATTATTGGGAATTTCACTGTATCGTCTCACACCAACGAATACTACGATATTCGGTTTCAACGCCAACGATAGCTGTCCTCTCGGCAAGATTAGACTCCGATGCTAGATCGAAGATCTGAAAACAAAGGTCACATGTTATGTCATCGATGCAGACACATTGTACAATATCCTATTAGGGCAACCATGGATCCACGCCTACATGATAGTCCCGTCGACTCTCCACCAATACATGAAATATTGCAATGAGTAAGGAGAAGTCTGGACTCTGATTACAGATAAACAACCTTTTAAAGGGTTGAAAAACTATTTTTATAGACGTCATGTTATACAAGGCTGCCCATGTGATCCCCAAGAGTATGAAGAACTTTGCGACAACTGCAATGAGGTAGATATTGAGCGTGAGTCTTTCGAAGAAGATGGTGGGGATTATGAAATATCGACAAGGTTAATGTAACCAATGCTGTTAGTGACGCAGACGAACGGGTTATCAATGAAGACATAAAATTAGTTTGTGAGCCTACTGTTGCTATTGATTCGGAACCCTCTGGCACTAGCACAGAGGAGGATGGCTTATCCGAACTTGAGGTTTTGGCAGCATATCATGTGCCGATCAGATCATTCCTCCTCTCTAGGTCCAAAATAATTAGCTGCCAAAATAATGTCTTCGAAGTACCTTCTCGATAAACGCATCAGAAGCCTATTGTATTTAGCAAGGTGATGACGCCACCTACTCAAAAACAAAGTAGTGAGAGTGATGAGCAAACATCACCTCAATTTCACCATTATGAACAAAAATCCTAACAAATGATGAAGAGGATAGGTTATAACTTAGCCCAAAAATCGGAATTAAATTTTAGAAAGGGACAGCAAAATCTCCTACCCTCCTTTAGGCCAAAGGGTAAAAGCCCCGATTATTATCATGACACCCGAAGAGGGTTAGGATACGTATCCACTCCTTCCACATCATCGAACAAACTCAAAGGGACAACTCCAATCAACAGTGAAGATAGTTCGTCGGAACAAGATTCCGATCAGAGTACCGGTGCTCTATTTCAGTCTTTAGCAGTAAATATGGTTTCAGCCGCACCCAAAAGTGATGAAGAACCGATTAATATTTAAGATGAATCCTGGACTAAACATATGGATATCTTCTGAGATGTTCATTTTGAACAATGTGACCCGCCCACAGAAAATAAAATAATACAAGTCTGAAATGCGGATCTCGAGTTTTAGATGCGTGGATTTGTTTAATTGCAGCTGGAACACGAATCTCAAACTTTAGATTCGTAATTCAACTGGATTGTAATGACTTTATTCGCTGCTCCTGGACAAGATGACGAGCTTTTATGGGGTCCATCCCTGTTATTAGATTTGCGAACCTGGGGAAAGTGATTCGCGCTTCAACTTTGTTCATGAATCGCACTGTCAGTTTCTATAGAAAATAGAGTATGACTCACGAAAATACTCTTTCTTTCATTTATGGATCTCTCTCTTCATAACAGATGATCTTGTTAGTAGGAAATTTTACCAACAAAACCCCCTTCAAAGTTTTTAAAACTCTATGGTTTTGGAAGAATTTTGGAATATTTTGGATAATTTGGCAAGAACATAATTTTCATGGATTTCATATTTTGAGAAGAAGTAGGACTCTGTGTTAGAATCTCGAACTTCTATACTTTTGAAAAGGATAAGACTCTGTATTAGAGCTGCGGATTTTGCACTTTTGAGGAGAGTAAGACTCTGTATTAGAATCGCGAATCTCACTCTTTTGAAAAGAGCGCGACTTTGTATTAGAATTGCGAGTTTTCCTTTTTGAAGAGAGCACGACTCTATATTAGAATCGTGAGTTTCCCTTTTGAAGAGAGCACGACTCTATATTAGAATCGCGAGTTTTCCTTTTTGAAGAGAGCACGACTCTGTATTAGAATCACGAGTTTTTCTTTTTAAAGAGAGCATGATTCTGTATTAGAATGGCGAGTTTTTCTTTTTGAAAAGAGCACGACTCTGTATTAGAATCGCGAGTTTTCCTTTTTGAAGAGAGCACAATTTTGTATTAGAATCGCGAGTTTTCCTTTTTGAAAAAAGCACGACTCTGTATTAGAATCATGGATTTCGCTCTTTCTGTGGTAAATCCGGAAAATTATCACTTTTTTAGGCGTACAGATTGAGACGTTCTTTGAGTCTCATTAAATGAGAAGATACTCATGAGATTTGGGCCAGAGATCAAATCTATCTGAAAATCTCGTCCATCAAATTATCTACTATAAAATCCCAACCTCATCAGGTAAAGTGTTTTTTAACATTTTCTGAGAGATTTAAACTCTAAACTTCTCTCTGAGGTTTTCAAGAGACCCTTCATCTTCAAGCTTCTTTGGTCTTCAATTTTCTTCAAATCAAAAATTTCTTGAAGTTAATCTGAAGAAGATGACGAGAAAAGTTTCGTTTTCTGGTGCCTCTATGAGCGGTTCTCAAAACCCTCAAGCTACTTTCTATTCTATTATGGCTCGGCAAGAACCCTTGATTGGAGGTAATTTTCTTGCCTCATATTGGAAAACATCTTTTTCTTCATAACTTTGTTTTGATTAATTCTTCATTTCATACAGTCGATTACGCCTTAAACCCTTGGCCGAAAGACTACTATTTTGGCTATTCTGGCGGGTATGACGGGAAGAAAGAGTTCAGGTTCAATCAAGTTTTTTTGGTTTGTGCAGCATCTAGTGGCCGAGAGAGGAAAAGTAGAATTTTGAAGCATACTAAACCTACATTGTGAGAACTTATGACCACTGCCCCTTTTGAAGAAAAAGATCGGACCTTGTTTAGCAAACCTGCTTTCCTGTTTGGCTATCATCTCTCAAACCCTGATGATTGCCTAGATGATGGAGTTTATAAATAGCTCCGTCAAGTAAATAGTCGCAATTTATTTTTGCCTGATATGGAAAGATTTTATCCGTTTTTGTATCTTCAATCCCTTTCTATTCCTAGAACAATGGATTGACATTTAAACAAGCCACAAGATGGTATTTTGCTGGGCGGATTCAATGCACAATGTGCTTTTCCTCATTCTACTGGAAAATATTTTTGTAGATTGTTTCCAGGATCATTAAAACAAGACCTCCCCTTGGGTGAAATACCTGTACTTGCCCAAACTTTCTTGCACTGGTTCGTTGACGTGCAAGAAGTATTTCCAGTACAAGATTTTTGTCTTGTTGGATGGATCATTGCTCTTCCAAAAGAGAATGGACAATTTTAACCAATTTCTTTTTGAGACCTTTAGGGATCAATTCAGCACACGAATTTCTATCATGCTATTAGGGCAGTTCAGCAAGGTATTCCTCCATCCGATTCCACTTATTTTCTCTATTGGAATTGTACAATCTTGATACTTGTACAATTTTTATTCCCAGTGGTGAGCTGGGGTTTGCTCTTCATGAGATGCATGAGGCTTGAGGATTGCCTATGGGGACATTCCTCATGAAGAGTACGTCCCCACAGGAGAACTTCATTCACTAAAGACTCAACATCCTATGATCTATGATACTTATTGGGAGTTTCTTTGCCACTATTACATCTGCGCTCATATGTCTGGCGTCGGCAATGTGAAGCAAAAGAAGTGGTTGCAATACCTCTTTCCTAAAATCTTGAAGAATAGTTTTGATTTCACTAGTCTCCCTTCGGTTTTTGAACAAGAGGTTGAAAAAAGAATTATCGATTTCGGGACAAATGCGTATGTCACTGAATCTGATGAGGATGTCTTCAAGACTGGGACATCTTTCGAAAGTTTCCATTATCAGGCTGTTCAACTTTTGTCAGATCCCACTTTACTGGCAGGTTTTTTGATACTCTGGTTGAAAAAATGTGTGATCCCGTCACTGGAGACTCTACCTGTTAAGGTAGTGTGTCATACCATTTTACTAGCATTTGACCGACCACTCAGTTTGCTACCTGTGATGGTGTGTAGGATTCAGAGTGGGCTGATAAAATTAGTTGATAAATTCTACAATGTCAAGAAGGAGCGGAATGATAATGGAGAGTTGGTTATCAAAACTTCTAATTCGCATGTAGAGCTTCCCTACACTTATTTAATGGCTTGGTTAGTTCTACACTGTCCTTCTTTAATGAGTCTGATTGATTCCCATATAGATTTAAGCTCCCCCAAAGTGCAACATTATGAAAGATTGCAATGGAAGGGAGGTTATATGGCCACGATCCGCAAAACACTTTGTTATCACGCGAATTATGAATTATTCAAGTGTTTCCCATACTTTCCGTATGCTGGATATGGGGATGAATTCATGGATGTCGCTGATGCTGACAAGTTCAAAACTTTGTCCCCTGGGTGCTTCTGGTGGCTGATAAATATTCGCCCAGGGCATCTGGTTTTATGCTTAGGGAACCATTGCTGCGTAGAGTCTTACTATCCAAATCGTTTTGCTCGACAATTCACGTATGATCAACTGTATGTCAAAAATCCAAATAGGGAGATGAGCTTTGCTAGAAACTTGTTCGAAGGGGCTAGAGCTTGGTTCCATTTCATCTCAGGTGGTACACAAGTCATGTTAGATCTCCCGCTCAAAACTCCCAACTTATATATGAGTTTCAACTTCTGTAAATGTTATACTGCTACTAACTCCATGCCCCATAATTTTAATGCAAGTCTTACTTGTCTAAGAGACATTAGAGCATGGTATACTCAAAAGAAAAGGCCGGCAGTAAGAAGGTAGCTGAGATGGAGGACTTTGAAGTAGAATATTTTTTTGAAGGGTTGGAATCAACAATAAAGCAGAAAGAAGAAGAGAGCACTGCTATAGTCCCATAAGATCAGCCTGCCGCTTTTAATATTCTAACTTCCCCACTTCGTGAGACAAAACAAGTTTCTCCTCAACAAAAGTCTTATCCTAAGAAGCTTCTGTATAAGCAGAAAAGATTAAGGTGCCTTAGTGATTTGCCTGTCATTCCGCAAGCAATATTGGCTGAAATCGGTGCAGCGGTGCTTAGTTCGGCTTTTGAAGCTATTGAAGAAGAACTGGAAGATGAAGATGACACGAGTCTGATTCCTCGTTCTTCTAAGAAACGCCGAAGTCAAGGGCCTATTTTCCCCAATGACTCTACCTTAGCAGCTGAGCCTTCCTATACTGTTGAACTTCCCTTAGAAGAACTGACTCCACTTGCACAAGAGGATTCTGTGAT
Organism: Dracaena cambodiana; assembly: GCA_036321105.1. NCBI lineage: Eukaryota > Viridiplantae > Streptophyta > Magnoliopsida > Asparagales > Asparagaceae > Dracaena > Dracaena cambodiana. The sequence goes on along the minus strand of JAYEPQ010000008.1, from coordinate 21,881,051 downwards.
CCTTGCTCATCTAGCGACTCAGACTACTGATGACGATGACGTACAAATAGTTGGGGAGATCCGTACATTGGGTTCTTCCTTGATGATAATACCTCCCTCAGGAGATCCAGATGATGGGGTGATGATGGTGATGATGATGACATTGACAGTGATGATATTCGTTCTTCTACTCCTCCGTCAGACCATGGAAAATATACATTTTTGACGGAAGAAGCAAGAGCAGAAGTGTATGGGCCTGGGGAGTCCAGTGCTCAACCCCAAGGTTTTATCCTAAACTTTAATCTTCCTGCGTTATTTTTTTATCATCATCTAACCATTTCATTTTCTCTTCTTTTTTTTAGAAACTTTTCCTTCCACCTCAACTTTAGAGTATGTATCAGCAGATAATATTCTACTGGCTGACACTATCGCGAACGTTGCCTCTGAAGAAGCCTATGAGGCAACTGAGGTTGTTTCTTCTATTGTTGATACTTCTGAAGTAATTGTTCCTCTAGTGAAAACTGCTGAAACTACTACCTCTAGCGAGGTTGCTGTAGTTGTTGCCTCTGTTGAGATTACTAGAACTACTGCTCCTGTTGAAGCTGCTGAGGCTACAACTACTACTATTCCTGCTGAAGTTGCTGGAAATGTTGCTCCTTCTGACACTGGTGCTATTACAACCACTTCTGTTGTTGCTTGTTCTTCTTCATCAAGTCATGCAGAGATTAATACTCTTGAAGTTGACTTGTTGCAAGATACCATAGAAACCTTCCTTCATTTTCTGGACCGTTGCATCAATAAAATTTTGAAAGGGGTCTTTGTTCGCCAAAAAAATTGTAAATGATTCCTTATTGAACTTCTCAATAAGAGATTATAATTTCAAACGGTTTCCCATTTACAGAAAATGAGGAAAGTTGAATTCCCTCTTTGTTTAAGACTGGGTTCTGTAGTAGCCGTGGAGGATGATCCTGCTCTCCGTTGACACAACGCACGAATTTTTTTAGTTGGCGAGGGTTTTGAACTCTCGACGGCAACAACAAGAGGACTCTCTATATCATATTGATTTCCTGATCTCTGATTTTTTGTCCCTTTTTCTACCTCAGTTCGGGCTTTTTATAGAGATTTGGAGACTTTTGAACTGATGTAACCATTCAACTATTAGCCTCTACGATCTGAGTATTAATTTCTCGCCTTTTGATCTAGTAAATTTGTATTAAATCTCCAGAATTTGTAACCGACATTTTCAATCCTCTTGATCGTAACTGAAATGCGGAACGCAAATCTCAAACTGTAGATTCTTGGCTCCTTTGATTATGATTGGAATGTGGATCTAAAACTTTAAATTCACAGATCTATTTGATTGTGGTTGGAATGCGGATCTCAAAATTTAGATTCACGAATCTATTTGATTGTAGCTGCAATGTGAATCTAGAACTTTAGATTCATAGTTCAAATGACTTTGTTTTCTACTTTTGGACCAGATAACGAGGCTTTATGGGGTCCGTCCCTATTATTAGGTTTGCGAAACTGGGAAAATTGACTCGCGCTTCAACTTTATTCATGAATCGCATTTTCAGTTTATATAGAAAATAGAGTATGACTTGCGAAAGTAATCTTTCTTTTATTTATATATCTCTCTCTTCATGACAGATGATCTCATTAGTAGGAAATTTTGCTAATAAAACTCCCACCAAAGTTTTCAAAACTCTATGATTTTGTAAGGATTTTGGAATACTTTGGATAATTTGGTAAGACCATCAACTTCATGGATTTCATATTTTGAGAAGAAGTAGGACTCTGTGTTAGAATCTCGGACTTCTATGCCTTTAAAAGGGATAAGACTCTTTATTAGAGCTGCGGATTTTGCGCTTTTGAGGAGAGTATAACTCTGTATTAGAATCACGAATCTCACTCTTTTGAAAAGACCACGACTCTGTATTAGAATCGCAAGTTTTCCTTTTGGAAGAGAGCATGACTCTGTTTTAGAATCGTGGGTTTTCCTTTTTGAAAAGAGCACGAGTTTGTATTAGAATCGTGGGTTTTGCTCTTTATGCGGAATATCCGGAAAGTTATCACTTTTTTAGGTGTAGAGATTGAGACGTTCTTTGAGTCCCATTAAATGAGAAGATACTCACGAGATTTGGGCCAGAGATCACGTCTATCCAGAAATCTCGTCTGTCAAATTATCTGCTATAAAATCCCAACCTCATCACATAAAGTATTTTTTACTTTTTTCAAACAGATTTGAACTCTAGGCTTCTCTCCGAGATTTTCAAGACCCTTCATCTTCAAGCTTCTTTGGTCTTCAATTTTCTTCAAATCAAAATTTTCTTAATCTTAACTTGAAGAAGATGACGAGAAAAGTTGTCTTCTGGTACCTCCGCGAGCGGTTCTCAAAACCCTTAAGCAACTTTCAGCTTTATTGTGGTTCAGCAAGAACCCTTGATTGGAAGTAATTTTCTCACATCATATTAGAAAGCAAATTTTTCTTCATAACTAAGTTTTGATTAATTTTTCTTTTCATGCAGTTGATTATGCCTTAAACCTTTGGCCGAAATACCACTATTTTGGCTATTCAGACAGGTATGATAGGAAGAAAGAGTTCAGGTTCAACCAAGTTTTTACGGCTTGAACAGTCTCCAGTGGCCGAGAGAGGAAAAGTAAAGTTTTGAACCCTACTCACCCTACATTGCGAGAACTGATGACTACCACGCCTTTTGAAGGAAAAGATAGGACCTTGTTAAACAAACCTGCTTTCCTATTTGGCGACCATCTCTCAATTCCTGATGATTGTCTAGATGATGGAGTTTATAAATGGCTCCGTCAGGTTAACAGTCGTAACATATTTCTTCCTGACATGGAGAGATCTTATCCATTCTTGTATCTCCAATCCCTTTCTATTCCTAGAAGAATGGATTGACATTTAAAGAAGCCATAGGATGCCATTTTGCTCGGCGAATTCAACGCACAAGGTGCTTTTCCTCGTTCTACTGGAAAACATTTATGTGGGTTGTTTTCAGGATCCTTTAAACAAGACCTCCCTTTGGGTGAAACACCTGTAGTTGCCCAGACCATCTTGCACCGGTTCGCTGACGTGCAAGGAAAATTTCCAGTACAAGATTTTCGCCCTGCTGGATGGGTTCACTGCTCTTCCAAAGGAGAATGGGCAATTTTAACTGATTTCTTCTTGAAGACCTTCAGGGATAAACTACAACACGCGAATCTCTACCTTGCTATTAGGATGGTTCAGTATGGTATTCCTCCCAGCCAATTCCACTTCTTTTGTTTATTGGAATTATACAATCCTGATACTTGTACAATATTTACACCCTGTAGTGAGCTTAGGTTTGCCCTTCATGAGATGCATGAGGTCTCAGGATTGCCTATGGGAGACATTCCTTATGAAGAGTACGTCCCCACAAGAGAAGAACTTCATTCGCTAAAAACTCAGCATCGCATGATTTGTGACACTTATTGGGAGTTGTTTTGCCACTATTACATCTGTGCTCATATGTCCGGTGCCCGCAATGTAAAGCAAAATAAGTGGTTGCAATACCTTCTTCCCATATTCTCGAAGAACAACTTTGACTTCACCCGTCTCCCTCCATCTTCTAAACAGGAGGTCAAAAGAAGAATTATTAATTTCGGGAAGATGCATATGTTACCAAATCTGATGAGAATGTCTTCAAGGCTGGGACATCCTTTGAAAGTATCCATTATCAGACTCTTCAACCCCTGTCAGATCCCGCTTTACTGGCAGATTTCTTGATACTCTGGTTGAAGAAATATGTGATCTTGTCGCAGAAGACTCTACCTGTTAGGGTAGTGTATCCGGCCGTTTTGCTAGTATTCGACCGAACGCTCAGTCTGTTGCCTGCGATAGTGTGTGAGATTCAAAGTGGGCTAACAAAATTAGTTGATAAATTCTGCAATGTCAAGAAGGAATAGAATGATAAAAGAGAGTTGGCTGTCAAAACTCCTAATCTGCGTGTAGAACTTTCCTACACCTATTTGATGGGTTGGTTGGTTTTACACTGTCCTTGTTTATGAGCCCAATTGATTCGCAAATAGATATAAGCTCCCCCAAAGTACAACATTATGAAAGCTCGCAATGGAAGGGAGGTTATATGGCCGCGATATGCAAAACACTTCGTTATCATGCGAATTATGAATTATTCAAGTATTTCCCATACTTTCCACATGCTGGATATGGGGATGAAATCGCGGATGTCGCTAGCGCTGACAAATTCACAACTTTATCTTCTAGGTGCTTCTGGTGGCTGATAAACATTCGCCCAGGACATTTGGTTCTTCGCTTAGGGAATCATTGCTGCATAGAGCCTTACTATCCAAGTCATTTTGCTTGACAGTTTGGGTATGATCAACTGTATGTTGGAAACACGAATAGGGAGATGAGATTTATTGGAAACTTATTCGAAGGGGCTAGAGCTTGGTTCCATTTCATCTCAGGTGGTACACAATCAAGTTTGATCTCCCGCTCAAACCTTCAAACTCATATATGAGTTTCTACTTCTGCAAGTAGTACACTGTTGCTAACTCTATGCCCCATAACTTTAATGCAAGTCTTACTTATCTAAGGGACGTTAGAGCATGGTATGCCCAGAAGAAGGAGGCCAGCAGCAAGAAGGCAGTTGGGATGGATGATTTTCGAGTAGAATATTTTGCCTTAGAGTTGGAATCAAGAATAACGCAGAGAGAAGTAGAGAGCACTGCTACAGTCCTATCAGATCAACCTGCCTCTCTTAATATTCTAACTTCCACTTCTTGAAACAAAAGAAACTTCTCCTCAACCAAAGTCTCCTCCTAAAAAGTTTTTGTATAAGCGGAAGAGATTGAGGTGCCTTAGTGATTTGTCTATCATTCCGCAAACTATATTGGCTGAAGCCGGTGTAGTGGTGATTAGTTCGGCTTTTGAAACTATTGAAGAACTGAAAGATGAAGATGATATGAGTCTGATTCCTCGTTCTTCTAAGAAATGCTAAAGTCAAGGGCCTGTTTTCCCCAGTGACCCTACCTTAGCAGTTGAAACTTTCTCTACTACTCCACCTGCACCATAGGATTCTGCAATCCTTGCTCATCCAGTGTCTCAGACTGCTGATGACGATGACGGGCAAATAATTGGGGAGATCCATGCATCGGTTCTTCCTTGATGATAGTACCTCCTTTAGGAGATCCTGATGATGAAGATGATGATGATGATAATGATGATGCTGACAGTGATGATATTCGTTCCTCTACTCCTCCGTCAGACCATAGAAAATATATTTTTTTGACGGAAGAAAAAAGAGCTGAAGTGTATGGGTCTGGAGAGTTCAGTGCTCAACCTTAAGGTTTATTCTTAAATTTTAATCATCTTGCATCATTTTTTATTATCATTTAACCATTTTATTTTTTTTAGCAACTTTTCCTTCCACTCCAACTTCAGAGTATATATCAGCAGATAACATTCCACTGGTTGACACTGCCGTGAATGTTGCCTTTAAAGAAGCCCGTGGGGTGACTGAGGTTGTTGCTTCTTTTGTTGATCCTTCTAAAGTAGTGGTTCTTCCAGTAGAAGTTGCCGAAGCTGCTATCTCTACTGAAGTTGTTGTAGTTGCTACCTCTGTTGAAATTATTGAAACTACTGCTCTTGTTGAAGCTGCTGGAAATATTGCTTCTTTTGACACTAGGGCTGTTACTTCTTCGCACCAAAGCACAATACATGTTACATCCACTCTAGTTGTTGTTGGCTCTTCTTCATCAGGTCATACAGAGATTGATGCTCTTGAAGTTGACTTGTTGCAAGATACCGTGGAAACCTTCCTTCATTTTTTAGACCGCTGCATTGATAAAATCTTGAAAGATGTCTCTTTTTCTTCTGTTTCCAATGTTTTCAATATTTATTTGGCTGGTATAGCTAGCATTGGTGGAGAAGAGAAAGGTACTCCTTACAGACTCATGATAGCTCAACTCCAAAATCATGCTGAATCTTTATCGAGATCTCGCAACATAGATAAATCTGAGATACTTGAAGCTACCTTCCAGAAATTGATGGAGGAACAACTCAAATTTTAGAAGGAGATTAAAGAGAAAGTTGATGCTTGCAAGGTAAAGAAAAAATCAATTGGACAATCAATCTTTATATCTTCAGGTAGAGAATATTGCCTCACTTGTCAAAGACCATAACCAGGCCATTGCTAGAACTTAGGAATCCATTGCCAGAGCCCAAACTCTCCTAGCTAACATAACTAAAGAGCGCGAAGAGACAATGAAGAATCTCATTAGTTTGTCTAGGCAGCGTGACAATGTAACCAAGGATCTCCTAGTTGTACAGGTTAAATTGTAAACACTAGAGACTGCTTTAGCAAGTAATACAATCACCAGTGAAGAAGAATTGTGTCGGCAAGCTTATGTTCAAGTTTATGAGATTATTCTGAAGGAAATTAGTAATGCAGAGGAAAAGATAAAGGCTCTCTTGAATCATTGAATTGTAATGATATTTTTTATGATTCAAGAAACTCATGCAACCTTTTCATTACTTTCTGATTTTGTCAATGAAAATTTTGAAACAATTTTTGTTCGTCGCTCCATGGAAATTTTCACCTTTACTATGTGTAGATCTTGGCATGTCTTAGTCTCTGTGTATCAGACATGACTTTGTGTCTCAAAAATGCGACACTGTATTTGTCTTCATAAGTTTGTATCAGGCACGCGACTTTACGTTTGGAAATCCGCGAGTTTGCATATAACCCTTCTTTAGAATCCGCGGATTTATAAATGTAGCTCTGCATAAAATCCGCGAGTCCATATATAGAACGACTTTCCATCCATTCAATCTGACCTTTTTGGTGCAAAGATCTAAGCGCCACATGCCTTCATTAATGGCAGGATTCTAATCAAAGATCTCAGCCGAAGATCTTATTTCCTTTGGCACTGATATCTAAGCGCCCCATGCAATAATAATAAATTTTATCAAGATCCGGGTCAAAGATCTCAACCGAATATTTCACCTATAAGCTCTCTTAACCGAAAATTTTGATCACGAAATGCTCTATATAAGGTGTTGAACTCTTCTCACAGAGAACCATTACGACTTGAGAATTCTTCTAATCTCTCTATCTTTTTCAAGTTCTTCTCCAGAGTTGATCTTATTATGCAGTTCTATTCTTCTTCCTATTCCCTGGTTGAGGTAATGGATCAGGGCTAGCATGTTACAAGGTCTCGAGATAGCGTCAACCTGTTTGAAAAGAAGTATTCCATTGGAAAGATCCTTATGACCGTAATTATTTTCCTTAACTATGGTAAGTTTTTCTTCTTATGAACATAAATCAAATATTTTCTTTTATGTTTCCTAACAAGATTTTGGATCTATCACAGGATATAACCCTAGTCATTTTCCTTAACAATGGCCTAGAGCTAACTAGTTCGTAATTGCTTTTAATATATTTAGAGAATCAGAAGATCTCATGTACTTTTCATGAGATAAATAATTTCGGGTCTGTGGCATTATTTATTTCCTGCCTAGCATTCTTAAGGTAAGGATGCTAAATAGTTGTAGGCAACACTCAATTTCGGCAATCTCTCAAGTTGTATACTTGGAAATATGCATTTGGTACACCCAGTTTTGAAATAATCAAGCCGCTAGTGACGTTGATCATGACTGAGCAAACTAACTTGGAGGTTCTTAACCATTAGCAGGGGGAGACTACAGAAGCAAGCTTTTCGCCTTTATTAATGAAGCTATCCTATAGATGTTGATGAAAAATTTTAATGTTCTCTTGACTCAATGATTTGTACTCATTTTCATTGATTGTATGATGTCAAGGAACTCTTTGTAATTTTGATTGGATAATGAACAAAGAGATTTTTTTTAATTGTCATTTAATCAGAGATAATTGTTAATTTGATGTATGATTTTAATATTGATTATCAAAGATAACTTTAACTTGATGAGTATTGACTTCTTAGGATATTGTTCAAAGGTAACTGTTAACTTGACAATATGAAGTTATTACTCAATCGTCCAAAAATGAATTTTGCTACGAATGAGTAAATTTCTTGAGTCAGGATAGAAGTAACTGTTAACTTTCCTGATCAAGTTAAAATTCGCGCTGTTCAGTAACTTATAGTATAACATTTTCTGAATTGCCAGAGATAATTTTTTTAACTTTGCAAATTTGGAGGAAAGGAAAATTTAATTCGCCAGAGGTAATTTTTAACTTAGCAAATTTGGAGAAAAGAAAATTTTGATTCGTCAGAGATAATTTTTAACTTAACAAATTTGGAGGAAAAGAAAATTTTGATTTGCCAAAGATAATTTTTTAACTTAGCAAATTTGGAGGAAAAGGAAAAGAAAATTTTGATTCGCCAGAGGTAATTTTTTAACTTAGCAAATTTGGAGGAAAATGAATATTTGATTCGCCAGAGGTAATTTTTTTTTAACTTAGCAAGTTTGGAGGAAAAGAAAATTTTGATTTCCCATATTGTGAAAGTTTGCGATTCAAACTTTTTGGTCCAGAATCATGAATTTTCACTTTAGTAAAGATAGGACAAGTTTTAGAGAATGTTTAGCAAACCCCCAATTACAAACAGGTTTGATTAGCTGTTTGCGTTGAGCTACCCATACTATTCTTCTAAATTTCATAAACATAAGATTTAGCTGGTGCTCCGCAACTTTTAAGAGTAGTATTTCTTTAGAAATTTTTCATTCATTGACATTGTTATTTTGTCACCATTCAGTTTTGCCAACCGATATGCGTCATTAGAGTAGACTATATCAATAACAAAGTGCCCTTTCTATTTCTGTTAGAACTTTTCTTTAGATTTTTGATTAGTTATGATCGGTCTCCTTACTGAAAGGACTAGATCACCCTTTTTGAAAGTTCTCTGCCTGACCTTTTTGTTAAAGATTTGGAAATCCGTGCCTGGTAAAGTTCAATACTTTGTTGAGTTTCCAGCCGCTTATCATCCAGAGCTTCTAACTCCAGAAGTATCTATTGATGTTGTTCTTCTCGTAATGACGGAATTTGGATTTCCAATTGGAAGACCGCTTTAGACCCATACACCAAAGAAAATGGTGTAGCATTAGCAGGAGTTCTAACAGTGGTGCGATATGCCCAAAGATATTCTCCAAACTTTTTATCCCAGTCTCGTTGGTTGGATGAAAAAAAATTATTGAGGAGCTTTACAATGGTTTTGTTGAAAGTTTCTACCTAACTATTGGCGGCAGGGTAATATGGAAAAGAAACCACGCTTTCAATTCTATATTTATTACAAAATCTAGAGAATGACTAACTCACGAACTGAAATCCGTTGTCATGAATAATTTTCCTAGGCACTCCGAAGGGATATAGCACATGATGTTTAATGAATTTGATTACATCTGATGATTTCATTTCGGTTAGAGGAGTAACTTTCGGTCCACTTTGAGAAATAATCTGTTGTAGCTAGTATGAACTGATGTCCTCTTGTTGATGGTGGGAAAATTGATCCAATAATGTCCATTCCCCATTGTTCGAATGGCCATGATGTAACCATCGGGTGGAGATATTCCAGAGTTTGATGTACAAAGTCTGCATGTATTCAGAAGGCTTTACATTTATTAGCATAGATGACCGCATCTGTCATCATCTTGGGCCAATAATAACCCATTCTTCAAAGTTTGTCCCAAAGTTTTGGTTCTGCTTGATGTGCTCTGCAGATGCCATTATGAGCTTCTTCGAGTGCTTCCTGAGCCTCTTTATTAGAAGACAACAAAGTAAAATCCCTTCATAGGATTTTCTATATAATGTCTGAAGTTCGGCTTATAATAGAATCGAATAGATTTTCTTTGAATTGCTCTTTCTTCTTTAGGATCTTTTGGCAATATTCCATAAAGAATCGCCAATCTCTTGGTTCGAGATTTGAGAGCATATACTTCAATTGCCTTTTGCTTTTTTAATTATGCTTCAAGCTCATTCTTCAGCCAGAACAATTCTTTACTTTTCACTGTTACTTGTTTCTTAGTATTTTTGGTTAACGTTAAGGTGGCAGCTAAGTAAGCCAGTGAATCTATATAACTATTCTGATGGTGCTTTACATAACTGATATAGAAGTCATCAAAGCTATTAGCCATCTTGCTTGATAGTATGGCAGAAGATCTTCATTTTTAACTTTATATTCTCCCTTAACTTGATTTATGACAAGTTGGGAATTTCTATATGCTTCTAAATATTTTACCCCCAGTTGTTTGGTTATTTTTAAACTAGTTATTAGGGCATTATATTCAACAATATTATTGGAACTTAAACTTATCAATGAGTATGCTCAAGGAATGATGTGATTGTAAGGAGAGACAAAGACAACTTCCACCCCTGATACCATTTTTCATTTGGGTCCCATCCTAAAGGAACTATCGAAGAAAAACTGCCATACATCCTCCGTAACAGCATTTACTTCAGCATCTTCTCTTGAAATGTCTTCTTTCGGAACTGAACTTCCTTCGCCTAGTTCGTAAGGAATTTCTTCATACAATTTTGAAGACGCTGGAATTGGATGTTCGGGCAGGAAATCGGCTATAATCTGTCCCTTGATTGATTTTTGTGGGATAAAATGTATATCATATTGTGATAGCAAAATAGCCTAATTGGATGTCTTGAATTTAATGACCATAGTTTAGTCATTAGTATTCTTAAGGGGTTAACTCTCGATATAACATAAATAGTTTGCCCAACTAAATAGTATCGCATTTTCTAGATAGCAAACACTAAAGATAAACATTCTTTTTCTACTGGGTTATATCGATATTTAGCCATAATCATCATTCTGCTGAGATAATAAATAGCTTGTTCATGCCCCAATTCATTCTTTTGCGCTAATAAAGCTCCCAAAGATGATTCATAGCCCTCATATATAACAGAAAAGGTATTTCTGAGTCTGGAGCTACGAGTACAGACGGTCTGATGAGATATTCCTTGATTTCTTAGAAGGCCTTTTGACATGAGTTATCCCAAATAAATGATACCCCTTTTTTCATCAATCTTGTGAAAGATTGGTTTCTCCATGATAAATTTGATATAAATCTATGGATATACGTCAAGCTACCTTGAAGTCCTCTTAATTCTTTGAAATTCTTAGGAGGTGGCATGTCTTGGATTGTCTTAATTTTGTCTGGATCGAGATAAATTCCTTGGGAAGTAATTACAAAACCAAGGAATTTTCTAATAGAAACCCCCCGAAAAGATTTAGTAGGATTCATCTTAAGCTGGTATTTCCGCACGAGATCAAACAATATTTTCAAATCGCGAAGATGGTCATTCTTATTTTTGCTTTTAATTGTTAGATCATCTACATAGCATTCTACTGTCTTTCACAGATATTCTTGAAATATCGTGTTCATAGCACGTTGGTATGTGGTGTTCTGAAGAATGTATGCTTTTCATCATTAGGGTACATCTTGATTTGATTGTATCCTGAAAATTCATCCATAAACGACATGCGTTCATAACCACAAGTGTTATCTATCATGACATCCGTAATAGGTAATGGAAATTCATCCTTTGGGCATGCTTCATTCAAGTCTCTGAAATTAATTCAGACCATGATCTTACCATTCTTCTTGCTTACAGGAACTATACTCGTGACACAGTTAGGATGTTGTTCTTCATGAATAAAACCTGATTCGATTAAATTTTTAATTTCAACCTCATTTGCCTCCATAATTTCTGGACAGAATCTTCGTTGTTGTTGTTTCACTGGTTTTGAATCTAGTCGGATATTCAACTTATGAACTGCGATTTTTGGGTCTAGTCCTGACATGTCTTTATAATTCCAAGCGAAGACATCAATATATTCTCGAATGAGGGATATCTCTTCTTTTTCTTCCGAAGATAAATTTTCATTTATAAATATGGGCTTATGATTAGTTTCATCACCAATATTTATTTGGATCATTTTATTTTCAGTTGGAGATGCCCACTGTTCAAACTGAGTTTTCCACTTCATATTAAGATGTTTTGTCCAAGGATCATTCTTGATTAGTGGTATTTCATCAGTGTCTTAGTTTTCTTTGTCTGCTAAGACCATGTTAACAAAAGCTTGGTGAAAAATGACGCCGACACTCATATTTGAATCCTAGCAGGATGATTTTGATGAATAATTTGATTGTCTTTCTTTAGATTTCTCATCTGAAAAATCTTCGAAAATTATAACATATCCCAACCTTGACGGTTTTATAGTAATAATTTAGCATTTTTCCTTTTGGAACAAAGGGTTGAAGAATCGCTTTCCTTCTTTTTTCAAAATTCAACTCCCTGCCCTTGGCTAGGTTGTATCCCATTTTTCTCATTAACTTATGAGAATTTTCATCATAATGGAAGAACTTAGGATTTTTCTATTCTTCTTCAGAACCTAAATATTTTGCTTTACCTTTATCATTTGCTTTTCCGAATATTATAGGTTTATGAATTTCATCCTTGGGAGGAACTTTAAAAATGGCTTCATTCGCATGTCCATCATCATCACTTTCTTCATAAAAGGATGATTGGATGGGTGCTTGAAAAATAGCCAAAGAGTATATTTTATCTAGGTGATCACTGACCATATCAGTACTAGTACTTGAGGGTTTAGAATCAACACGAGAAGAATAAGTAAATTCTATATCTTCATTTATTATCCACTCACCGTCAGAATGGGCAGTGTCATTTACATCAAGGTCTTCAAGACTTATTACAATGGGCTCTCCTTCCCAACTTACATCATCAGATTCTGAACCTTCGGATCCTGATTCTATATCAGCCTCGTTGCCACTATCAAACGCCTCTAGAACAAGTTATTCTGAGACATCAAACGTGTCTTGATATAGCAATGTATCAGTAAAGTAGTTTTTAACTCCTTTAAAGAGTTGCTTCTCTGTCACTAAAATCTTCACGTTCCCATCTTTATCAATATACTACATGTACTGATGAAGTGTAGACAGAATAATGAGATTGATATGGATCTAGGGCCTTTCAAATAGAAAATTATAAGACGTGTCTGTATTTATTACGTAGCATGTGACCTCTGCATTTAAATTGCCAATCTTACATTTTAACTTTATTTTGCCCAATAGTCTACTACCATTAGCATTAAATCTAAAGATGGTATTATTCGTTATCGCTAATCTGCTTATTGGGACCCCAAGATATGTAACACTCTTTTCGGCATTATACTCAGAGCAGATCTAGGATTAACTTGGATGCGGTCGATCTCTGATGACCTGATGTGTTATATTTACTGCAAGCGCACAGTATCGTTGTAGCGCTGTACATGTCGTCTCACAGGGATCTAAGGTGTTTATGCGTTCTTACTTTCTCTATAGTTCACCGGACTAACCAAAGGTTCTAGGTTGATATCGAATTTATCTAAGTAGCCTAGGATTTAGAATTCACTAATTTCCTACCATGTTCTTACTTCTAATATTTTCTTCTATCATAAAAATTCGATCTTTTTAGTTTAATTTTTACTTAAAGTGCCCTAAGCATGAGCTATCAAGTGTTGTGCAAGTATAGCTCATCAAAGGATGCTACTTCTTATAAAAATAAACTAAATATTGTAGATAATTCAAATAAAATAGTAAAACCAGCAACCCCAATCCCTAACTAAGCATAGATTATCAAGAATCCTAATTCAAGTATAACCTATCAAAGTTCTAAACTTCGGGTCCGCGTATTTTAATGTTTCATTTGAAAAATCATGGCTTTTATTAATTTTATTTAAGAAGAAAAATATTAGAAAATAATTACATGGTGGATCTTAGTTTCATCTACATCCTAGGGCTGATCTAATTAGCTACTCATGATTTTTGCGAAGAAAGATCAAATTTTAATTCATACAATGATAAACCCTAATCTAGAAAGCAGTAAACCCTAATCTAGAAAGCAGTAAAATTTATGCAGAACGAAAATAAGAATATCCAGAGCAATGGGTTACCTCTGATCACGGTGTTGTGCCGTCAACCTTCAGTAAAAACCCCCAATTCATTCAACAGAGAAAATCGCGTACAAAAATAAAATCCAGAATCCAGAATCCAGAATCCCGTCAAAATACAAGGGTTAGCCCATAAATAGGCATCGAAAACCAAACCCTATTTCTATCCGAACCTAAAAGTGAAAAAAATTACAACAAAGCCATTGGAAAAATCTCAGCGCATGGGGCCCAAAGTGGGCCGCCAAATAGCGGTAAAAACCGCTAAATAGCGGGTAAAAGTTGAGATAAATTCATGGAATTTTGTACACATGTAAATCTTGTCTTCTAGCTTTAATATTCCTGACTTTATTCGACTTTTAGTCTCTACAGAATCATATTCTCGTAGTCTTTCCCACTTTAGTAACTTTTCGGACTCTGATTTCCGACTCCGACTCTTATTTCATGCCTTCTCCTTGTATAATTCGGATTACCTGCAAAAGACACTAAAAATATCCGAGTAGCATTTATTTATATACAAAAATAGATAAAGTATGAGAGGAAAAATACAATATATGTTATTCATCACACTCCCACACCTATCTTTTGCTAGTCCTCGAGCAAAACCTAAATCTAAAAGAAAAAAAAAAAGAAAAAAAAAACAAAAGTCCTAACTCACTTTCGCAGGAATCGCGATTACACTTAGCACGTGCAACAAGCCTTTAAACCCCTAGGTTACCCTAGTGGACGAGTGTTGTCTCGTGAGGGTTTGCAGTGAATATACCCACAAAATTCATGAAGCAGATAGATTAAGGAATAAAGAAATGAAAAATAAGGATAACCAAAAATCAAGAAAAATAAAAATTTATACAAAAGAAAGAAGAATCTTTTTTTTTAATCATGTTTTCATCAATTAATCTCACTAATATACAAACTCAAGAACGCATCTAGATTATTAATTTTCAAATTGAGCGTCATATCAGATACACTTATCATTTTAATCAAAAATTTAAATCCTATCTTTCAATACTCACTAACATATAATCCATTGGCTCCTATACATCTACGTACACGTGTGATAGTCTACTTCGGTTTTGGACTCGAACTCTAACTCATGATTCATCTCCGCTCTCATAACATTTTTTTTTCTTTTTTTCTTTTTTTTTCCTTTTTTTTTTTTTAAGAATATTTCACCTTTCATGCGAATATTCACGCTTACTTAGGCGCAAAGTACCCAATTACTTGGATCATACTCTTTTTTCACTCTTGAGGCTATTGCCTTAATACCAGGTGCACCCCATTATTTTATCACTCTCGAGGCTATTGCCTTAATACCAGGCTCACCCCATTATTTTATTCTCACCTTTTTTTTTTTCATTTTTTTTTATATTTTTTTTCTATTTTTTTTAGAGAGAGAAAACTTACTCAATCGTTATCATCTTTGTCCTTAACCTAATAAACTATTGTGAAGTGAAAAATAGATGTATACTTGCCTCAAAACTACTGTTAGCAATATTTATTTTTCAGATTTTGATCTTTTTCATAAATTTCAAAGTGTATCATCCAATCTACTCTCCTATCCAATTTCAAATCTAAATTTATCCATTTATCTGTAATTAGTTTGGTCTATTGATGAAAAATATAATTTTTCTTTTTAAAAAAATTTTTCATTTATTTTTTTTTTAAATTTTTTAAATTAGTTACCCTAAAACTACCCAAAGTGTAAAATAAAGAAACCCAAAATACTAAAAATAAAAATAAAAATAAAAAATAAAATAAAGTCCTAAAAATAAAAATCTCCTAAAAACTACTCCCCCACACCTAAACTTGTGTATGCCCTCATACACAAACCAAGTGTGGTAAAACAAAATGTGAAAACTATTATACAAATACTATACAAATAATGAGAGTCGTAAAAGTTACGATCTCAATATCATCACCCTATTAACGCATGAAAAGCGGTTACGACCTCTCGATCGCTTCCCACTTTCATAGTGTGTGCGTTTTAAACGTGAAGTGGGTGCATTATTATATTTCATCAACCTCTTACAAGTCACGAGATTACCTGTCTGCTTCTTATGTCGTCCTCGCTTTTTCTTTGTCCACATGTAAGCATTAACAATTGGGTTAAAGAATTCTTTATTATAAACCTGCCAATCATCGTTAGCAACAAGCATACATGTAGAAATATCATGAGGTGAGAAGAGTCTAATATGATTAAATGAATGTGGTGGTGGCTCTTCTAACTCATGAAGTAATGCGAGCTCCTCTGCAAACAAATCCTCAAAAGTTTGCTCATAATTCAATGGCACATTTGCACAAGTATCATCATATATAAAATCAGTATGTGCCAATTCTTCTAATAGTATGAGCTCATCTTTGAACATTTGCTCAAATAAAGGTTCATCATCAGTGGAAGAGGTCGAATGAGAGTGCAAACTATGAATCATATTGACCTCAATGAGAGAGCTCGTTGCGTGCTCATCCATATTAAATATGTTCAATGCCACAGTCATATTTCCAAACGATAACTTCATGAGACCACTCCTACAATCAATCAATGCATTTGATGTTGCAAGGAATGGTCTACCCAAGATAATGAGAATTTGATTCCGTGGATTGGAGATTGGCTCAGTTTCTAAAACAATAAAGTCTACAGGAAAAATAAACTCGCCAATCTTAATGAGCACATCTTCAACCATACCAAGAGGTCTCTTAATTGAACGATCAGCTAGCTGTAATGTGACCTTGGTAGGTTGAAGTTTTCCTAACCCCAGTTGCTGATAAACAGTGTAAGGAAGCAAATTGACACTTGCCCCTAAATCAAGCAACGCCCTATCAAATGTAGTGTTCCCAATGGTGCATGAGATTGTAGGGGAACCTGGATCTTTGCACTTGATATGCAAGGAGTTAGAGAGGATATGTGATATATTTGCAGCAAGAAAAACTTTCTCAGGAACGTTTCTTGCTCGTTTCTTACTGCACAAATCCTTGAGGAACTTAGCATAAGTAGGAACCTGTTGTATCATGTCAAGGAGTGGAATATTAACCTTCACTTGCTGAAATGTTTCAAGAATTTTTTCTACTTGCGGTGAAGGCTTCCTAAGCCGATTTGGATATGGTGCTTTCGGCTCAGGAACAGGTTCTTCCAAATGAGTACGTGACGGTGATGGAGGTGATGGAGATGATTGTGGAGAAACGGGTGGAAGAGATGATGTAGCCTGCGAGATAGTAGGAGTGGGATCAGGGGGCATGGCTACACTATTATCCACTTGCTTGCCAGATCTAAGCGTGTGAATGGCATTGCATTGGTGGACATGCGACTGATTGGAGTTTGAGGAACTGGCGTTAGGATTTGTTATGGGTTGACTTGGAAAAGTGCCCTTGCCACGTTCACTCATTTGATTAGCTAGTTGTCCAACCTGCTGCTCTACATTCTTAATAGATTGAGAGTTCACGAGCAGGTGCTGATCTGTTCTTTGAATAAAATCAGTTGACACTTTCATAAGATTCTGCATGTATGTGTCAAGGTTGGACTGAGACTTGAGAAGATTTTCAACGTGCTTCTCAAGTGACTGAAGTCGCTTTTCTTGTTCATTATTAGACCCCTGTTGTGGATATGAGTGGTTTGGTACATGTGGTCTATTCTGGTTGTTCCCATGGTTTGAAATATTTGGGTGTTAATAAGTACCCATATTTGGTCTTGGAAACTGACCAGTGGCTAGAGATTGCATGTTAGGTTTAGGGCCCCCCTGATATTGCCCTTGACCCCATGATAGATTTGGATGATTTCTCCAGCCAGGATTGTATGTAGGAGCGTAAGGATTGTTCATGGGTTGTTGTTGATATAAGGCGTTAGCCTGCTCAAGTGTGCGACCCATGGAATTCATTAACAATGGACACTCCTCCATAACGTGATTGGGAGTTCCGCAATTAAAGCATGTGGGACTTTGGAGTTGATTCACTTGACCCACTGGTGGAGACTGAGCACTAGGAGTCTCCAGTGCCTCAATTCTTCTCATAAGGGCTGCGATCAGCAGCTATAGAGCTGTCGACGCTATGGATCCCACTCTTATGAGCAGAAGTTGATATACTGGGCTT
Organism: Dracaena cambodiana; assembly: GCA_036321105.1. Taxonomy (NCBI): domain Eukaryota; kingdom Viridiplantae; phylum Streptophyta; class Magnoliopsida; order Asparagales; family Asparagaceae; genus Dracaena; species Dracaena cambodiana. The sequence goes on along the minus strand of JAYEPQ010000008.1, from coordinate 21,863,051 downwards.
CTCAGTGGAACTCTCCCATTGCATAGTCTTCCATGATAAGTCCTCAAGAAAGTCCCATGCTTCATCCTCGTTTTTCTTCATAAACTCCCCTTGACACATGGATTCCAGAAGAGTTTTGGATGTGTAATCGAGTCCTTCGTATATGATTTGACACAACCGCCACTTTTCTATCGCATGGTGGGGGCACTGAGCTAATAAATCCTTGAACCGTTCTAAGTATTTCCAGAAAGGTTCTCCCGACACTTGACGGAATTGATTAATTTGATTTCTGATTCTTGCCGTCTTGTGCATGGGATAATATTTCTTGAGAAACACTGTAACGAATTCATCCCAAGTAGTGATTGAATCAGAAGGCATACTGTACAACCACTTCTTGGCATTATCCTTAGTGCAAAAGGGATGAAGCGGAGCTTAACTGCGTCCTCCGATAAGTTTTGCAGTTTTATCATTACGCATACTTCTTGAAATTCACTGATAAAGAGATATGCATCTTCTGAATCAGAACCAGTGAATTTGGGAAGCATACTAATGTACTGCGGTTTTAATTCATAGTGATTACCCACTACGTGTGGAAGTTTGATGCATGATGGTAATGATGTACGCAACGGGTAATATCGATCCTGAAGGATCGGGATCGGTTGGTCCATCTTGGCTCCCATGAACAAATCTGATCTCACAAGTTGACCAAATTGATCACGGGTCCAGTGTGGCATGAACCAGCGACCGTGAGTGTATGCGTGAAATTCCTAAACTAATGCGAGAAGTGGAGTGTGGTGGAGATAAAACGGTGGAAGAGATATGATCAAATAAAAATGTGATTCTTAATATTTCTAACCTTTTTTTTTTTTTTTTTTTTTAAAACACCAGAGAGATAAAATACAGATATCAGGAAATTTTCGTGGACTTTCTAACCAAAAGTACCGCTAAATAGCGGTAATTACCGCTAATTAGCGGTCCAAGTAGAGAATCAGCTTCTGTATTTTTTTCATTACACTCTAAACACTTATATAGTCCTGTTTGGTTTCCTGTATATGTACTTTCTCGTCCCAGAAAACTCAACACACACTGTTAATCCCGTAAAACGTCAGAAAAAACAAGAAAAACACCGTCGATCCCCGGCAACGGCGCCAAAAACTTGATGTGTTATATTTACTGTAAGCGCACAGTATCGTTGTAGCGCTGTACAGGTCGTCTCACAGGGATCTAAGGTGTTTATGCGTTCTTACTTTCTCTATAGTTCACCGGACTAACCAAAGGTTCTAGGTTGATATCGAATTTATCTAAGTAGCCTAGGATTTAGAATTCACTAATTTCCTACCATGTTCTTACTTCTAATATTTTCTTCTATCATAAAAATTCGATCTTTTTAGTTTAATTTTTACTTAAAGTGCCCTAAGCATGAGCTATCAAGTGTTGTGCAAGTATAGCTCATCAAAGGATGCTACTTCTTATAAAAATAAACTAAATATTGTAGATAATTCAAATAAAATAGTAAAACCAGCAACCCCAATCCCTAACTAAGCATAGATTATCAAGAATCCTAATTCAAGTATAACCTATCAAAGTTCTAAACTTCGGGTCCGCGTATTTTAATGTTTCATTTGAAAAATCATGGCTTTTATTAATTTTATTTAAGAAGAAAAATATTAGAAAATAATTACATGGTGGATCTTAGTTTCATCTACATCCTAGGGCTGATCTAATTAGCTACTCATGATTTTTGCGAAGAAAGATCAAATTTTAATTCATACAATGATAAACCCTAATCTAGAAAGCAGTAAACCCTAATCTAGAAAGCAGTAAAATTTATGCAGAACGAAAATAAGAATATCTAGAGCAATGGGTTATCTCTGATCACGGTGTTGTGCCGTCAACCTTCAGTAAAAACCCCCAATTCATTCAACAGAGAAAATCGCGTACAAAAATAAAATCCAGAATCCAGAATCCAGAATCCAGAATCCCGTCAAAATACAAGGGTTAGCCCATAAATAGGCATCGGAAACCAAACCCTATTTCTATCCGAACCTAAAAGTGAAAAAAATTACAACAAAGCCATTGGAAAAATCTCAGCGCATGGGGCCCAAAGTGGGCCGCCAAATAGCGGTAAAAACCGCTAAATAGCGGGTAAAAGTTGAGATAAATTCATGGAATTTTGTATACATGTAAATCTTGTCTTCTAGCTTTAATATTCCTGACTTTATTCGACTTTTAGTCTCTACAGAATCATATTCTCGTAGTCTTTCCCACTTTAGTAACTTTTCGGACTCTGATTTCCGACTCCGACTCTTATTTCATGCCTTCTCCTTGTATAATTCGGATTACCTGCAAAAGACACTAAAAATACCCGAGTAACATTTATTTATATACAAAAATAGATAAAGTATGAGAGGAAAAATACAATATATGTTATTCATCATGACCCTATATATTCTTTGTAATACAGTAGACGTTGATACTTATTATTTTTGACTTGCATATTTTCCGGAGAGAAAGTTATGCAATAGATCTTTTCTCTAGAAACCTGATGACATACTGCACATACATCTTCTTTTTTTCAATTGTTTCTTATATTTGCACCAGAAATAACTCAGAATCTTTCAGAGCTTCTCTTAAAACTTCTTTGGTTGATTTAGAGAGTTTTAGGAGCTCATACAAAGTAATCCTTACAGGAATGTTGGCCAATTGCTCCAATATGTCGAACTGAAATGGCTTCTTGGACCCTTCTGCAACCTCTTTATTTCTGTTTTTGAGAGTTTTATCAAATTTGAGCTCATTTTGCTTGTTCTTCTATGGAGGTGAATGAGGTTCTGCTACTTGATCATAGTTCTTCAAGTACTCTTTCCATGAACGAGTCCCAGAGGTAGACTGATCTGCATTAATCGCTAAAGAATTTTTAACTTCCTCTTCTAAATCTATCAGAATGGGAACATTTGAATCATTTTTTGGGATTGTTGTGACTGCATTAGAAGTAAGGTCTTCGCTTTGCACTTCTTCTCAACTAAGCTCGAAATCATTGCTTATTATTAAGAAGATCTGGATGTACCCACATTATTTTTTCTTTATTAGTTTCAAAAGGACATAATCCTTTCTTTTGATGTTGATGAGGATAATAGATTACGATCTTTATCACGCCTTTGGGAATGGGTTGCACTCCATCTTGAACAGTTGACTCTATCCAATCTTGTGCTTTTCCGAATCTGAAAGTCACCATATTCACGGTTACTTTCTTCTGGTACTCTTGAAGCTTAATGACTTTAGAATCTACTAAACCTTGAATTTTATCCTTAAGGACATAACAATTCTAAGTAGGATGATTAATGATTCTGTGATACACATAGTAATTAGGATCATTAACCTTTTCTGCTTCTTCAGGGCATTTAGACTCTGGTAGCTTTAGCATATTCTTCGTCATGAGCAAATTGAAAATGGTTTTGGTGTGCTGATCTTTGAAAGAGTATTGCTTTTGAGGAACCCGAGATTGAGGATGAGGTTTTGGAGAAGACTTTGCAAACTATGGAGTATCAGTCACCATTGTTTCTTTCCCTTTGTGTTTCTTGGATCAAGACCTAGGATTGTTATTTTGTCTTTGTTTTTCTCCTTCTCCTTCTTCAAGTCTCTGCGTAATCTCTTCAGCTTCTTCAGTTTGCAACGAAATATCTTTCTAGGCTGAAGATTTTACGTCTTCCATTCTGGCCAGAACTTTGGTTGAGAGATTGTATCGACAGGTTTCTACTAAGGTCTTCCCTGGTATCCCATACGGATATCTCAGAGAATTATTTCTGAATCTCTTTATAAAATCTCGAACTGATTCTTCGTTTATCTGCTTGGTAGCCAAGAGTGTTGGCATTGAAACTTCCATGTTATCTTCATAAAATCTTGTTAAAAAGGCTTTCCCAATATCATTCCACGTGTTGATGGTTCATGGTTCCAATCTCTGAAACCATTCAAATGCTATCTGATGTGATAAATTACTGCAAGCGTACAGTGTCGGTTGTAGCACTATACAGGTCGTCCTACAGGGATCTAAGGTGTTTTGCAATTCTTACTAATTCTATAGTCTAACGGATCAACAAAGAATTTTAGATTGAAGTTTGGTTATTCTAATTCGCTTAGGATCTAGAATCCACTAGTTTCCAATCATGTTCTTACTTCTATTATCTTCTTCTCTCATAAAAATTTGATCTTTTAGTTTAATCTTTATTTAAAGTGCCCTAAGCATGAGCTATCAAGTGGTGTGCAAGTATAACTCATCAAAAATACTACTTTTCATAAAAATAAACTAAATCTTTAGATAATTCAATGAAAAAGATAAAATCAACAACTCCAAACCCTAACTAAGTATAGACTATCAAGAAACCTTATTCAAGTATAATCTATCAAAGTCTTAATCTTCGAGTTCTTGTATTTTAAACTTTTTACAGAAGAATCATGTCTTTATTATTTTTATTTAAGAAGAAAATACTAGGAGTAATTACATGATGGATTATAGTTTCATCTATATCCTAGAGCTAAACTAATTAGCTACTCATGATTCTAGAAAGCAATAAAATCTAATCTAGAAAGCAAATAAATCTATACTAGAAAGCAATTAAATCTATCTAAAAAACAAATAAAAATTAGAAAGCAATGGCTTACCTCTGGAGCACGGTATTGTGGCCGTCACCCCTTCAGCAAAACCTAAATATTATTAATGAAAGACGAGTACAAACTAAATTTTAATCTACATTAACTACTACATAAAACCCTAGAATACAAAGATACGGCCAATATATAGACTTCAGAAATCCAAACTCAATTATAATACAATTTTGAAATTACAAGATTATAACGAAGCTGTGGGAGAAAATTTACGTGTCAGTCCACTATTGGGCCGCTAATTAGAGGTAGTTACAGCTATTTAGCGGTCCAAATATTAGAAAAATTCTTGAAATTTTTTCCTCGTAAACCACTTGTCTTGTACGTTTAATTTTCCTGACTGTATTTGACTTTCAGTCTCTATAGAATCATAATCTCATAGTCTTGCCCATTTTAGAAACTTTTCGGACTTTGATTTCCTATTCCAACTCTGATTTTATGCTATCTCCTTGTACGAATAAAATATCTGAAAAACACACTCACAATACCCGAGTAGTATTATTTATATACGAAAATAGGTAATATGAAGGTTATAAATATGCAATATATGGCACTCATCACACTCCCACACCTATCTTTTGCTAGTCCTTGAGCAAAATCTAAACCTAAAAAGAAAAATAAAAATCCTAACTCACTTTCACAGGAATCGCGATTGCACTTAGCACGTACAACAAGCTTTTAAACCCCTAGGTTGCCCTAGTGGACGAGTTGTTTCTCGTGAGGGTTTACAGTGAATATACCCACAAAATTCATGAAGAAAATAGATTAAGAAATAAAGAAAAGAAAATTAAGGATAACCAAAAATCAAGAAAAATAGAAATTTTATACAAAGGAAAGAAAAATCTTTTTTTATTGATATTTTCATCAATTAATCTCACTAATATACAAACACAAGAACGCATTTAGATTATCAATTTCCAAATCGAGCGTCAAATCAGATACACTTATCATTTTAATCAAAAATTTAAATCCTATCTTTCAATACCCACAACAGATAATTCATTGGCTTCTATACAACTACGTGCATGTGTTATAGTTTATTCGGCCTTGGACTCAAACTCTAACTCATGATTCTTCCCCTCTCTCATAAATTTTTTTTCTTTTTTTTCTTTTTTTCTTTTATTTTCTTTAAAGTATTTAACCTTTCATTTGAATATTCACGCTTGCTTAGGTTAATACTCTTTTCTTTTTCTTTTTTTTAAATATTTCACCTTTCATACGAATATTTAAGCTTACTTAGGTGCAAAATACCCGATTACTCAGATCATACTCTATTTTTTCACTCTTGAGGCTATTGCCTTAATACCAGGTGCACCCCATTATTTTATCACTCTCGAGGCTATTGCCTTAGTACCAGGCTCACCCTATTATTTTATTTTCACCTTTTTTTTGTTTAGAGAGAGAAGACTTACTCATTCGTTATCATCTTTGTCCTTAGCCTAATAAACTACTGTGAAGTAAAAAAATAGATGTATACTTGCCTCAAAACTACTGTTGCGGTATTTATTTTTCAGATTTTGATCTTTTTCTTAAAATTCAACGTGTATCATCCAATCTACTCTCCTATCCAATTTCAAATCTAAATTTTTTCCTGTATCTGTAAGTAGTTTGATCGATTGGAAAAAATACATAATTTTTTTAATTTATTTTGCTTTTCAGTTTTTTATTATTTTTTAAAGTTTTTTTTATTTTTTTTCAGTTAGTTACCCTAAAAACTAGCTAAAATGTAAAATAAAAAAACCCAAATATCTAAAAAAAATAATGAATCTAAAAAAGAATTAAAAATCCTAGAAAAATATGAAGAAAATATCCTAACCCATTCCATCACACCTAGACTCGTATATGCCCTCATACACAAACCAAGGGTGGTAAAATAAAAAAAAATAAAAAAAATAAAACTATTATACAAATATTATACACTTCTTAGAAAATTCAAACGGTTACGATCACTCACATAATGTGTCCTTTTACGTTTTGATATGGATGAATTTAGTCTTTTTGTCAATTTTGCATTTAATCTCTACATCTTGTTTTTGATTTTTCTCAATTTATTTCTGCTTTTCTTTTTTTTATTCAATAATAAATTTTGAAGTTGGAAATCGTACCTTTATCGTCGATATTTGACCCACGAGCATCTTTCATAACAGTAAGTATTTTGATTTTATCAACTTGTGAAATAACACTCACTTTGATGAAGCGGAATCGTGAGCTCGATTTTGGAGGGCTCTTTCAAATCATCGGGTACCATGACCTCTTCTTTTTTAGATTCTTTCCATTCTTCTAATATTCTGGGCTCGTCATGTAAATTTTGCTCAAACTTGTCATCAAAATTCTCAAAAGAAAATGCCATACTAGTGAACTTATTGTTAGTCAAATTATTATGAAGAGATAAAAAATTTTCTTCACAAATTTCTTCACAATTTTCATCAAAAAAATCAAATGATAATGTGTCACTAGCAAGCTCACCATGAGGTAAATCATCAAGCAAAATATTTTTTTATCACTGATTTCTTCACAATTATTATCACAATGGTCTAAAATAGGTTGATCACAATATTGAATTATAGACTCATCATGCACAAAATTATTTAATTCATTTTGAATCATATATACTTAAGAAGATGACTGGAGTGATTGCTCGTTGGAGTCAGATATGTTCAAACTATTAGATGGTTGATCTACAAAAATTTTAGTTTGAGAAATCGCTTTGAGAAGATCTTCCATACAAGAGTCAATTTGAGAGGATAATTTTTGAGATGATGATTTTAGCAAACTTTTCATATCTTTCTCTATTCTATATCTTCGTTCCTCAGACTCATGATCATAATTTTCCTTATTTTTCTCAAATAATTGCATCTCGAGATCATGAGTGAAATTTGAAGAATGATATGATGGATCCATGTACATATTTGATGATAGATATGAAGTGGTTGGAGGTAGATTCTCATGACATGCATACCTCGCTTCTAATATTTTTAATCTTTCATCTAATATGTTCAATTGAATTTCTTGTTTATGATCAAATGTAGAACATAAAGATGAATAGCCCATAAAGAAAAGATCAGATAGAGGACTCTCTTGGTATGGCTCTTGATTATATGAAAAATTAGAATTATTCATCCATTCATAATTGTAATTTTGTGTATAAGAAGCGCTCGTAAGTTCATTATATATGTTGTGAATTTGATTATGATCTAATCCTAACGAACTTCCTATCTATGGATACTGATAATAATTATGATATGGATCAAGCAAATGATAGCAACCAGTTTGATTTTGAAATATTTTTTTAATTAATTTTTTTTGAAAAAGGTGGAGAGGGAGAGAGATGGAAAAGAAAATAAAAAAAAGATTGATTGTTTTTTTTTTTGAATTTTTTTACAGAATCAGGGACCAAATCACAGAACAAGAGGAAATTTGAGTTCAGAATCACCTTTACTTGCAGCCAATTGGCGGTTTAGGCTGCTAAATAGTGGGTAAACCAGAGGGTTTGATTCTCTGCTTTCTGCTGCTTAGTCCAGATGCTCTTCTAATCTTTTTTATCTTCCTGTATCTGCAATTACTGTTCCCTGCACACTCAACACATACTGTTAACCCGTAAAACGTTATAAAAAGCAAGAAAAACACCGTCGATCCCCGACAACGGTGCCAAAAACTTGATGTGATAAATTACTGCAAGCGCACAGTATCGGTTGTAGCACTATACAGGTCGTCCCACAGGGATCTAAGGTGTTTTGCGATTCTTACTAATTCTATAGTCTAACGGATTATCAAAGAATTTTATGTTGAAGTTTGGTTGTTCTAAATAGCCTAGGATTTAGAATTCTATTATCTTCTTCTCTCATAAAAATTTGATCATTTTAGATTAATTTTTATTTAAAGTGCCTTAAATATGAGCTATCAAATAGTGTGCAAGCATAACTTATCGAAGATACTACTTTTCATAAAAATAAACTAAATCTTTAGATAATTCAATGGAAAAGATAAAATCAACAACCCCAAACTCTAACTAAGCATAGACTATCAAGAAACTTAATTCAAGTATAACCTATCAAATTCTTAATCTTCGAGTTCTTGTATGTTAAACTTTTTATAGAAGAATCATGTCTTTATTACTTTTATTTAAGAAGAAAATACTAGAGAGCAATTATATGATGGATTATAATTTTATCTACATTCTAGAGCTAAACTAATTAGCTACTCGTGATTCTAGAAAGCAATAAAATCTAATCTAGAAAGCAAATAAATCTATATTAGAAAGCAATTAAATCTATCTAAAAAGCAAATAAAAATTAGAAAGCAATGGCTTACCGCTGGAGTACAGTATTGTGGCCGTCACCCCTTCAGTAAAACCTTAATATTATTAATGAAAGACGAGTACAAACTAAATCCTAATCTACATTAACTACTGCATAAAATCCTAGAATACAAGGATACGGCCAATATATAGGTTTCGAAAATCCAAACCCAATTATAATATAATTTTGAAATTACAAGATTATAACGAAGCCGTGGGAGAAAAATCCACGTGTCAGTCCACTATTTGGCCGCTAATTAGCGGTAGTTAAAGCTATTTAGCGGTCCAAATATTAGAAACATTCTTGAAATTTTTCCCTCGTAAACCACTTGTCTTGTAAGTTTAATTTTCCTGACTGTATTCGACTTTAGTCTCTTCAGAATCGTAATCTCGTAGTCTTACCCACTTTAGAAACTTTTCGGACTTTGATTTCCGATTCCAACTCTGATTTCATGCCATCTCCGTGTACGAATAAAATTCCTGAAAAACCCACTAACAATACCCGAGTAGCATTATTTATATATGAAAATAGGTAATATGAAGGTTATAAATATGCAATATATAGCACTCATGACACCCCCTCACCTATCTTTTGCTAGTCCTCGAGCAAAACCTAAACCTAAAAAGAAAAATAAAAATCCTAACTCACTTTCGCAGGAATCGCAATTGCACTTAGCACGTGCAACAAGCCTTTAAACCCCTAGGTTGCCCTAGTGGACGAGTTGTGTCTCGTGAGGGTTTGCAGTGAATATACCCACAAAATTCGTGAAGAAAATACATTAAGAAATAAAGAAAAGAAAAATAAGGATAACCAAAAATTAAGAAAAATAGAAATTTTATACAAAGGAAAGAAAAATCTTTTTTTATTGATATTTTCATCAATTAATCTCACTAATATACAAACTTAAAAACGCATTTAGATTATCAATTTCCAAATCGAGTATCAAATCAGATACACTTATCATTTTAATCAAAAATTTAAATCCTATCTTTCAATACCCACTAATAAATAATTCATTGGCTCCTATACAACTACGTGCATGTGTGATAGTTTATTTCGGCCTTACACTCCAACTCTAACTCATTATTCATCTCCTCTCTCATAAATTTTTTTTCTTTTTTTCCTTTTCTTTTTTTAAGAATATTTAACCTTTCATTCGCATATTCACGCTTGCTTAGGCGCAACATACCCAATTACTCGGTTAATACTCTTTTCTTTTTTTTAGAATATTTCACTTTTCATGCGAATATTTATGCTTACTTAGGTGCAAAGTACCCGATTACTCAGATCATACTCTTTATGTTCACTCTTGAAGCTATTGCCTTAATACCAGGCGCACCCTATTATTTTATCACTCTCGAGACTATTGCCTTAATACCAGACTCACCCCATTATTTTATTCTCACCTTTTTTTTGTTTAGAGAGAGAAGACTTACTCATTCGTTATCATCTTTATCCTTAACCTAATAAACTATTGTAAAGTGAAAAATAGATGTATACTTGCCTCAAAACTACTATTGCGGTATTTATTTTTTAGATTTTGATTTTTTTCATAAAATTCAAAGTGTATCATCAATCTACTCTCCTATCCAATTTCAAATCTAAATTTTTTCCTTTATCTGTAAATAGTTTGATCTATTGAAAAAAATACATAAATTTTTTTAATTTATTTTTCTTTTCAGTTTTTTTCAGTTTTTTTTATTTTTTTCAGTTAGTTACCATAAAAACTACCCAATGTGTAAAATAAAGAAACCCAAAAATCTAAAAAAAATAATGAATCCAAAAAAAAATGAAAAATTCTAGAAAAATATGAAGAAAATATCCTAACCCATTCCCCCACACCTAGACTCGTACATGCCCTCATACACAAACCAAGGGTGGTAAAATAAAAAAATAAAAAAAATAAAACTATTATACAAATATTATACACTTATTAGAAAATTCAAACGGTTACGACCTCTTGATCGTTTTCCACTCTCATAATGTGTCCTTTTATATTTTGATATGGATGAACTTAGTCGTTTTGTCAATTTTGCATTTAATCTCTCCATCTTGTTTTTTATTTTTCTCAATTTATTTCTACTTTTCTTTTTTTATTCAATAATAAATTTTGAAGTTGGAAATCGAACCTTTATCATCAATATTTGACCCACGAACATCTTTCATAGCAGTAAGTATTTTGATTTTATCAACTTATAAAATAACATACTCACTTTGATGAAGCGGAATCATGAGCTCGATTTTGAAGAGCTCTTTCAAATCATCAAGTACCATGACCTCTTCTTTTTGAGATTCTTTCCATTCTTCTAATATTCTGGACTCGTCATGTAAATTTTCTTCAAACCTGTAATCAAAATTCAAAAACGAAAATGCCATACTAGTGGATTTATTGTTAGTCAAATTATTATGAAGGGATAAAAAAATCTTCTTCACAAATTTCTTCACAATTTTCATCAAAAAAATCAAATGATAATGTATTACTAGCAAGCTCAACATGAGACAAATCATCAAGCAAAATATTTTCTTTATCACTGATTTCTTCATAATTACTGTCACAATGGTCTAAAATCGGTTGATCACAATATTGAATTATAGACTCATCATGCACAAAATTATTTAATTCATTTTAAATCATATCTACTTCAGAAGATGACTGGAGTGATTACTCATTGGAGTCAGATATGTTCAAACTATTAGATGGTTGATCTACAAAAAGTTTAGATTGAGAAATCGCTTTGAGAAGATCTTCTATACAAGAGCCAATTTGAGAGGATGATTTTTGAGATGATGATTTTAGCAAACCTTCCATATCTTCCTCTATCTACGTCTTCATTCCTCAGACTCATGATCATAATTTTCCTTATTTTTCTCAAATAATTACATCTCGAGATCATGAGTGAAATTTGAAGAATGATATGATGGATCCATGTACATATTTGATGATAGATATGAAGTGGTTGGAGGTAGATTCTCATAACATGCACACCGCGCTTCTAATTTTTTTAATCTTTCATCTAACATATTCAATTGAATATCTTGTTTATGATTAAATGTAGAACATGAAGATGAATAGTCCATAAAGAAAGTATTAGATGGAGGACTCTCCTGGTATGGCTCTTGATTATATAAAAAATTTGAATTATTCATCCATTCATAATTGTAATTTTGCGTATAAGAAGCGCTCGTAGGTTCATTATATGTGTTGTGAATTTAATTATAACCTAATCCTTGTGAACTTCCTATCCATGGACACTGATAATAATTACGATATGGATCACGCAAATGATAGCAACTAGTTTGATTTTGAAATATTTTTTTTAATTAATTTTTTTTTTTGAAAAAGGTGGAAAGGGAGAGAGATGGAAAAGAAAATAAAAAAAAGATTGATTGTTTTTTTTTTTGAATTTTTTACAAAACCAGGGAACCAAATCACAGAACAAGAGGAAATTTGAGTTCAGAATCACCTTTACTTGTCGCCAATTGGCGGTTTGGGCCGCTAAATAGCGGCTAAACCAGATGGTTTGACTCTCTGCTTTCTGCTGCTTAGTCCAGATGCTCTTCTAATCATTTTTATCTTCCTGTATTTGTAATTACTGTTTCCTGCACACTCAACACACACTGTTAACTCGTAAAACATTAGAAAAGTAAGAAAAACACCGTCGATCCGGCAACGACGCCAAAAATTTAGTGTGATAAATTACTGTAAGCGCACAGTGTCGGTTGTAGCACTATACAGGTCGTCCCACAGGGATCTAAAGTGTTTTGCGATTCTTACTAATTTTATAGTCTAACGGATTAATAAAGAATTTTAGGTTGAAGTTTGGTTATTCTAAATAGCCTAAGATCTAAAATCCACTAGTTTCCAACCATATTCTTACCTCTATTATCTTCTTCTCTCATAAAAATTTAATCTTCTTAGTTTAATCTTTATTTAAAGTGCCCTAAGTATGAGCTATCAAGTGGTGTGTAAGTATAACTCATCAAAAATACTACTTTTCATAAAAATAAAATAAATCTTTAGATAATTCAATGAAAAAGATAAAATCAACAACCTCAAAGCCTAACTAAGCATAGACTATCAAGAAACCTAATTCAAGTATAACCTATCAAAGTCTTAATCTTCGAGTTCTTGTATTTTAAACTTTTTATAGAAGAATCATGTCTTTATTATTTTTATTTGAGAAGAAAACATTAGAGAGCAATTCATGATGGATTATAGTTTCATCTACATCCTAGAGCTAAGCTAATTAGCTATTCATGATTCTAGAAATCAATAAAATCTAATTTAGAAAGCAAATAAATCTATACTAGAAAGCAATTAAATCTATCTACAAAGAAAATAAAGATTAGAAAGCAATGGCTTACCTCTGGAGCACGGTATTGTGGCCGTCACCCCTTCAGCAAAACCTTAATATTATTAATGAAAAATGAGTACAAACAAAATCGTAATCTACATTAACTACTGTTTAAAACCCTAGAATATAAGGATACGGCCAATATATAGGCTTCGGAAATCCAAACCCAATTATAATACAATTTTGAAATTACAAGATTATAACGAAGCCGTGGGAGAAAAATCCACATGTCAGTCCACTATTGGGACGCTAATTAGCGGTAGTTACAGTTATTTAGCGGTCCAAATATTAGAAACATTCTTGAAATTTTTTTCTCGTAAATCACTTGCCTTGTACGTTTAATTTTCCTGACTGTATTCGATTTTCAGTCTCTGCAGAATCGTAATCTCGTAGTCTTGCCCACATTAGAAACTTTTTGGATTTTGATTTCCTATTCCAACTCTGATTTCATGCAATCTCCATATACGAATAAAATTCCTGAAAAGCACACTAACAATACCCAAGTAGTATTATTCATATATGAAAGTATGTAATATGAAGGTTATAAATATGCAATATATGGCACTTATCACACCCTCATACCTATATTTTGCTAGTCCTCGAGCAAAACCTAAACCTAAAAAGAAAAATAAAAATCCTAACTCACTTTCGCAGGAATCGCGATTGCACTTAACATGTGCAACAAGCCTTTAAACCCCTAGGTTGCCCGAGTGGACGAGTTGTGTCTCGTGAGGGTTTGCAGTGAATATACCCACAAACTTCGTGAAGAAAATAGATTAAGAAATAAAGAAAAGAAAAATAAGCATAACCAAAAATCAAGAAAAATAGAAATTTTATACAAAGGAAAGAAAAATCTTTTTTTATTGATATTTTCATCAATTAATCTCACTAATATATAAACTCAGGAACGCATTTAGATTATTAATTTCCAAATCGAGCGTCAAATCAGATACACTTATCATTTTAATCAAAAATTTAAATCCTATCTTTCAATACCCACTAACAGATAATTCATTGGCTCCTATACAACTACGTGCATGTGTGATAGTTTATTTCGGTCTTGGACTCCAATTCTAACTCATGATTCATCTCCTCTCTCATAATTTTTTTTTCTTTTTTTCTTTTTTTCTTTTTTTTAAGAATATTTAACCTTTCATTCGAATATTCACGCTTGCTTAGGCGCAACATACCCGATTACTCGGTTAATACTCTTTTCTTTTTCTTTTTTTAGAATATTTCACTTTTCATGCGAATATTTACCCGTACTTAGGTACAAAGTACCCGATTACTCAGATCATACTCTTTTTTTTTCACTCTTGAGCCTATTGCCTTAATACCAGGCGCACCCCATTATTTTATCACTCTCGAGACTATTGCCTTAATATCAGGCTCACCACATTATTTTATTCTCATATTTTTTTTGTTTAGAGAGATAAGACTTACTCATTCATTATCATCTTTGTCCTTAACCTAATAAAGTATTGTGAAGTGAAAAATAGATGTATACTTGCCTCAAAACTACTGTTGCGGTATTTATTTTTCAGATTTTGATTTTTTTCATAAAATTTAACGTGTATCATCCAATCTACTCTCCTATCCAATTTCAAATCTAAATTTTTTCCTTTATCTGTAAGTAGTTTGATCTATTAAAAAAATACATAAATTTTTTTAATTTATTTTTCATTTCAGTTTTTTTATTTTTTTTCAGTTTTTTTTATTTTTTTTAGTTAGTTACCCTAAAAACTACCCAAAGTGTAAAATAAAGAAACCCAAAAATCTAAAAAAAATAATGAATCTAAAAAAAAAATTAAAAATCGTAGAAAAATATGAAGAAAATATCCTAACCCATTCCCCCACACCTAGACTTGTATATGCCCTCATACACAAACCAAGGGTGGTAAAATAAAAAAAATAAAACTATTATACAAATATTATACACTTATTAGAAAATTCAAACGGTTACGACCTCTTGATCGCTTTCCACTCTCATAATGTATCCTTTTATGTTTTGATATGGATAAACTTAGTCTTTTTGTCAATTTTGCATTTAATCTCTCCATCTTGTTTTCTCAATTTATTTCTACTTTTCTTTTTTTTATTTAAAAATAAATTTTGAAGTTGGAAATCCTACCTTTATCGTCGATATTTGACCCACGAGTATCTTTCATAGCAGTAAGTATTTTGATTTTATCAACTTGTGAAATAACATACTTACTTTGATGAAACGGAATCATGAGCTCGATTTTGGAGGGCTCTTTCAAATCATCGGGTACCATAACCTCTTCTTTTTGAGATTATTTTCATTTTTCTAATGTTCTGGGCTCGTCATGTAAATTTTATTCAAACCTGTCATCAAAATTCTCAAAAGAAAATGCCATACTAGTGGACTTATCGTTAGTCAAATTATTATGAAGGGATAAAAATTCTTCTTCACAAATTTCTTCACAATTTTCATCAAAAAAATCAAATGATAATGTATCACTAGAAAGCTCACGATGAGGTAAATCATCAAGCAAAATATTTCTTTATCACTGATTTCTTCATAATTATTGTCACAATGGTCTAGAATAAGTTGATCACAATATTGAATTATAGACTCATCATGCACAAAATTATTTAATTTATTTTGAATCATTTCTACTTCAGAAGATGACTGGAGTGATTGCTCGTTGGAGTCAAATATGTTCAAACTATTAGATGGTTGATCTACAAAAAGTTTAATTTAAGAAATCGCTTTAAGAAGATCATCCATACAAGAGTCAACTTGAGAGGATGATTATTGAGATGATGATTTTAGCAAACCTTCTCTATTCTACGTTTTCGTTCCTCAGACTCATGATCATAATTTTTCTTATTTTTCTCAAATAATTGCATCTCGAGATCATGAGTGAAATTTGAAGAATGATATGATGGATCCATATATATATTTGATGATAGATATGAAGTGGTTGGAGATAGATTCTCATGACATGCATACCTCACGTCTAATCTTTTTAATCTTTCATCTAACATGTTCAATTGAATATCTTGTTTATGATTAAATGTAGAACATGAAGATGAATAGCCCATAAAGAAAAGATCAGATGGAGAACTCTCTTGGTATGGCTCTTGATTATATAAAAAATTAAAATTATTCATCCACTCATAATTGTAATTTTGCGTATAAGAAGTGCTCGTAGGTTCATTATATGTGTTTTGAATTTAATTATAACCTAATCCTAGCGAACTTCCTATCCATGGACACTGATAATAATTATGATATGGATTATGCAAATGATAGCAACCAGTTTGATTTTGAAACATTTTTTTTAATTAATTTTTTTTGAAAAAGGTGGAGAGGGAGAGAGATGGAAAAGAAAATAAAAAAAAGATTGATTGTCTTTTTTTTGAATTTTTTTACAGAACCAGGGAACCAAATCACAGAACAAGAGGAAATTTGAGTTTAGAATCACTTTACTTACCGCCAATTGGCAGTTTGGGCTGCTAAATAGCGGCTAAATCAGAGGGTTTGACTCTTTGCTTTCTGCTGCTTAGTCAAGAGGCTCTTCTAATACTTTTTATCTTCCTGTATCTGCAATTACTGTTCCCTGCACACTTAACACACACTGTTAACCCGTAAAACGTTAGAAAAAGCAAGAAAAACACCGTCGATCCCCGGCAACGGTGCCCAAAACTTGATGTGATAAATTACTGCAAGCGCACAGTGTCGGTTGTAGTACTATACAGGTCGTCCCACAGAAATCTAAGGTGTTTTGTGATTCTTACTAATTCTATAGTCTAACGGATTAACAAAGAATTTTAGGTTGAAATTTGGTTGTTCTAAATAGCCTATAATCTAGGATCCACTAGTATCCAACCATGTTCTTACTTCTATTATCTTCTTCTCTAAAAAAAAATTGATCTTTTTAGTTTAATCTTTATTTAAAGTGTCCTAAGTATGAGCTATCAAGTGGTGTGCAAGTATAACTCATCAAACATACTACTTTTCATAAAAATAAACTAAATCTTTAGATAATTCAATGAAAAAGATAAAATCAACAACCCCAAACTCTAACTAAGTATAGACTATCAAGAACCTAATTCAAGTATAACATATCAAAGTCTTAATCTTCGAATTCTTGTATTTTAAGCATTTTATAGAAGAATCATGTCTTTATTATTTTTATTTAAGAAGAAATACTAGAGAGCAATTACATGATGGATTATAGTTTCATCTACATCCTAGAGCTAAACTAATTAACTACTCATGATTCTAGAAACCAATAAAATCTAATCTAGAAAGCAAATAAACCTATACTAGAAAACAATTAAATCTATATAAAAAGCAAATAAAAATTAAAAAGTAATAGCTTACCTCTGAAGTACAGTATTGTGGCCATCACCCCTTCAGCAAAACCTTAATATTATTAACGAAAGACGAGTACAAACTAAATCCTAATCTACATTAACTACTGCATAAAACCCTAGAATACAAGGATACGGCCAATATATAGGCTTCGGAAATCCAAACCCAATTATAATACAATTTTGAAATTACAAGATTATAACGAAGCCATGGGAGAAAAATCCACGTGTCAGTCCACTATTGGGCCGCTAATTAGCGGTAGTTACAGCTATTTAGCGGTCCAAATATTAGAAACATTTTTGAAATTGTTTCCTCGTAAACCACTTGTCTTGTATGTTTCATTTTCCTGACTGTATTCGACTGAACTTTTTTCGGTCTCTGCAAAATCGTAATCTCGTAGTCTTGCACTTTAGAAACTTTTCGGACTTTGATTTCCTATTCCAACTCTGATTTCATGTCATCTTCTTGTACGAATAAAATTCCTGAAAAACACGCTAACAGTACCCGAGTAGTATTATTTATATACGAAAATAGGTAATATGAAGGTTATAAATATACAATATATGGTACTCATCACACCCCCACACCTATCTTTTGCTAGTCCTCGAGCAAAACCTAAACCTAAAAAGAAAAATAAAAATCCTAACTCACTTTCGCAGGAATCGCGATTGCACTTAGCACGTGGAATAAGCCTTTAAACCCTTAGGTTGCCCTAGTAGACGAGTTGTGTCTCGTGAGGGTTTGCAGTGAATATACTCACAAAATTCATGAAGAAAATAGATTAAAAAATAAAGAAAAAAAATAAGGATAACCAAAAATTAAGAAAAATAGAAATTTTATACAAAAGAAAGAAAAATCTTTTTTTATTGATATTTTCATCAATTAATATCACTAATATACAAATTCAAGAACGCATCTAGATTATCAATTTCCAAATCGAGCATTAAATCAGATACACTTATCATTTTAATCAAAAATTTAAATCATATCTTTCAATACCCACTAATAGATAATTCATTGGCTCCAATACAACTACGTGTATGTGTGATAGTTTATTTCGGCCTTGGACTCCAACTCTAACTCATGATTCATCTCCTCTCTCATAAATTTTTTTTTCTTTTTTTTTCTTTTTTTTCTTTTCTTTTTTTTTAGAATATTTAACCGTTCATTCGAATATTCACGCTTGCTTAGGCGCAACATACCCGATTACTCGATAAATCTTCAAGCAAAATATTTTCTTTATCACTGATTTCTTTATAATTATTGTCACCATAGTCTAAAATAGGTTGATTACAATATTGAATTATAGACTCATCATGCACAAAATTGTTTAATTCATTTTGAATCATATCTACTTCAGAAGATGACTGGAGTGATTGCTCGTTGGAGTCAGAAATGTTCAAACTATTAGATGTATGATCTACAAAAAGTTTATTTGAGAAATCGCTTTGAGAAGATCTTCCATACAAGAGTCAATTTGAGAGGATGATTTTTGAGATGATTTTAGCAAAGCTTCCACATCTTCCTCTATTCTACGTCTTCGTTCCTCAGACTCATGATCATAATTTTCCTTATTTTTCTCAAATAATTGCAATTCGATATCATGAGTGAAATTTGAAGAATGATATGATGGATCCATATACATATTTGATGATAGATATTAAGTGGGTGGAGGTAGATTCTCATGACATGCATGCCTCGCTTCTAATCTTTTTAATCTTTCATCTAACATGTTCGATCGAATATCTTGTTTATGATTAAATGTAGAACATAAAAATGAATAGCCCATAAAGAAAGGATCAGATGGAAGACTCTCTTGGTATGACTCTTGATTATATGAAAAATTAGAATTATTCATCCATTCATAATTGTAATTTTGTGTATAAGAAGCGCTCGTAGGTTCATTATATGTGTTGTGAATTTGATCATGACCTAATCCTAGCGAACTTCCTATCCATGGACACTGATAATAATTATGATATGGATCACGACAATGATAACAACCAGTTTGATATTGAAACATTTTTTTAATTAATTTTTTTTTGAAAAAGGTGGAGAGGGAGAGAGATGGAAAAGAAAATAAAAAAAATTATTGATTGTTTTTTTTTTTGAATTTTTTTACAGAACCAGGGAACCAAATCACAGAACAAGAGGAAATTTGAGTTCAGAATCACCTTTACTTGATGCCAATTGGCGGTTTGGGTCGCTAAATAGCGGCAAAACCAGAGAGTTTGACTCTCTACTTCTGCTGCTTAGTTCATAGGCTCTTCTAATCCTTTTTATCTTCCTGTATCTGCAATTACGGTCCCTGCACACTCAACGCACACTGTTAACCCGTAAAACGTTAGAAAAAGTAAGAAAAACACCGTCGATCCCCGGCAACGGCGCCAAAAACTTGATGTGATAAATTACTGCAAGAGCACAGTGTCAGTTGTAGCACTATACAGGTCGTTCCACAGGGATCTAAGATGTTTTGCAATTCTTACTAATTCTATAGTCTAACGGATTAACAAAGAATTTTAGGTTGAAATTTGATGGTTCTAATTAGCCTAGGATTTAGAATCCACTAGTTTCCAACTATATTTTTACTTCTATTATCTTATTCTCTCATAAAAATTTGATTTTTATAGTTTAATCTTTATTTAAAGTGCCATAAGCATGGTATGCAAGTATAACTCATCAAATATACTACTTTTAATAAAAATAAACTAAATCTTTTGAAATTCAATGAAAAAGATAAAATCAACAACTCTAAACCCTAACTAAGATAGACTATCAAGAAACCTAATTCAAGTATAATATATCAAAGTCTTAATCTTCGAGTTCTTATATTTTAAACTTTTTATAGAAGAATCATGTCTTTATTATTTTTATTTAAGAAGAAAATATTAGAGAGCAATTACATGATGGATTATAGTTTCATCTACATCCTAGAGCTAAACTAATTAGCTACTCATGATTCTAGAAAGCAATAAAATCTAATCTAGAAAGCAAATAAATCTATAGTAGAAAACAATTAAATCTATCTAAAAAGCAAATAAAGATTAGAAAGCAATAGCTTACCTTTGAAGCACGGTATTGTGGTCATCACCCCTTCAGCAAAACCTTAATATTATTAATGAAAGACGAGTACAAACTAAATCCTAATCTACATTAACTACTGCATAAAACCCTATAATACAAGGATACGGCCAATATATAGGTTTCAGAAATCCAAACCCAATTATAATATAATTTTGAAATTACAAAATTATAACGAAGCCGTGAAAGAAAAATCCACATTTCAGTCTACTATTGGGCTGCTAATTAGCGATAGTTACGGCTATTTAGCGGTCCACATATTAGAAACATTCTTGAAATATTTTCCTCGTAAACCACTTGTCTTGTATGTTTAATTTTCCTGACTGTATTGGACTTTCAGTCTCTGTAAAATTGTAATCTCGTAGTCTTGCCCACTTTACAAACTTTTCGGACTTTGATTTTTTATTCCAACTCAGATTTCATACTATCTCCTTGTACGAATAAATTTTCTGAAAAACACACTAACAATACCCGAGTAACATTATTTATATACGCAAATAGCTAATATGAAGGTTATAAATATGCAATATATGGCACTCATCACACCCCCACACCTATCTTTTGCTATTCCTCGAGCAAAACCTAAACCTAAAAAGAAAAATAAAAATCCTAGCTCACTTTCGCAGGAATCGCGATTGCACTTAGCACGTGCAATAAGCTTTTAAACCCCTAGGTTGCCTTAGTGGACAAGTTGTGCCTCGTAAGGGTTTGCAGTGAATATACCCACAAAATTCGTGAAGAAAATAGATTAAAAAAAATAAAGAAAAGAAAAATAAGCATAACAAAAAATCAAGAAAAATAGAAACTTTACACAAAGGAAAGAAAAATCTTTTATTATTGATATTTTCATCAATTAATCTCACTAATATACAAACTCAAGAACGCATTTAGATTATCAATTTCCAAATCGATCGTCAAATCAGATACACTTATTATTTTAATCAAAAATTTTAATCCTATCTTTCAATATCTACTAACAGATAATTCATTGGCTCCTATACAACTACGTCCATGTGTGATAGTTTATTTCGGCCTTTGACTCCAACTCTAACTCATGATTCATCTCCTCTCTCATAATTTTTTTTTCTTTTTTTCTTTTCTTTTCTTAAGAATATTTAACCTTTCATTCGAATATTCACGCTTACTTAGGCGCAACATACCCGATTACTCGGTAAATCATCAAGCAAAATATTTTCTTTATCACAGATTTCTTTATAATTATTGTCACAATGGTCTAAAATAGGTTGATTACAATATTGAATTATAGACTCATCATGCACAAAATTGTTTAATTCATTTTGAATCATATCTACTTCAGAAGATGACTGGAGTGATTGCTCGTTGGAATCAGATATGTTCAAACTATTAGATGGCTGATCTACAAAAAATTTATTTGAGAAATCGTTTTGAGAAGATCTTCCATACAAGAATCAATTTGAGAGGATGATTTTTGAGATGATTTTAGCAAAGCTTCCACATCTTCCTCTATTCTACATCTTCGTTTCTCAGACTTATGATCATAATTTTCCTTATTTTTCTCAAATAATTGCATCTCGAGATCATGAGTGAAATTTGAAGAATGATATGATGGATCCATGTACACATTTGATGATAGATATGAAGTGGTTGGAGGTATATTCTCATGACATGCATGCCTCGCTTCTAATCTTTTTAATCTTTCATCTAACATGTTCAATTGAATATCTTGTTTATAATTAAATTTAGAACATGAAGATGAATAGCCCATAAAAAAAGGATCAGATGGAGAACTCTCTTGGTATGACTCTTGATTATATGAAAAATTAGAATTATTCATCCATTCATAATTGTAATTTTGTGTATAAGAAGCGCTCGTATGTTCATTATATGTGTTGTGAATTTGATTATGACCTAATCCTAGTGAACTTCCTATCCATGGATACTGATAATAATTATGATATGGATCACGACAATGATAGCAACCAGTTTGATTTTGAAACATTTTTTTTAATTAATTTTTTTTTGAAAAAGGTGGAGGGGGAGAGAGATGGAAAAGAAAATAAAAAAAAAAGATTGATTATTTTTTTTTTTAATTTTTTTACAGAACCAAGGAACCAAATCACAAAACAAGAGGAAATTTGAGTTCAGAATCACCTTTACTTGATGCCAATTGGCGGTTTGGGTAGCTAAATAGCGGCTAAACCAGAGAGTTTGACTCTCTGCTTTCTGCTGCTTAGTCCATAGGCTCTTCTAATCCTTTTTTTCTTGTTGTATCTGCAATTACTGTTCCTGCACACTCAACACACACTGTTAACCCGTAAAACGTTAGAAAAAGTAAGAAAAATACCGTCGATCCCCGGCAACGGCGCCAAAAACTTGATGTGATAAATTACTGCAAGCGCACATTGTCAATTGTAGCACTATACAGGTCGTCCCACAGAGATCTAAGATATTTTGCAATTCTTACTAATTCTATAGTCAACGGATTAACAAAGAATTTTAGGTTGAAATTTGGTTGTTCTAATTAGCCTAGGATCTAGAATCCACTAGTTTCCAACCATGTTTTTACTTCTATTATCTTCTTCTCTCATAAAAATTTGATCTTTTTAGTTTAATCTTTATTTAAAGTGCCCTAAGTATGAGCTATCAAGTGGTATGCAAGTATAACTCATCAAATATACTACTTTTAATTAAAATAAACTAAATCTTTAGAAATTCAATGAAAAAGATAAAATCAACAACCTTAAACCCTAACTAAGATAGACTATCAAGAAACCTAATTCAAGTATAACATATCAAAGTCTTAATCTTCTTGTTCTTGTATTTTAAACTTTTTATAGAAGAATCATGTCTTTATTATTTTTATTTAAGAAGAAAATATTAGAGAGCAATTACATGATGGATTATAGTTTCATCTACATCCTAGAGCTAAAATAATTAGCTACTCATGATCTAGAAAGCAATAAAATCTAATCTAGAAAGCAAATAAATCTATACTAGAAAACAATTAAATCTATCTAAAAAGCAAATAAAGATTAGAAAGTAATAGCTTACTTTTGGAGCACGGTATTGTGGCCATCACCCCTTCAGCAAAACCTTAATATTAATAATTAAAGACGAGTACAAACTAAATCCTAATCTACATTAACTACTGTATAAAATCCTAGAATACAAGGATACGTCCAATATATAGGTTTCGGAAATCCAAACCCAATTATAATATAATTTTGAAATTACAAAATTATAATCTAATTTTGCCGTGAGAGAAAAATCCACGTGTCAGTCCACTATTGGGCCGCTAATTAGCAGTAGTTACAGCTATTTAGCAGTCCACATATTAGAAACATTCTTGAAATTTTTTTACTCGCAAACCACTTGTCTTGTACGTTTAATTTTTCGGACTGTATTCAACTTTCAGTCTCTGCAGAATCGTAATCTCATAGTCTTACCCACTTTAGAAACTTTTCGGATTTTGATTTTCTATTTCAACTCTGATTTCATGCCATCTCCTTTTACGAATAAAATTCCTGAAAAACACACTAACAATACCCGAGTATCATTATTTATATACGAAAATAGATAAAATGAAAGTTATAAATATGCAATATATGGCACTCATCACACCCCCACACCTATGTTTTGCTAGTTCTCGAGCAAAACCTAAACCTAAAAAGAAAAATAAAAATCCTAACCTACTTTCACAGGAATTGCGATTGCACTTAGCACGTGCAATAAGCCTTTAAACCCCTAGGTTGCCCTAATGGACGAGTTGTGTCTCGTGAGGGTTTGCAGTGAATATACCCACAAAGTTCGTGAAGAAAATTGATTAAAAAATAAAGAAAAGAAAAATAAGGATAAGCAAAAATCAAGAAAAATAGAAATTTTATACAAAGGAAAGAAAAATCTTTTTTAATTGATATTTTCATCAATTAATCTCACTAACATACAAACTCAAGAACGCATTTAGATTATCAATTTCCAAATCGAGCGTCAAATCAGATACACTTATCATTTTAATCAAAAATTTAAATCATATCTTTCAATATCCACTAACAAATAATTCATTGGCTCCTATACAACTACGTGAACGTGTGATAGTTTATTTCAACCTTGGATTCCAACTCTAACTCATGATTCATCTCCTCTCTCATAATTTTTTTTTCTTTTTTTTTCTTTTTTTCTTTTCTTTTTTTAAGAATATTTAACCTTTCATTCGAATATTCACCTTGCTTAGGCTCAACATACCCGATTACTCGGTTAATACTCTTTTCTTTTATTTTTAGAATATTTCACTTTTCATGCGAATATTTACGCTTACTTAGGTGCAAAGTACCCGATTACTCAGATCATACTCTTTTTTTCACTCTTGAGGCTATTGCCTTAATACCAGGCGCACCACATTATTTTATCACTCTCGAGGCTATTGCCTTAAAACCAGACTCACCCTATTATTTTATTCTCATTTTTTTTTTGTTTAGAGAGAGAAGACTTACTCATTCGTTATCATATTTATCCTTAACCTAATAAACTATTATAAAGTGAAAAATAGATATATACTTGTCTCAAAACTACTGTTGCGGTATTTATTTTTCAGATTTTGATCTTTTTCATAAAATTCAAAGTGTATCATCCAATCTACTCTCCTATCCAATTTCAAATCAAAATTTTTTCCTTTATCTGTAAGTAGTTTGATAAAAAAATACATAAATTTTTTTAATTTATTTTCTTTTCAGTTTTTTTATTTTTTCAGTTTTTTTTATTTTTTTCAGTTAATTATCCTAAACGCTACCCAAAGTGTAAAAAAAGAAACCCAAAAATCTAAAAAAAATAATGAATCTAAAAAAAATTAAAAATCCTAGAAAAATATGAAGAAAATATCCTAACCCATTTTCCCACACCTAGACTCGTATATGCCCTCATATACAAACCAAGAGTGGTAAAATAAAAAAATAAAAAAAATAAAACTATTATACAAATATTATACACTTATTAGAAAATTCAAACGGTTACGACCTCTTGATCACTTTCCACTCTCATAATTTGTCCTTTTATGTTTTGATATGGATGAACTTAGTTTTTCTCTCAATTTTGCATTTAATCTCTCCATCTTGTTTTTTATTTTTCTCAATTTATTTCTACTTTTCTTTTTTTATTCAATAATAAAATTTTGAAGTTGGAAATCATACCTTTATCGTCGATATTTGACCTTCAAGCATCTTTCATAGCAGTAAGTATTTTGATTTTATCAACTTGTGAAATAACGTCTTACTTTGATGAAGCGCAATTATGAGCTCGATTTTGGAGGGCTATTTCAAATCATCGGGTACCATGACCTCTTCTTTTTGAGATTCTTTCCATTCTTCTAATGTTCTGGGCTTGTCATGTAAATTTTTTTCAAACCTGTCATCAAAATTCTCAAAAGAAAATGTCATACTATAGTCAAATTATTATGAAAAGATAAAAATTCTTCTTCACAATTTTCATCAAAAGAATCAAATGATAATGTGTCACTAGCAAGCTCACCATGAGGTAAATCATCAAGCAAAATATTTTTTTATTACTGATTTCTTTATAATTATTGTCACAGTGGTCTAAAATATGTTGATCATAATATTGAATTATAGACTCATCATGTACAAAATTATTTAATTCATTTTGAATTCTATCTACTTCAGAAGATGACTAGAGTAATTGCTCATTAGAGTCAGATATGTTCAAACTATTAGATGGTTGATCTACAAAAAGTTTAGTTTGAGAAATCGCTTTGAGAAAATCTTCCATACAAGAGTCAATTTGAGAGGATGATTTTTGAGATGATGATTTTAGCAAACCTTCCATATCTGCCTCTATTCTACGTCTTCGTTCCTCAGACTCATGATCATAATTTTTCTTATTTTTTGCAAATAATTGCATCTCGAGATCATTAGTGAAATTTGAAGAATGATATGATGGATCCATGTACACATTTGATGATAGATATGAAGTGGTTGGAGGTAGATTCTCATGACATGTATACCTCGCTTCTAATCTTTTTAATTTTTCATCTAACATGTTCAATTGAATATCTTGTTTATGATTAAATGTAGAACATGAAGATGAATAGCCCATAAAGAAAGGATCAGATGGAGGACTCTCTTGGTATGGCTCTTGATTATATGAAAAATTAGAATTATTCATCCATTCATAATTATAATTTTGTGTATAAGAAGCGCTCGTAGGTTCATTATATGTGTTATGAATTTGATTATGACCTAATCCTAGCGAACTTCCTATCCATGGATACTTATAATAATTATGATATGGATCACGACAATGATAGCAACCAGTTTGATTTTGAAACATTTTTTTAATTAATTTTTTTTTGAAAAAGGTGGAGAGGGAGAGAGATGGAAAAGAAAATAAAAAAAAGATTGATTGTTTTTTTTTTTTAATTTTTTTACAGAACCAGGGAACCAAATCACAGAACAAGAGGAAATTTGAGTTCAGAATCACCTTTACTTGCCGCCAATTGGAGGTTTGGGCTGCTACATAGCGGCTAAATAAGAGGGTTTGACTCTCTGCTTTCTGTTGCTTGGTCCAGAGACTCTTCTAATCCTTTTTATCTTCTTGTATCTGCAATTACTGTTCCCTGCACACTCAACACACACTGTTAACCCGTAAAACGTTAGAAAAATCAAGAAAAATGCTGTCGATCCCCGGCAACGGCGCCAAAAACTTGATGTGATAAATTACTGCAAGCGCACAGTGTAGGTTGTAGCACTATACAGGTCGTCCCATAGGGATCTAAGGTATTTTGTGATTCTTACTAATTCTATAGTCTAACGGATTAACAAAGAATTTTAGGTTGAAATTTGGTTGTTCTAATTAGCCTAGGATCTAGAATCCACTAGTTTCCAACAATGTTCTTACTTCTATTATCTTTTTCTCTCATTAAAATTTGATCTTTTTAGTTTAATCTTTATTTAAAGTGCTCTAAGCATGAGCTATCAAGTGGTATGTAAGCATAACTCATCAAAAATACTACTTTTCATAAAAATAAACTAAATCTTTAGAAATTCAATGAAAAAGATAAAATCAACAACCCCAAACTCTAACTAAGTATAGACTATCAAGAAACCTAATTCAAGTATAACCTATCAAAGTCTTAATCTTCGAGTTCTTGTATTTTAAACTTTTTATAGAAGAATCATGTCTTTATTATTTTTATTTAAGAAAAAAATACTAGAGAGTAATTACATGATAGATTATAGTTTCATCTTCATCCTAGAGCTTAACTAATTAACTACTCATGATTCTAGAAAGTAATAAAATCTAATTTAGAAAGCAAATAAATCTATACTAGAAAGCAATTAAATCTATCTAAAAAGCAAATAAAGATTAGAAAGCAATGGCTTACCTCTGGAGCACGGTATTGTGGCCGTCACCCCTTCAGCAAAACCTTAATGTTATTAATGAAAGACGAGTACAAACTAAATCCTAATCTACATTAACTACTCCATAAAACCCTAGAATATAAGGATACGTCTAATATATAGGCTTCAAAAATTCAAACCCAACTATAATACAATTTTGGAATTACAAGATTATAACGAAGCCGTGGGAGAAAACTCCACGTGTCAGTCGACTATTGGGCTGCTAATTAGCGGTAATTACAGCTATATCGCGGTCCAAATATTAGAAAAATTCTTGAAATTTTTTCCTCGTAAACCACTTGTCTTGTATGTTTAATATTCCTTACTGTATTCGACTTTCAGTATCTACAGAATCATAATCTCGTTGTCTTGTCAACTTTAGAAACTTTTCGGACTTTGATTTCCTATTTCAACTCTAATTTCATGCTATCTCCTTGTTGTCGGCGAAAAATTCTGGAATAGCAAAGCAGATCCACGAATTCAAGGACAGAAGCCCGCAACTCATTGGATCCGCGAATCTAAAAAACTGAGGTCCACGAATCTAAGAAACTGAGCTCCGCGAATCTAAGAAACTGAGGTCCGCGAATCTAAAAAACTGAGGTCCGCGATCCAGACGAAACTGAAGTCCGCAAATCTAAGAAACTGAAGTCTGCGATCCAGACGACGGAACAGGTTCGCGAATCTAAAGCTGAGTTTCGCGACACTACCCGTAGCTTTCGGGTGGGGGTTTAATACAATGTCACCCGACCCGAACAGAAGAATTGCCACCTCGGATCGTGGGAATAACTGCAAAACGAATGCAGCGCCATTACTTCGATCGTGGGAATAACCACCCAACGAATATGGCGGCACTTCTCGAGTAGTGGGAGCTAACGGTTGAGCAAAATATGGCAGGACGTTACTCCAAGCCTCCTATAAAAGGTAGGAGAACGAAAGAGACAAAGACACATAGACAAAGACGGACGTCTTCTCCCAAAATTGCCCCTTGTGATCAAGAGAAAAGAGCCTTTTTTCTTTCCTTTAGCCAACTGAGAGAGATTGTACGGAGAGTCAATGGAGAGCAGGATCGTCCTCCATAGCTACCTAGAAACCCAGTATTAAACAAACAGGGAGAGCAATCTTTCTCATCTTCTGTAAACGGGAAACCATTCGATTGTAACCGTTTTATTGAAAAAGATTTCGATATAAAGAGCGTGCAACTTTCATGGCGAACAGAAGATTGGCGACTCCGCTGGGGACTACCATCACCTCCGGTGACTTGGTGGTAGCTCAATCCGATAAGGTTCCAGTTGGTAGTATGATCGACTCGCTCACCATTTACGTCGACCAGGAAAGGTATGAAGAATTTCTTTCTTCATGCTCCAAGAGCCCTACTTCCCTAAGAGGATATCATAAACTCTCCAAGGGGTCAATTCCAAAGGAGATGGCAATAGCCCAGTTAAGGGAATCAACGGACCAAGATAGTCCGAAATCTCCTCCTTAACAACGGGCCCTCTGCCAGTTCCGACAAAGACTGTTGATCTCTCAAGCAAAGTGGACCAAAGTCCCCGCTTCAACAAGGGGAAGCGACCACCACCCGCTCCGCAAAGCTGTCATGCAGAAAAGGAGGTTCCTCCCACTCGTACAACGAAAAGAAATCTGAGGAGAAGCAAAGCTCGTGCCCTTCACAGGAATGCGCAACAAAAGGGAACCGCCAACTCATCTCGGAAGAAACCTACCATCCAAATATGGAAGCGTAAGGGCAAAGTTGGTCAAGATGCAGAGAGATTCACTCACGTTTCCTACAGGAAGCGGAGTGGACCCGTCAAAATTGTCCATAGTCAACGCGGAGCATACATTCGCGTCCCAAGGGAAAAATCTAAAGAAGCTCGTGAACCTCGAATTCGCAGTGCAAGAGATCTTAGGGAACTTCTAAACAGAAGAAGAGAAGAATCCCATATATCTCAATGCCACTGTGAACGACTGATCAATACAGTACAGTCTCACTATTATTGTTCAACTCATACCCGATCCTCGGTGTTTTCTCGATTGTCGTCTCCGTCAACATCGTCATCCCAATTGACAAAAAGGAGACGATGCGGACTCGAGTTTTCTGAGCCAGAATATCCCGCGATGATCTCCAACATAATAAGTGTTGGAGAAAAGAAGAAGAAAAAGAAGACAAAGAAAGTCTCCGAAGAGGAAGCTTCCGACCCAGAGCTCTCTTTGAGTTCGAAAGACCCATCCAACGAAGAGCGAGGAGTTTTTCGGCATACTCGACTCAAAAGTGGGGTGGCGATCCCTATGAATTATAGATAGATGGCGGGGATCTCATCCGATGAAGAAGAGATAACCAAGTCTGTTATGGCTGAATCACAGACGTCTGATTCATTCTTAGAAGACTCCGCCTCTGCATATATGACACAGAACAATATCCCAGAAAAGCTCGTACGGAGAATGGAGGAGCAAGATAGGCATATCCAGCAACAGCAGAACGCCATCAGCGAGCTTAAAGATATGCTATACGTTCTGATAGAGTTAGAAAAAGCTAAACTGAAGAAGACAGGAAAGAAGACCAAAGAAAAAGGTCATGGTTCTCATAACAATCGAGAAGAAGAAGAACATCATAAAGATGATGACAATCGCTCCATGTACCAGGAAGGAAATGCAAATACTGTCTGGATGGAGAGCTTCCAGAACCAACTGAATGCCCTCCTGCATAAGGACGACCTACAAGAACTGGATGTAGTAAGGCCATATCCCATGGAGTGGGAAACGGTGCCGTTCCAAGAAAACTACAAACCGTTGAAGCTCAAATCTTTTGATGGTAGAGAATCGCCAAACCAACACCACTACTATTTTAAGTCGCAAATAGGGCATTTATCCGGAAATGACCCTATTATTACAAGAATATTTGTTAGTACTATAATCGGGCTAGCTTTTGAATGGTTCCGGAGATTAGAACCGGGAACCATTAATTCCTGGGCTGACTCTCCTTTCTTTTGGCATTGATACTTCCATATCATCCTAACACATTCCCCCACACCTAGACTCGTATATGCCCTCATATACAAATCAAGGGTGGTAAAATAAAAAAATAAAAAAAAAAAAAAACTATTATACAAATAATATTAACTTATTAGAAAATTCAAACGGTTACGACCTCTTGATCGCTTTCCACTCTCATAATGTGTCCTTTTATGTTTTGATATGGATGAATTTAGTCTTTTTATCAATTTTGCATTTAATCTCTCCATCTTGTTTTTTATTTTTCTTAATTTATTTCTACTTTTCTTTTTTTATTCAATAAAAAAATTTTGAAGTTAGAAATCGTACCTTTATTGTCGATATTTGACCCACGAGCATCTTTCATAGCAGTAAGTATTTTGATTTTATCAACTTGTGAAATAACATACTTACTTTGATGAAGCGGAATCATGAGCTCGATTTTGGAGGGCTCTTTCAAATCATCGGGTACCATGACCTCTTCTTTTGAGATTCTTTCCATTCTTCTAATGTTCTGGACTCGTCATGTAAATTTTCTTCAAACATGTCATCAAAATTCTCAAAAGAAAATGTCATACTAGTAGACTTATCGTTAGTCAAATTATTATGAAGGGATAAAAATTCTTCTTCACAATTTTCATCAAAAGAATCAAATGATAATGTGTCACTAGCAAGCTCACCATGAGGTAAATCATCAAACAAAATATTTTCTTTATCACTGATTTCTTCATAATTACTGTCACAATGGTCTAAAATCAGTTGATCACAATATTGAATTATAGACTCATCATGCACAAAATTATTTAATTCATTTTAAATCATATCGACTTCAGAAGATGACTGGAGTGATTGCTCGTTGGAGTCAAATATGTTCAAACTATTAGATGGTTGATCTACAAAAATTTTAGTTTGAGAAATAACTTTGAGAAGATCTTCCATACAAGAGTCAACTTGAGAGGATGATTTTTGAGATGATGATTTTAGCAAACCTTGCATATCTTCCTCTATTCTACGTCTTCGTTTCTCATACTCATGATCATAATTTTCCTTATTTTTCTCAAATAATTGCATCTCGAGATCATGAGTGAAATTTAAAGAATGATATGATGGATCCATGTACATATTTGATGATAGATATGAAGTGGTTGGATGTAGATTCTCATGACATGCATACCTCGCTTCTAATCTTTCATCTAATATGTTCAATTGAATTTCTTGTTTATGATCAAATGTAGAATATGAAGATGAATAGCGCATAAAGAAAGGATCAGATGGAGAACTCTCTTGGTATAGCTCTTGATTATATGAAAAATTAGAATTATTCATCTATTCATAATTGTAATTTTGTATATAAGAAGCGCTCGTAGGTTCATTATATGTGTTGTGAATTTGATTATGACCTAATCCTAGTGAACTTCCTATCCATGAACACTGATAATAATTATGATATGAATCACGACAATGATAGCAACCAGTTTGATTTTAAAATATTTTTTTAAGTAATTTTTTTTTGAAAAAGGTGGAGAGGGAGAGAGATGGAAAAGAAAATAAAAAAAAGATTGATTGTTTTTTTTTTGAATTTTTTTACAGAACCAGGGAACCAAATCACAGAACAAGAGGAATTTGAGTTCAGAATCACCTTCACTTGCAACCAATTGGTTGTTTAGGCCGCTAAATAGCGGCTAAAGCAGAGGGTTTGACTCTCTGCTTTCTGCTGCTTAGTTCAGAAGCTCTTCTAATCCTTTTTATTTTCCTGTATCTGCAATTACTGTTCCCTGCATACTCAACACACACTGTTAACCCGTAAAACGTTAGAAAAAGCAAGAAAAATACCGTCGATCCCCGGCAACAGCACCAAAAACTTGATATGATAAATTACTGCAAGTGCACAGTATCGGTTGTAGCACTATACAGGTCGTCCCACAGAGATTTAAGGTGTTTTGCGATTCTTACTAATTCTATAGTCTAACGGATTAACAAAGAATGTTTTGTTGAAGTTTGGTTGTTCTAATTAGCCTAGAATCTAGAGTCCACTAGTTTCCAACGATGTTCTTACTTCTATTATCTTCTTCTCTCATAAAAATTTGATCTTTTTAGTTTAATCTTTATTTAAAGTGCCCTAAGCATGAGCTATCAAGTGATGTGCAAGTATAACTCATCAAAAATACTACTTTTCATAAAAATAAACTAAATCTTTAGATAATTCAATGAAAAAGATAAAATCAACAACCCCAAATCCTAACTAAGTATAGACTATCAAGAAAACTAATTCAAGTACAACCTATCAAAGTTTTAATTTTCGAGTTCTTGTATTTTAAACTTTCTATAGAAGAATCATGTCTTTATTATTTTTATTTAAGAAGAAAATACTAGAGAACAATTATATGATGGATTATAGTTTTATCTACATTCTAGAGCTAAACTAATTAGCTACTCATGTTTCTAGAAAACAATAAAATCTAATCTAGAAATCAAATAAATTTATACTAGAAAGCAATTAAATCTATCTAAAAAGCAAATAAAGATTAGAAAGCAATGGCTTACCTCTGGAGCACGGTATTGTGGCCGTCACTCCTTCAGCAAAACCTTAATATTATTAATTAAAGACGAGTACAAACTAAATCCTAATTTACATTAACTACTGCATAAAACCCAAAAATACAAGGATACGGCCAATATATAGGCTTCGGAAATCCAAACCCAATTATAATACAATTTTAAAATTACAAGATTATAACGAAGCCGTGGGAGAAAACTCCACGTGTCAGTCCACTATTGGGCTGCTAATTAGCGGTAATTACCACTATTTAGCTGTCCAAATATTAGAAAAATTCATGAAATGTTATTCTCGTAAACCACTTGTCTTGTACGTTTAATCTTCCTGACTGTATTCGACTTTCAGTCTCTGCAAAATCGTAATCTCGTAGTCTTGCCCACTTTAGAAACGTTTCAAACTTTGATTTCCTATTCCAACTCTGATTTCATGCCATCTCCTTGTACGAATAAAATTCCTGAAAAAACACACTAACAGTACCCGAGTAATATTATTTATATACGAAAATAGGTAATATGAAGGTTATAAATATGCAATATATGGCACTCATCACACCCCCTCACCTATCTTTTGTTAGTCCTCGAGTAAAACCTAAATCTAAAAAGAAAAATAAAAATCCTAACTCACTTTCGCAGGAATCGCGATTGCACTTAGCACGTGCAATAAGCCTTTAAACCCCTAGATTTCCCTAGTGAACGAGTTGTGTCTCGTGAGGGTTTGCAGTGAATATACCCACAAAATTCGTGAAGAAAATAGATTAAGAAATAAAGAAAAGAAAAATAAGGATAACCAAAAATAAAAAAAAATAGAAATTTTATACAAAGGAAAGAAAAATCTTTTTTATTGATATTTTCATCAATTAATCTCAATAATATACAAACTCAAGAACGCATTTAGATTATCAATTTTCAAATCGAGCATCAAATCAGATACACTTATCATTTTAATCAAAAATTTAAATCCTATCTTTCAATACCCACTAACAGATAATTCATTAGCTCCTATACAACTACGTGCATGTGTGATAGTTTATTTCGGCCTTACACTCCAACTCTAACTCATGATTCATCTCCTCTCTCATAAATTTTTTTTCTTTTTTACTTTTCTTTTTTAAGAATATTTAACCTTTCATTCGCATATTCACGCTTACTTAGGCGCAACATACCCGATTACTCGATTAATACTCTTTTCTTTTTCTTTTTTTTAGAATATTTCACTTTTCATACGAATATTTACGCTTACTTAGGTGCAAAGTACCCGATTACTCAGAGCATACTCTTTTTTTTCACTCTTGAGGCTATTGCCTTAATATCAGGTGCACCCCATTATTTTATCACTCTCGAGGCTATTGCCTTAATACCAGGCTCACCCCATTATTTTATTCTCACCTTTTTTTGTTTAGAAAGAGAAGACTTACTCATTCGTTATCATTTTTGTCCTTAACCTAATAAACTATTGTGAAGTGAAAAATAGATGTATACTTGCCTCAAAACTACTATTGCGGTATTTATTTTTCAGATTTTGATATTTTTCATAAAATTTAAAGTGTATCATCCAATCTACTCTCCTATCCAATTTCAAATCTAAATTTTTTCCTTTATCTGTAAGTAGTTTGATCTATTGAAAATATACATAAATGTTTTTAATTTATTTTTCTTTTCAGCTTTTTTATTTTTTTCAGTTTTTTTATATTTTTTCAGTTAATTATCCTAAAAACTACCCAAAGTGTAAAATAAAGAAACCCAAAAATCTAAAAAAAAATAATGAATCTAAAAAAAATTAAAAATCCTAGAAAAATATGAAGAAAATATCCTAACTCATTCCCCCACACCTAGACTCGTATATGCCTTCATACACAAATCAAGGGTGGTAAAATAAAAAAATAAAACTATTATGTAAATATTATACACTTATTAGAAAATTCAAACGGTTACGACCTCTTGATCGCTTTCCACTCTCATAATATGTCATTTTATGTTTTGATATGGATGAACTTAGTTTTTTTTGTCAATTTTGCATTTAATCTCTCCATCTTGTTTTTGATTTTTCTCAATTTATTTCTACTTTTCTATTTTTTATTCAATAATAAAATTTTGAAGTTGGAAATCGTACATTTATCGTCGATATTTGACCCACGAGCATCTTTCATAGCAGTAAGTATTTTTATTTTATCAACTTGTGAAATAACATACTCACTTTGATGAAGCGGAATAATGAGCTCGATTTTGGAGGGCTCTTTCAAATCATCGGGTACCATAACCTCTTCTTTTTCAAATTCTTTCCATTCTTCTAATGTTCTGGGCTCGTCATGTAAATTTTCTTCAAACCTGTCATCAACATTCTCAAAAGAAAATGCCATACTAGTGGACTTATCGTTAGTCAAATTATTATGAAGTGATAAAAAATTCTTCTTCACAAATTTCTTCACAATTTTCATCAAAAGAATCAAATGATAATGTGTCACTAGCAAGCTCACCATGAGGTAAATCATCACGCAAAATATTTTCTTTATCACTTATTTCTTTATAATTATTGTCACAATGATCTAAAATAGGTTGATAACAATATTGAATTATAGACTCATCATGAACAAAATTATTTAATTCATTTTGAATCATATCTACTTCAGAAGATGACTGGAGTGATTGCTCATTAGAGTCAGATATGTTCAAACTATTAGATGGTTGATCTACAAAAATTTTAGTTTGAGAAATCGCTTTGAGAAGATCTTCCATACAAGAGTCAATTTGAGAGGATGATTTTTGAGATGATGATTTTAGCAAACCTTCCATATCTTCCTCTATTCTACGTCTTCGTTCCTTTGACTCATGATCATAATTTTCCTTATTTTTCTCAAATAATTGCATCTCGAGATCATGAGTGAAATTTGAAGAATGATATAATGGATCCATGTACATTTTTGATAATAGATATGAAGTGGTTGGAGGTAAATTCTCATGACATGCATACCTCGCTTCTAATCTTTTTAATCTTTCATCTAACATGTTCAATTGAATATCTTGTTTATAATTAAATGTAGAACATGAAGATAAATAGCCCATAAAAAAAGGATCAAATGGAAGACTCTCTTGGTATGGCTCTTAATTATATGAAAAATTAGAATTATTCGTTCATTCATAATTATAATTTTGTGTATAAGAAGCACTCGTAGGTTCATTATATGTGTTGTGAATTTGATTATGACGTAATCCTAGCGAACTTCCTATCCATGGACACTGATAATAATTATGATATGGATCACCACAATGATAGCAATCAGTTTGATTTTGAAACATTTTTTTTAATTAATTTTTTTTGAAAAAGGTGGAGAGGGAGAGAGATGGAAAAGAAAATAAAAAAAAAGATTGATTGTTTTTTTTTTTGAATTTTTTTACAGAACTAGGGAACCAAATCACAGAAAAAGAGGAAATTTGAGTTCAAAATCACCTTTACTTGCTGCCAATTGGCGGTTTAGGGCGCTAAATAGCGGCTAAACCAGAGGGTTTGACTCTCTGGTTTCTGCTGCTTAGTTCAGAGGCTCTTCTAATCCTTTTTATCTTTCTGTATCTGTAATTACTGTCCTCTGCACACTCAACACACACTGTTAACCCGTAAAACGTTAGAAAAAGCAAGAAAAACACCGTCAACCACGGCAACGGCACCAAAAACTTGATGTGATAAATTACTGCAAGCGCACAGTATCGGTTGTAGCACTATACAGGTCGTCCCAAAGAGATCTAAGGTGTTTTGTGATTCTTACTAAATCTATAGTCTAACAGATTAACAAAAAATTTTAGGTTGAAGTTTGGTTATTCTAATTAGCATAGGATCTAGAAACCACTAGTTTCCAACCATGTTCTTAATTTTATTATCTTCTTCTCTCATAAAAATTTAATCTTTTTAGTTTAATCTTTATTTAAAGTGCCCTAAGCATGAGCTATTAAGTGGTGTGCAAGTATAACTCATCAAAGATACTACTTTTCATAAAAATAAACTAAATCTTTAGATAATTCAATGAAAAAAAGATAAAATCAATAACCCCAAACCCTAAGTAAGTATAGACTATCAAGAAAACTAATTCAAGTATAACCTATCAAAGTCTTAATCTTCGAGTTCTTGTATTTTAAACTTTTTATAGAAGAATCATGTCTTTATTATTTTTATTTAAGAAGAAAATACTAGAGAGTAATTACATGCTAGATTATAGTTTCATCTACATCCTAGAGCTAAACTAATTAGCTACTCATGATTCTAGAAAGCAATAAAATCTAATTTAGAAAGCAAATAAATCTATACTAGAAAGCAATTAAATCTATCTAAAAAGCAAATAAAGATTAGAATACAATGGCTTACCTCTGGAGCACGGTATTGTGGCCGTTACCCCTTCAGAAAAAACTTAATATTATTAATGAAAGACGAGTACAAACTAAATTCTAATCTATATTAACTACTGCATGAAACCCTAGAATACAAGGATACGGCCAATATATAGGCTTCGGAAATCCAAACCCAATTATTATACAATTTTGAAATTACAAGATTATAATGAAGCCGTGGGAGAAAACTCCACGTGTCAGTCCACTATTCGGCTGCTAATTAGCTGTAATTACCGCTATTTAGCAGTCTAAATATTTGAAATATTCTTGAAATGTTTTCCTCGTAAACCACTTGTCTTTTACGTTTAATTTTCCTGACTGTATTCGACTTTCAGTCTCTGCAGAATCGTAATCTCGTAGTCTTGCCCACTTTAGAAACTTTTCGGTCTTTGATTTCCTATTCCAACTCTGATTTCATACCATCTCCTTGTACGAATAAAATTCCTGAAAAACACACTAACAATACCCGAGTAGCATTATTTATATACGAAAATAGGTAATATGAAGGTTATAAATATGCAATATATGGCACACATCACTATCCCTGTTACAGTACTAACAAACACTCGTGTAATGATCATGTCATTTCTAGTTAAATGCCCTATTTGAGATTTAAAATAGTAAAGGTACTGATTTGGTAACCTTTTACCATCGAATGACTTGAGTTTCAATAGTTTGTAATTTTTCGGGAACAGTATACTTTCCTATTCTACTGGTATGGCCTCACAACCCCCAGCTCTTACAAATCATTCTTGTGCATGAGAGCATTCAATTAATTCTGAAAACTCTCCATCCAAGCAGTGTTTGTATTTTCTTCTTGATTTAGAGTTCCTTCTTGGTGATGGGAATGTATGGAGCGATTATCTTCATCTTCGCGACGATCCTCATTATTCTCATTCTCATTTGTAGGGGGAACGCGATCTTCTCCTTCTACATTCTTCTCTTTGTCACTTCTTGGATCATGTGGTGGAACCCTTGAAGAGGATTCTTCTGTATCTTTTCATTTTGTTTTCTCCATTTCCAGCAAAATATGAAGAATGTCTCTGATGTCATTGATAGTGTTTTGCTATTGTTGGATAGTTCTATCTTGCTCGTCGATCCTCCACAAGAACTCCTCCGGAGTATTCTGTGCCATGTAGGCGGATATAGAGTCTTTAAGGAATGAATCTGACATCTGGGATTCAGCCACGACTGAGTTAGCTGTGTCTTCTTTATCAAAAGATACTCCAGCCATTTGTCTGTAGTTCACTAGGGTTGTCACTCCCTTCCTGAGTCGAGTGTTTTCAAAAACACCTTGCTCATTGCTGAATACACTCTTCAAGCCTGAAGAGTGTTC
Source organism: Dracaena cambodiana (assembly GCA_036321105.1). Taxonomy (NCBI): domain Eukaryota; kingdom Viridiplantae; phylum Streptophyta; class Magnoliopsida; order Asparagales; family Asparagaceae; genus Dracaena; species Dracaena cambodiana. The sequence goes on along the minus strand of JAYEPQ010000008.1, from coordinate 21,823,695 downwards.
AGAGTCAGAAGAATTTTTTCTAGAGACATTCTTTGTCTTCTTCTTCTTCTTCTTCCTGAAACTTATCATATTAGATGACATTACAAGATATTCGGGTTTAGAGAATTCCTGCTTGTTACATCGTCTTCTCTTTGACGGTTAAGATGAAGATATTGTAAGTTGGTTAAAAACCGACTGTTTAGCTAGAGCAGCCATACAATGACAGTGTGATAGTACTTCATTGATCAATCGTTCACAATGACAATGAGATACTTGGGATTCTTCTCTCTTTTTATTAAGAAGTTCCTGAGATCTCTTGTATTGGAACCCATTTGATTAGTGGAAGTGGCATTACCTCCAAAAGATATCTTTGGAATAGGAGCCTCTATTCTCTAAAAAATCCCAGGAGTAAATTTCACTTTAACTGGAATAGTAGATGAATGAGCTTCTACCTTGGGAGTAGACTCTTCTTCGGAAGCGCACTTCTGAAAATCGCGCTTTCCCGTTGGCACGCGAATTTGGGGTTCGCGCCCATTTTTAAGAACGTGATCATGAAAATCATGCTTTCCTCCCGAGGCATGAGGATGGGGCCCTCGTTCTGTTAGAGGAACGTGAATATAAACTCTGCGTTTGTAATTATAAATAAATTTAGTGAGTATATGTTGTTTCGTATAGGAAACACGAGTAAACCCTTCTGCATCTCGATTTTTCTTTTTATTTGGGACCATTACTTCGCTTTTTAGCCTCCATACTTGAATAGTAGGTCCTCATGATTGTGGTTCAATAGTTTTATGTTGCTTCATGGCCATGCGGAGAGTGCGAGTCTTGCTTTTTCTTAGGTTTCTTCTCACCGTACGAGTGAGGGAAACCTTATTTTCCTAGTCATCTTTCTGGCAAGCAGAAAATGGTCATTTTCCCTAATTATCATGGGAATTCTAATCCATTTTCTTGTGGAGATCATGGGTCTTAGCGGAAGCTAACCCTGAGTCTTGTGCTGGTGAAAGAGATGAGTCTCCTTTTAGACCGAATTGGTCTGTAAAGTCCCTCGATTAGACTGTTGTCTTCGAGATCTCTTTAGAGGTTGAGTTGTTGGAAACCTTATGGCATTTCTGTAAGGAGTTAGGGTTTCTTGAGCCAGGAGAGGAATTCCTCATATATCTCCTAATCGAACTCAATGATGAGTAAGTCGACCATACTACCAACTGAAATATCGTCAGATTGAGCTATAACCTTATCAACTGAGATGATAGGTATCCCCAGCAGAGCCGCCAATCTTCTGTTTGCCATAAAAAATTATAAATGATTCTTTACTGAATTTTCTCAATAAAAGATTATAAATTCAAACGGTTTCCCGTTTACAGAAAATGAAGAAAGTTGAATTCTCTCTTTATTTAAACTAGGTTTTGTAGTAGCTATGGAGGATGATCATGCTCTTTGTTTACACTCCGTACTAAATTTTTTTAGTTGGCAAGGATTTTGAACTCTCGACAGTAACAGTACTCAGATGAAAGAGGACTCTCTATACCGTATTGATCTTCTGGTTCCTGGTCCCTTTTTCTGCCTTGGTCGAGCTCTTTATAGAGATTTGGAGACTCTTGAGCTGATGTAACTGTCCAACTGTTGGCCTCTACGATCTGAGTATTAATTTTTCGCCTTTTGATCTAGTGAATTTGTATTAAATCTCCAGAATTTGTAACCGGCGTCTTCAATCCTTTAGATCGTATCTGAAATGCGAAACGCGAATCTCAAATTTTAGATTTGCGGCTCCTTTGCTGATGACCGGGATGCGGATCTCGAACTTTAGATTCGCGGCTCCTTTGATTATGACCAAGACGCAAATCTCAAACTTTAGATTTGGCGGCTGCTTTGATTATGACCGGGATGCGGATCTCGAACTTTAGATTCGGCGGCTCCTTCGATTATTATTGGGCCACGGATCTAGAACTTTAGATTCACAGCTCCGTTTGATTATGACCGGGATGCGGATCTCTATCTTTAGATTCACGGCTCCGTTTGATTATGGCTGAAATGCAGATCTCGAATTTTAGATTCGTGGATCTATTTAATTGTAGCTAGAGCACAAATCTCAAACTAAAGATTCGCAGTTCAACTGGATTGTAAAGACTTTGTTTACTGCTCTTGGACAAGATAACGAGGTTTTTTAAGGTCCATCCCTGTTATTAGATTTGCAAATCTAGGAAAAGTGATTCGCGCTTCAACTTTGTTCATGAATCGCGCTTTCAGTTTCTATAGAAAATAGAGCATGACTCGCGAAAGTAATTTTTCTTTCATTTATGAATCTCTCTCTTCATGACAGATGATCTCGTTAGTAAGAAATTTCACCAATAGAACCCTAAATATTTTTTGGGGTATCTAGTGGTAAGTTCTTTGGATATGTGGTTACCTCAAAAGGGATTTTCCTTGATCTCGACAAAGTGAAAGCGATCAAAGAAATGTTGCCACCCTGAAATCTCAAAGAACTAAGGGGATTACAATGTAAATTGGCCTATATCCATTGCTTCATCGCTAACTTATCAGGGCGGTGTTAGCCGTTCTCTAGGCTCATGAAAAAGGGATGGGACGAGGCATGCCAGTAAGAATTTGATAACCTCAAAGAGTATCTTACAAAACCTCCTATTCTCATGGCCCCATGTCGGGAAGACCCTTCCTCGTATATGTGAGGGCTATGGATCACGCGTTAGGTGCGTTGCTTGCGTAACATAATAAGTACGGTCATGAACATACTCTTTATTACTTGAGTCGGACAATGATGAGGGCGGAACATAGGTACGCCCCAATCGAAAAGGAATGTCTAGCCCTAGTGTTCGTTATTCAGAAAATGCGTCACTATCTCTTCGGGCAGACAATCCACGTCATATCTCGAGTCAATCCAATGAAGATCCTAATGACTGAACCGAGTTCCTTAAATGGCAAATTAGCAATATGGACATTGTTACTATCCCCATACGATATTCACTTCTTATTTCAAAAAGTTATGAAAAGACAAGCGATCGCCGACTTCCTCGCAAAGAGTCTGGTGATAAAAAGCTCTAGGTTATTGGAGGATATTCCAGATTATTCAGCAAAATTCAATGCAGTTAGTAAAGAACAACCATGACAGTTGTTCTTTGATGGAGCCACAAGATGGTCTGCCGCAGAAGTGGGGGTGGTACTTATATCACCACACAAACATATAATTCCCAATGGTTATTCACTCACGGAGCCATGTACAAATAACATGGCCGAATTCAATGCTCTCGTTATTCGCCTAAAAATGGCCTTGCAACTAGGGGTGATCTATGTAGAGACATATGAAGACTCTAAGCTCGTCATCAATCAAATGACAGGTGAGTACGAAGTCAGACATGAAGCCCTCAGCCCCTATCATCAATTAGCCATCGAATTAGCAAACTATTTTGAGCAGTTCTATATCGTCATATATACTCAACACGAGAACATCTATGCAGATGCCCTCGCGGCCTTAGCTACAACGCTGGCACTTCCAGCAGGTTCCACTAAGAATGTCACTATTGGAAGCATAGAACTTCTCTATCCTGATATGGTCCTACAAACCAAGGAAGTATGTTAAACAGGCAAAACTTTCGAACCACGTGATTGGCGATTTCCATTCGTGGAATACACCTTGCATGGAATACTTCCAGAAGATCCTAAAGAATCCGCTTTGATCAAGAAGAAGGCTCAAAAGTTCTATTATGATGCCGCACTTCAAACTTTGTATAAAAAGTCTGGCGACGGTGTCTTGTTACGATGTATCTCAGAAGAGGAGGCTAGTGAGTTGCTTAAAGAAACGCACAATGGGACATGCGCAGCTCACCAACCCGGTCCGAAACTTAGAGATCGTATAAGAAGACTGGAGTATTATAGGACAAAAATGATTACCGAGGCAGTGGCATATACGAAGCGTTTCCATGAATGCCAGGTGCACGCCAACTTCATACATCAACCTCCTGAATACTTGCACGCTACTATTACTAGCTGGCCCTTCGAAGTGTGGGGAATGGATATAGTTAGGACCATCATCTAGAAGACATCAGTTTATACTTGCAATAACCAATTATTTTTCGAAATGGGTTGAAGTTGTACCCATGCGGGAGGTAAAAATCACTGATTTGATCAAATTCATCAAACATCACATGATTTATCGTTTCGGTGTCCCTTGGAGAATTATCCATGATAACGGGCTACAATTTATCAGCCAGGAGTTTTCACGATTCTATGATAAATTCAAGATCAAAGATATTGCGTCAATGCCGTACAACCCAGCAGCTAATGGCCTAGCTAAAGCCTTCAATAAAATAATTATTAAACTTCATCAAAAATTCATCTCTTCCAATCGGCGAGACTAGGATGAGAAGTTAGGAAAATGTTTGTGGGCTCACTGTACCACAATCTGCACTCCTATTAAAACTACGCCTTTCTCACTGGTATACGGAAGTGAGGCCGTTTTGCCCTTAGAAATCTAGATACCCTCATTAAGAGTAGTTTTAGCTACAAGAATGACAACAGAGGAAAGGCATTGACAAAGACTTCAAGAACTTGAAGCGCTAGATGAGAAGTGTCTCCAAACTTAACAACAAATTGAGTTGTACTAAGCACAAGTCTCACGAACTTTCAACAAGAAGGTCAAGTAAAGGACCTTCAAAAAAGGAGATTTGGTTATGGCCGTCAAGAGGTTGATGATCATGACCCATAAAACCAAGGGTAAGTTCAAACCTAAATGGGAAGGACCGTTTGTGGTGGAAACGATATATTTAAGTGGAGCTACCACCTAATGAATCAAAATAGCAATAGAATGATGATGCCTATTAATGGTAAATTTCTAAAAAAAATACTTTATGTAAAATAAAATCTGTCATGTGAAACTCTTACCTCTGACAGTAAGATTTGGATTATTACCATCTTATAAATCTATCATATTAAACTCTTACCTCTGACAGTAAAATTTGAATTATTATTATCTTATAAATCTGTCATGTTAAACTCTTATCTCTGACAGCAAGATTTGAATTATTACCATCTTATAAACCTATCATATTAAACTCTTATCTCTGACAGTGAGATTTTGATTATTACCATCTTATAAAAACTTGTCATGTTAAGCTCTAATCTCTGACAGTAAGATTTGGATTATTACTATCTTATAAATATGTCATGTTAAACTCTTATCTCTGACAGTAAGATTTTGATTATTACTATCTTATAAAACTGTCATGTTAAACTCTTATCTTTGACAGTAAGATTTGGATTATTACCATCTATGTTATGTAATAAACCCTATTCAAGATACGCACAAGAGCACTTGAGCTGTCTCCACCAAGTTACCAGGCATAAGCAATTAGGCGTCACTATCAAAGAGCGATGATCTGATGATCCTGACCCGATCATCTTGCTGTATAATTAAGCGCCTCCACCAAACTACAGGCACGCGCAATTAGGCGTCTCTGCTGAAACAAATGATCCTGACCCAATCATCTTGGCATGTGCAGTTTAAATTACATGAGAGAGCACTTGAATTGTCTTTGCCAAAATTTCATATTGAGTGCATCATCACTTGTTGCTTGAAATAATATTGGAATTAAAGGATGAAAGAATCAAAAAAATTATTTATTCATAATTGTAAAGAATGAAGACAAAGCAGCAAAAAAACTAAAGAGTTCAATCAAATTTGAACCTCTTTGCTTATTACAACAAAAAAGCAAAAGAAAAAGATACAAGGAGGTCAAAATTCTTCCAGGAATTTTAGCTTATTTTCCGTCTAGTTAATAACTTGACGTCGGGTCTCTTCCACAGAGTGTAAAGTCCGGCGACACAAATCATCATAGCTGATAGTAAGTTGTTGGGTCAACCATTGATGGGCTTCTTCAATTGCCCGGCTCCTCACTATGCCTTCTTGTTCGAGTTGTCCTTATTGCAGGATCAACTTCTCTCTTCTCTTTGACAACTCCTCCAGTCTGGACTAGTTGATCTCTAAGATGGCCAAAGCTTTAGTAATAGTCTTCCGAGCTCTGAGGATCGCTGCCTGGCTCCCTTCGATCTCAAAATTGGCCTTCTCCAACCCCCTTAGAACTGTCTCTTGATTGGCTCGAAGTTTGGCTAATTCCCGAGGCCGGTTCTCTTCCTGGCGCCTTAGTTCTTCCTGGCGAGTCATTAAAACCACTCAAAGCTGCACCACCTCGATTTCAGCAATCGCTTCCACTTGGCAGAGAGTTTCTAGTACCTGTACTTGCTCTTCCAAGGCTTCTAGGCAGGCTCAATAAGGGGTTACTCAATCACGACCTCCAATTCTCTCGATGTTGTCCAAATAACTGACCAACATCAGGCGTCCAAGTCCGAGGAAGACTCTCCCATCCAAGATCATGCCAATGCATCTCCCCAGCAGCTGCATAAAATCATTGACACTATGATTGAAAAATTCTTCAAGTGGATCAACAGTGTCGAAGTCAAGAGCAAACAGTACTGAGTAGGAAGTTGCAGCAGAGGTGTAGCTTTCACTGGAGTTGATGATGATGAAGGAGCTCATCCTTACACTAAGCTCATATATTTGGGACTAGTAACGCCAATAATGAACCGGCTGAACTTGGACCCGGAGAGAGGTCTCACCAGCACTGGTCATTTGAGAAATAACACCGACAGGAGAATATTATGAAGGAGCAACACCACCTGAAACTTCCCTATCAATGGAGGTGGCATCGAATAAAAATTTTGAAGAGTCTTCTCCGCCAACTGGTAAACTTACTGGTGTAGGTGGGAGAGCAATCGAAGCACTAGTAGCTACAATCACCAAAAGCGTTGCTATGGCAGGCCAAGAGCTTGATGGTAAGCCAACGACGACCGGGAAGCTATCTTTAGAGCAAATGGTCGGTGTAGGAGACGGTAAGCTAGGCTCCGGAGGAATTTGTGCTTCATGTAACCCGGTTACCACGGGTTTTGTCCTATCATCACTCTCCAGTTCGTCAGTTGGAGGAGTTGAAGTTTGGGCAGGATTGGGGATAGGCATGAAGTAATCCGCATCAAACTTCTCCGTAGAGCTACCCAATCTGCCCACTGACCTAGTGGTACCAGAATAGTCCACTTACTCCTCCGATTCTACTATGGTAGTTGAATGTATAGGCGAGTGAAGATGACTACTTGGATCTCAAAAGCAAACAAAAATGTCAAATGTACATATAAGAAAAAATAAGATATAAAGTGAAATGATCAGAATCATACTAGTAAAAACAAGCCCTGTAGTTGGACTGGATGGAGGAGCTATAGAAGTCTCCAAAAGTGCACCTGTCTCGCTACATAGGGGTTGCGTCGTAGTATGCTCTGGAGACCTGGGGGTAGGCAGATCTTGAACACCACCATTAGAATATCTTCTTCAACCACTATTGTTGGCAGAGTTGAGGCCAAGAGGTCAGCTGCAAATCGGGTCGTCGTCTCTTCAGGGATTACCATTGTCGTCAAGGTCCATTCGGCTGGCTACTTCCTTTTTCAGGTTGGCTCGCCACTTGATATCCGACGATGCTTAGCAGATGGACTTTGAATGGGGGCATCATCACCTCTGGTGGTCACATGGGCATTCCCATCACCAGTATTATCATCATCATTGCCATCATCATCGGAATCACTGCCATCAGAGGGCTCGGCCTCCACATCTAGGAATTCATCCATTCCTTTTACCCTAACTCTCTTGGCTCCCTTTCGCTGAGAGTAAAAGGGTTCTATCTCTTTGCAGCAACTATGATTGATAGAGAAGTTTGGCACTACTGCATTAGCGATGCTATACTAGGTATAGAAGCTGAGCGTCATGCTGAGGACTGGAGACTTCTATGGCAAAATAAACTCAGCTTTAGTTCCCCAACGACGAAATGGAACAAGCCTTGAGCTCCTTCATACAGATTTTCCTCATACGCCAGCTGCTTGTTTGGATTCCCACGTATAGTTGCGCATAGCCAAACTAGCGAGCAAAGCGGCTCGGGGTGTACGACTTAATATAGCATATGGTATCTTGCTGATACACCAGATGGTCTGGATGGATGCTTAATAGCCACTAGAATGCCCCTGAAGATAGAGTTGAATAATTATTCAATCCTAGAGCATCCTTAAACTTCAATCCGTACTCTCCACTAGGAAAATCTGGGAAGCAACGGTTGTCTCATAGTTCTGATGATACTGGAGCGTCTTACGGATCACCAACATATAGTGGCTCTTCCAAGTGGAGTGCTCGTACATCTTCACGAAGAATGGCTTGTCAACTGGACAGTAATCTCCAGCACTCATTAATGAGGGACAGTACATAACAAACCAAGCCATCAGATATGTATAGAGCATCTCACCCTAGGATTCAGTGTCTTCACCATAGCAAGTTCTTTAATTGCTTTTCCTTTAGCGGCCTTCCCCTTTGCGGCCTTGCCTTTGTCTTCGGTGATGAAACCATTGCAGAGTGCCCGGAGTCCACTTTGAAGGTTGCTCACCATAGTGGGGAGGAGTCCAAACGGTCGTCCGTAAGCCAAAAGTACTGCTAGATAAACTACGTTTATCACAATGGCGTCCTCGGAAGTGACAAAATGGCGCATCTCTTCACCCACAGCATCAGAAACCCAACGACTAGGCCCTTGTCAGACACTGGGAATTGAGCTTGGTAGTGAAAGCTCTTGAAGACGGTGCCAGCGTTGAATCCTCCCTCGTTTGATTCAGTTGTGTAAAATACTGCCCCTGTCTTTGCAACGCGTCGATTGATCTCCTCGACGTCGATAGGCTTATGTCCGCAGACACATGGCAGGCTCTCCTTCAAGTTCTAAAAGAGATAGTCAGCCCATTTCTTGTGGTCGATGCCTTGATTATGGACTCCTGTCAAATCAGCACAAATGCGGTAGTGGAACATCATCTCCTAATATGTCTCATAGATGAGCTTCTCCTTCGCCTTTAGCATATTCAGCTCCTCGGTGGTCGGAATGTATTCTTCATAGGAAACTTCGCCCATTGACAAGCCTGAAAATTTATGCATCTCATGAAGAGTAAGTCCAAGTTCACCCACCAGAGTGAAGAAAGTACCGGTCTCGGGGTTGTACATCTTGACGAGGCTGAATAGATGGTAAGAGCTTTGGGGCAAACCATTTTAAATGTTTCAGATGGCTTGGTACAAGCCAATCTCCTTCAGAATTTGTTTATGAGAATCCAGCATGTACTTGATGAGGTGGGCCCACCACATGTTGCATGAAGAGTGAACCCAACCAGGCATCCTAAAATCATGGGCTAAGTATTATCCACCCTTTGCCATAAACTCGCTAAGAAAGGTCCTTGCGCTGCTCGAGATCTCCCCCACTGGATGCTCCTTGGTGATTCTATTCGGAAGGAATCCAGTGACACACCTGGTAGGACCGTCTTGGTAGGCTCCAAGTATGCCAAACTTCCCCATTTCAACTCTATCGTATTCTCGGGTTAGATTCCACTCTAACTCATGATGAGCGGATAACCTTTAAAGGTATACTAGAGCGTACCTTCGCTCCATGTCTGGCAGGAACATCAGTAAGTCTCCGATTTGGTGAAACCACTTGCTTTCTTCTTCAAAAAGAATTTCGTCTGAATTCTTGACGGCATCACCAAATAGGAAGATTGGCTTCTCCAGAGCTTCCCGATTCATGTCTTTGAAGGGAGTATCGGTGATAAGTTCTCTTGCGGTGGTGGGCTGTATCTTAACATCATCTCACGACGTTCCCGAACACCTGGCTTGTATGTGGGGATCTCGGTTGTGAATCGAAATTGAGTTGCTCGGTCTAAGCTTCAAGCAAACCCAAAGTGATGCCTACAGAAAAGAGGATCCACCGAGTAGCCATCCTCAAAAGAAAGAATCAAAATTAGAAAACAGTTGAAACAGTTAGAAAATACTAAGTACTGAAATGCAAAGTTAATCATAACTTCGTTCGAAGTTAATCAAATACTTCGCGTGGAAATCATACGCGAAGCTAAAGAATAACTCCGCATCTGAAGAAATACGCGAAGCTATTAAATATCTTCGCGTCAGAAGCTAAAATGCGAAGCTAATCCATAACTTCACGCAGGAAACGCAACAGTCAAAAGTAACTTCGCATGATAAGCGTTTGATGCGAAGCTGACGAAGTAGCTTCGTGTGGAAGAAGACCAGAAGTCTCTACTTCTCCAAGCTATCACTGACCGGAGTACGGCAATGGTTTCGCCAGTGAAGGAGGCATATGGCCGGTTAAAACCAAGCAAAATCACCATTGTAACATCATTTAAAGTCGAAGGATAGAAGTCTTAACCCCAATCGATGCAGCGTAGACAGGGTCACTGCTGCGGCCGCTGCCACCGCTGCTCGCACTGGCCGGCAATGAAGACTGTCCTCGTGAGGTGATGGTGTTCTTCTTGGGTGCCATTGATCACGAAATCACGTGAAAAGGGATGAAAATGGGGAAGAGAATCGTTGGAGAAATCGGGTGCAAGGGTTTTTGGATCTATGGAGTTCGTGAAAATTTTCAATTCTTGAAAGAGTGAAGAAGAAGACTCTATTTTAATGAAAAAACTCGTCCCTTGGTATTCGGTGCAGAGATCGGAGCCATTATGGTGGTGCGACGCGAGGCTATTAGATTTGCGTATTGAAGCGAAGACACGAAGATAAAGGGTGGTCTAACTTCGCGTTCGGATGTATCAAAATGGAAATCCAAAGTATTTCAAAATTTGCCAAGTCATAAGCCATTTTGAAAACTTTGAAAGGAGTCATATTGGAGGTAAAAATTTTCAATTAAAGAAAAGAGGCAAATAGCTGGCAGAAATGCGGAGCTAAATCAATAGTTTCGCATCAGCAGAAGTCTAACTTCGCATTGGAGTAAAACACGGAGCTATGACAGTAGCTCCACGTCCAGAGTACTTAACTCCGTGTGAGCAGACTCTCAGAATTCTAAACTGATTGTGATTGAAATTTGGACTTATTTAATACCCGAATTGAGAATCCTTGATGAATACAAGGTTCTTCTATTCCTATTCCTATGGAAACTTTCATATCCAGCAAAAGTCTATAAATACCTTTTTTGAGGAGACTTTAGGATCCCTTTTTTGGTTTTTGGTAATTCAAGTTACGCGTGAGAGCCTTGAATTTATAAAGATCAGCAAAGAGAGAAGTTAGGATCGGCCATCATCTTCTTCGAGTAGAAGATTTTTACGTCGGATCATCAACAGGTTCTACTAGTTAGATCCCATCGCTACACTAGAACCCACTTTTTTATTGTAAAAGAGAGCGATAATATATAAATCCTCTCGTTTGTTTTTCTATTATTCCTCTTTCATTGTAATCATTGTGATCAATGGAAGAAAGTAAAAATTTTGTAGAGAACAACATGTTAGTACATAATTTTCAAATTGGGAAGCAGTGAGTGAGTCAAGGGTTTTGATTTATTAAATTCTAGTAGGAAAATCAAGTGGTTATCATGATAGTTCATGTCACGTTAAGAAAAAAATAAAAATAAAGGGAAAAATTTTACTCATCAATTACACATTAGCCTTTCTTCGGAACTCAAATTTGACTCCCATGGTCTTCGCTTCTATAGACTGTAGAAAAGTTTCATACAAAACAACTTAAAAAGAAGCATTAAAACTGCTGACCAAGTCAATGTATCGATAGAGAAAACAGTCCATCTCTGCAAATGAAGAAATTACTGTTGCCAATAAAGAAAAACAAGTCATCCATAAGTGATTAAGTCCATCTCACATGATAAAGAGTCATCTTTGCTAACGAATGAAAATTCCTCTCGAAGGAAGTTCATCTCCGCCAACAAAAACAAATCATCTCTGCCAACAAAAGAAAGTTTTCTCTACGACAAAGACAAATCATCTTTGCCGATGAAGGAAAGTCATCTCTGTCGATAGAGACAAATTATTTCTGTCAACGGGTATTTATTCAAACTCATAAGATCATGGGTGTAGTCCTACCATGATGACCAAAGATCAGGGAATAGTTGCAGCCTCCCATATATAAAATAACCTCAAAAGTACCAAAAAGGGGATTGGAATTTAGTTCCTAGAAATCTAAGAGAGAGAGAGAAGATAAAAAAAATTAAGAGCTCATCTTCTTCTGGACCAGGTCTCTATTGTCGAATTGTCAACAGAAGTAAAGAGAGCCATTTGGTCGTACTTCCACTATCACTCCTTAGAATTTGTTATAATCTCTATTAGATTGTAAAAAGTGAAATTATTTTTGACTAAAGTAAATCTTATTGAACTCTGAATGCATTTATATTAATTGAAGTAAAACCTAATCATTACAGAGGGACTATTTAAGTTTTTGAAATGTTAGAATTAATTTTCCAATTAGCGAAAGAGGCGAAGCGCTATCTACACTTCAATTTACAAACAAGTTGACGGAACAAACTGACTATCATCACTAATGAAAGGAGAATCTATCTTTGCCAACAAAGGAAGATCTACCTCCATCACGAAGCTAAATTCAATCTATTGATAAATGAAGAAATGAAATAAAAAGTGAAGTAAATTCAAAGTATTTTATAGTAAAGGTGAAGTTCACCTTGATAACTTCTAAGGAAGTCTCGTAGAAAGTAGAAAAGTTCTTGCAAAACCACTTTTAAAAAGTTATAAATCTATTAACTAATTCAATATATTGGCAGCGGAAATATCCCATTCCTATTGATAAAGAAATTACTATTTCCAATAAAGATAAACAAGTCACCCAAAATTAACTAAGCTATCTCTATCGGTAAAATCATCTTCACCGACAAAGGAAAATTCTACCTTGCCGACGAAGGAAGGACATTTTTGCTGACGAAAACAAATTATATCTGTCGACACAAAAAAAAAAGTCATCTCTGTCGACGAAAACAAATCATCTCCTCCAACAAAGGAAAGTCATATCTACCGATAGAGATAAATCATTTCCGCCAATACGTAATTATTCAAACTCATGACATCATGGGTGTTGTTCAACCATGATCTACTAAAATTAAGGGAAAAGTAACAATCTCCTATAATATCTCAAAATTCGTACTACTTGTATTTTTTTAATTTGATCGTACCAAATAAGACTATCGAGGTCAATTTTGGATACCGAAATAATTTTTAGTGAGTATAACTTTAAATCCGTAACTCTAAATAATATTTGATCTTCACAGTTATTTGTTTTCTGATATTTTTTTTTTTATAAATATTTTCGGGAAGCCCAAAAATATTCCTGAATTTTACTAATTTTAAAATATTAAATTATTTTTCTAATTATTTCGAAATTTTATTTCTCTCATTCTGAATATTGAAATAATAAATGAATAATTTTTTAGTATTTCTCTCATTAAGCACTATATTCTGTATTAATTTGGTAATATTTGGAATATATTATATGAAACCAAAATTATTAAATTATTAAACAAATAAATTAAAAAAAGAATAAAATGAATGAAGTGGTAATGCTTATTGTGTTATCATAACGGAGGAAAGTGTGGCAAGAGAGGGGATAGGTGGCACAAAGAAAAGGGGATTTTAATTGATAACTTCAACTTATTTACGAAATTACCATGACGTATACTTAAAACTTCTAATTTATCTCTTTCTCCTCATTTAACAAAAATTTCCCCCACTTTCCATTGTTCACATCTCTTGGAGCAAAGCTGCAAGGCAAAATTCATGCGGGTTATTTTAAAAAAAAAAAAAAAGAGAATAGAAAGGAAAAAAAAAAAAGAAAAAGAGGAAGAAAGAAATTCAAGAAATCGAACAAAATAAAGTAGAATTCAATGTAAGTAACACCACTCCTCTTCTCTGTAATTTTTTGTATGAAGTACTTTATATATTTGGTAATTACACAAAGTGTAGTGCATTAAAGATATAAATACACATTTGGATTATTTTCTTAGCTCAACAGTTTGACTTTAAATTATTTTTAAATAATTCTTGCTCCGGATATCTGAATAATGTATGGATAATTTTCTAATACATATCTGACATATTAATAGATATGCATAAGATCATGCTAAATAATTCTCATAGATCCTATTCATTTCACAAGATTTATTGAGATATAATTGAATTTTTCATCACTTGGAAAATGAATGAATGGTATGAGGCATCATAAAAGAGTGGTATGAGGTTTCATACAGCCACGTGAAGTAAAGTGATTTGAGGCAACATGCTAAAAAATTATAAGTTAAATAGGCCATGATCCCATCATATTTCATATTTTACTTATCATATATCATATTTCCATGATCCCATTATTTGTGGATATATATCAGGAACACATGCAAAAATAATAGAACACGTCAGCCACTCAAATTTCGATGAAGTAAAATTTTTATGATGTTCAAATGTTTTCTCCATGAGAAGTATCATAAATGAGTGATACACCAATGTGAATAATCATTCATGGATACATGCCTTAATTTAAAGTATCTACAACACGACATAACCGATAATTATCTTGCACATACCAAATTCACTCATAGATATATTGATATGGCAAAACTTGACACACTCTTGGTACTCTACTTGGACACGACATATATCATATGAAATGACTGGTACTTAATATAGTTTGCATAATATATGATACCTGATATGTAAAACGTGGTACATGATAATTAAACCCGACAACATGACATGATTGAACAACTCTTGAATATCTGATACATGATGTGAGTGATCATTCGTGGAAATATGATGATAAACTCTATATGTCTTGCTTACATGGAAATAGAGTATTTTTATGTATACATGATCCTGAATTAAATTGATTTAAGAATTTCATTTTCCAGTAAAGGATATGTACACAATATGATTTGGCATGCTATATATTTCCATTGGTTCATGTATTTCGTATAATATTGATATGGGTATTGGAAAAAACTACATAATAGATAAGAATCATATCGTATGAGAATCAAGTTGGCCACTTTTAATTAGATGCTGAGGACCTATTTCCAGTAGCACCTTGTGGTACTAAGTCATAGTCTGATATTTGAGTTTTCATAATGGGTTACGTCTATCACTATTTCCTATTAAAGAAACTATCTAGTAGTACCTAACAGTTCGTTATGGTTCAGTATTATAGGTTCGGGCTGGGTCCCAGGTATGTATAGACACCTATACGTACATATAACAACGCGCATCTTATCCTTCAATAGTAGTTTCAAATATCTGATTAATTATTAATCTGTTTAGTTTCTGATACCCGAATGAGATCTTACACATTCCTGAATATTTGATTTAGATGTGATTCCAAAATTTTTAAAATTATTCTTGATTTATACTATTATAACCAACACTAACAGAGCATGTCGACAATCACTTATTCTGAGTACTGTGATAGATTAACTTCATTTCTTCTTTGTGTTACTTGGTGGGTTTAATCTCCTGAATTCTGAACTCTAGTCTAGAAAGCGAGGAAGGAGAACTAGCCCTAACCAACAACCCACACTTTCCTTGAACAGACCGAGTGGTAGTAATCGGTAAAGTATCTTCTAGAGGTCCTTTATTTTGTTTATATTTTCTTTTATCTGGGCACTATCCTTCTCTTTTGTTCTTTTTTTTCTTTTGTGTTCATATGTTCAGAGCAATGTGCTATCTTATGTAATCAATTCTCTATATAAATGAAGACTTTTCAGTTCAGACATGTTATTATTCATCTGAATGTGATAATAATTATGGTTATTCTAAAATCCTATGTCTGTTGGGTTGTCTAATGTAGTTTTAAGTAGCATCTTCTATTTTGGGGAAGCAGCTGAAAAACTGGAGTGTTACACGTCCCACCTATAAAATAACCACTAAACTACTAGAAAAGTGAAGTGAAATTCAGTTCCTAGAAATCCAAAGGAGAGAGAAAATAGAGAGAAGAAAGTTCAAGAGCTCGGCTTCTTCCTAAACTAAGTCTCAATTATTGGATAGTCAATGGAAGTAAAGATGGTCACTCTGGTTGTGCTTCCACTATGACAGTCCTCAGAATCTTATTGCAACATCTATTAAATCGTAAAGAGTGAAATTCCCTTTAGTTAAAGTAAATATTGGGTATTGCAATTCTTAAATTTTTATTTAGTTTTCTTCTACAATTGCTTTATCATCCTCTACTGTTATGACATTGAAAATAGTTTCCTAATTTAATAAATGTCTCTTATAATTAATTTTTAAATTTAAATTACTTTATAATTAATTGCTCAAATTTTAAATTGTTTATCCAATTAAGTCTCAAATGTCTATAACAAAACTGTGCTTGAGTTCGTTTTGCACCGGATAATTTTATTTCTATTTCATTCATAAAATTTTTCAGGTATCTCAGATTGTGGTGATAATTCAAATTGAGATGATAATTATTCCTTTATATTAGAAAACTTTGATAACTATAAAAGGAGACTAATTTCAAGAAAGTTAGGGATTTTGCTAAGGATTGTAAGAATTTTCAAATTAGGTATTGAAATTTGAAACTGGAGATTTTGTTTTTAAATGTTAGATTTCGGAGATTTTGTTGGTGAAAATTGATTATTTCAGAAATTAGGTTTTGTTTATTTTGTTGAGTTTATTATTGTAAGCCTTGCAATCCATTAAATTATAGAAAATGTTGCTGAAGCTAGTTTATTTTTATGAATTATTGTAATATGTTTTAATTGTGATTTTAATTTGTTGGTTGATGAGTGTCATATATTGTATATTTATAACCTTCCTATTACCTATTTTTGTATAAATAATGCTACTCGGGTATTTTTAGTGTCTTTTTCAGGTAATCTGATTCATATAAGGAGATGGTATGAAATCAGAGTTCGAGTCGAAAATCAGAGTCCGAAAAGTTTCTAAAGTGGGCAAGACTACAAGACTACAATACAACAGAGACTCAAAGTCTAATACAGTCAAGAATATCAAACACGTAAGACAATAGTTTCACGCGAAAAAAGTTTCAACAAATTTGGACTTTACCGAGCCGCTACTTAGCAGGTTTTGCCGCCAACTAGCGGCCCCATATGGGCCCCAATAGCTAAGTTTTCTCTCACGGCTTCGTTATAATTTAGTGGTCTTGTGGTTCTGCTAGAATTAGGGTTTGATTTCCGAAGCCTATATATTGGTCGTATCCTTGTATTCTAAAGAAAATCCTGAACTTTTGTACTCGTTTTTTATTTAATAAAATTAGGATTTTGCTGAGGGGGTGGCGGCCACAACACCGTACTCTAGAGATAAACTATTATTCTGAAATTTTTTACTTGCTTTCTAGATAGATTTAATCGCTTTCTAGTTTAGATTTTACTGCTTTCTAGATTAGGGTTTATCATATTCATGAATAAAAATTTGATCTTGCTTAGTAAAAAAATGAGTAGCTAATTAGTTTAGTTTTAGGATATAGATGAAGCTAAGATCCACCATGTAATTGCTCTCTAGTATATTCTTCTTAAATAAAATTAATAAAGACATGATTTTTCAATAAAAAAATTAAAATACAAGAACTCAAAGATTAGGACTTTGAGAAGTTATACTTGAATTAGGTTTCTTGATAGCCTATGCTTAGTTAGGGTTTGGGGTTGTTGGTTTTATCTTTTTCTTTGAATTATCTAAAAGATTTAGTTTGTTTTTATAAGAAGTAATATTTTTGATGAGTTATACTTGCACAACACTTGATAGCTCATACTTAGGGCACTTTAAGTAAAAATTAAACTAAAAAGATTGAATTTTTATGATAGAAGAAAATAATAGAAGTAAGAACATGGTTAGAAATTAGTAGATTCAAGATCCTAGGCTATTTAGATTAATTTGACTTCAAACTAAAATGTTTGGTTAGTCCGTGAGACTGAAGAAAAAGTAAGAATTGCAAAAGCACCTTAGATCCCTGTGGGACGACTTGTACAGCGCTACAACGATACTGTGCGCTTGCAGTTTATCACATCAAGTTTTTGGCGCCGTTGCAGGGAATCGATAGTGTTTTTCTTGTTTTCTGACATTTTACGGGTTAACAGTGTGTGTTGAGTGTGCAGGGACAATAAATTGCAGATACAGGATGATAAAAAGAATCAAAAGAACCTCTGAACTAATCAACCGAAAGCAGAGAATCAAATCCTCTGCTTTGACCGCAATTCAGCGGTAAAAGCCTCCAATTGGCGGTTATCTTGGTGAATTCTGATTTCTTCTTTTCTCCAGTTCTGTATTTTGTGTTCCTGGTTCTAAAAAAATAAAAAAAATTAGGAACAGTAATAATTACATTTTTATTTGATCATATCATTCCACCATTTCTCTCTCTCTCTCTCTCCACCACACCCCACTTCTTGCATTAGTTTAGAAAATTTACGCATACACTCACGGTCGTTGGTTCATGCCACATTGGACCCATGATCAATTTGGTCGACTAGTGAGATCAGATTTGCTCATGGGTGCTAAGATGGACCAACTGATCCCGATCCTTCAGGATCGATGTTACCCGTTGCGCACATCATTACCATCATGCATCAAACTTCCACACACAGCGGGTAATCACTATGAGTTAAAGCCGCAGTACATTAGTATGCTTCCTAAATTCAATGGTTCTGATTCAGAAGATGCCTATCTCTTTATCAGTGAATTTTAGGAAGTATGCGTAATGATAAAACTGCAGCACTTATCGGAGGATGCAATTAAGCTCCGCTTCATCCTGTTTGCACTCAAGGATAATGCTAAGAAGTGGTTGTACAGTATGCCTATTGATTCAATCACTACTTGGGATGAATTCGTTGCGGTATTTCTTAAGAAGTACTATCCCACGCATAAGACGGTAAGGATTCGAAATCAAATCAATTAATTCCGTCAAGTGCCGGAAGAACCCTTCTGGAAATACTTGGAACGGTTCAAGGACTTATTAGCTCAGTGCCCCCACCATGCGATAGAAAAGTGGCGGTTGTGTCAAATCGTGTACGAAGGACTCAATTACACATCCAAAACTCTTATTGAGTCCATGTGTCAGGGGGAGTTTATGAGGAAAAACGGGGATGAAACATGGGATTTTCTTGAGGACTTATCGTGGAAGACTATACAGTGGGAGAGTCCCGCTGAGAAGTCCAGTGCCCCAACTTCTGCACATAAGGGTGGAATGCATAGCGTCGATAGCTCTATAACTGCTGAAGCTAAGATTTCAGCCCTTATAAGGAGAATTGAGGTATTAGAGACCACTCATGCTCCACAGGTGGGTCAAGCAAATCAAATTCAAGTTCCCACATGCTTTAATTGCGGAACTCCGAATCATGTTATGGAGGAGTGTCCATTATTAATCAATTCCATGGGTCCCACACTTGAGCAGACTAACGCCTTATATCAACAACCCATGAACAATCCTTACGCTCCTACATACAATCCTGGCTGGAGGAACCATCCAAATCTATCATGGGGTCAAGAGCAATATCAGGGGGGCCCTAACCCTAACATGCAGTCTCCAGCCACTGGTCAGTTCCCAAGATCAAATGTGGGTGCCTACCAACATCCAAACGCTTCAAATTATGGGAACAAGCAGGATAGACCACCTGCACAAAATCACTCTCATCCACAACAGGGGTCTAATATTAATCAAGAAAAGCGACTCCAGTCACTTGAGAAGAACGTTGAAAATCTTCTCAAGTCTCATTCCAAATTTGACACGCATATGTCCAATCTTGACACGCACATGCAAAATCTTATAAAAGTGTCAGCTGATTTTATTCAAAGTACAGGTCAGCAACTACTCGTAAACTCTCAATCTATTAAAAATGTAGAGCAGCAAGTTAGACAATTAGCGAGTCAGATGAGTGAACGTGGCCAACATACCTTTCTAAGTCAACCCATAACGAATCCTAATGCCAGTTCCTCAAACTCCAATCAGTCACATGTCCACCAATGCAATGCCATTCACACGCTTAGATCTGGCAAGCAAGTGGACAATAGTGTAGCCATGTCTCCTGATCCTACTCCTACTATCTCGCAGGCTACATCACCTCTTCCACCCATTTCTCCACAACCATCTCCATCACCTCCATTACCGTCACGTCCTCATTTGGAAGAACCTGTTCCTGAGCTGAAAGCACCATATCCAAATCGGCTTAGGAAACCTTCACCGCAAGTAGAAAAGATTCTTGAAATATTTCAGCAGGTGAAGGTTAATATTCCACTCCTTGACATTATACAACAGGTTCCTACTTATGCTAAGTTCCTCAAGGATTTGTGCACTAAGAAATGAGCAAGAAACATTTCTGAGAAAGTTTTTCTTACTGCAAATATATCACATATCTTCTCTAACTCCTTACTTATCAAGTACAAAGATCCAGGTTCCCCTACAATATCATGTACTATTGGGAACACTACATTTGATAGGGCGTTGCTTGATTTAGGGGCAAGTGTTAACATGCTTCCTTACACTGTTTATCAGCAACTGGGGTTAGGAAAACTTCAACCTACCAAGGTCACATTACAGCTAGCTGACTGTTCAATTAAGAGACCACTTGGTATGGTTGAAGATGTGCTCATTAAGGTTGGCGAGTTTATCTTTCCTGTAGATTTCATTGTCTTAGAAACTTAGCCGATCTCCAATCTACGGAATCAAATTTCTTTTATCTTGGGTAGACCATTCCTTACAATATCAAATGCATTAATTGATTGTAGGAGTGGCCTCATGAAATTATCATTTGGGAATATGACTGTGGCATTGAACATATTTAATATGGATGAGCACGTAACGAGCTCCCTTATTGAGGTCAACATGATTCATAATTTGCACTCTCATTCGACCTCTTGTACTGATGATGAACCCTTATTTGAGCAATTGTTCAATGATGAGCACATACTGATTTTATATATGATGATACTTGTAAAAGTATGCTATTAATTTATGAGCAAAGTTTTGAGGATTTATTTATAGAGGAGCTCGCATTACTTCGTGAGTTAGAAGAGCCACAACCACATTCACTTGATCATATTGCACTCTTCTTACCTCATGATATTTCTACATGTATGCTTATTACTAACGATGATTGGCAGGTTTATAATAAAGAATTCTCTAACCCAATTGTTAATGCTTACATGTGGACAAAGAAAAAGCGAGAACGGCATAAGAAGCAGACAAGTAATCTCGTGACTTGTAGGAAGATGATGAGATATAATAATACACCCACTTCACGTTTAAAATGCACACACTATGAAAGTGGGAAACAATCGAGAGGTCATAACCGCTTTACATGCGTTAATAGGGTAAGGATATTGAGATCGTAAATTTTTACGACTCTCATTATTAGTATTTGTGTAATAGTTTTCTTATTTATTTTACCACCCTTTGTTTGTGCATCAGGGCATACACAAGTTTAGGTGTGGAGGGGGTGGATTAGGAGTTTTTAATTTTTTTAGGATTTTATTTTTATTTTTTTATGATTTTATTTTTATTTTTTAGGATTTTATTTTTTTTATTTTTGGGTTTCTTTATTTTATATTTTGGGTAGTTTTTAGGGTATTTTAGGATAACTAACTGAAAAAAAATGAAAAAAATTAATAAAAAATAAATTTAACAACAAATTTATGTATTTTTATCAATAGATCAAACTAATTACAGATAAAAAAATAAATTTAGATTTGAAATTGGATAGGAGAGTAGATTGGATGATACACTTTGAATTTTATGAAAAAAGATTAAAATCTGAAAAATAAATATCGCTAACAGTAGTTTTGAGGCAAGTATACATCTATTTTTCACTTCACAATAGTTTATTAGGTTAAGGATAAAGATGATAATGATTGAGTAAGTCTTTTCTCTCTAAAAAAAAGAAAAAAGTGAGAGTAAAATAATAAGGTGAGCCTAAGATAATAGTCTCGAGAGTGATAAAATAATGGGGTGCGCCTGGTATTAAAGCAATAGCCTCAAGAGTGAAAAAAAAAGGAGTATGATCTGAGTAATCGGGTACTTTGCGCCTAAGTAAGCTTAAATATTAGCATGAAAGGTGAAATATTCTAAAAAGGAAAAAGAAAAGAGTATGAACCAAGTAATCGGGTATGTTGCGCCTAAGCAAGCGTGAATATTCGCATGAAAGGTGAAATATTCTTAAAAAAAGAAAAAAAGAAAAAAAATTGTTATGAGAGAGGAGATGAATCATGAGTTAGAGTTTGAGTTCAAGGCCGAAATAAACTATCATACGTGCACGTAGTTGTATAGGAGCCAATGGATTATCTGTTAGTGGGTATTGAAAGATAGGATTTAAATTTTTTATTAAAAAGATAAGTGTATCTGATATGACGCTCGATTTGAAAATTGATAATCTAAATGCGTTCTTGAGTTTGTATATTAGTGAGATTAATTGATGAAAATATCATAGAAAAAAGATTTTTCTTTCTTTTGTATAAAATTTTTATTTTTCTTAATTTTCGGTTATCCTTATTTTTCTTTTTTTTATTCCTTAATCTATTTTCTTCCTGAATTTTGTGGGTATATTCACTACAAACCCTCACGAGACACAACTCGTACACTAGGGCAACCTAGGGGTTTAAAGGCTTATTGCACGTGCTAAGTGCAATCGCGATTCCTACGAAAGTGAGTTAGGATTTTTATTTTCCTTTTTAGGTTTAGATTTTGCTCGAGGATTAGCAAAAAATAGGTGTGGGGGTGTGATGAGTGCCATATATTGCATATTTATAGCTTTCATATTAGTTATTTTTGTATATAAATAATGCTACTCGGGTATTTTTAGTGTCTTTTTCAGGTAATCCAATTCGTACAAGGAGATGGTATGAAATTAGAGTTTGAGTAAGAAATCAGAGTTCGAAAAGTTTCTAAAGTGGGCAAGACTATGAGACTACGATGCTACAGAGACTAAAAGTCGACTACAGTCAAGAATATCAAACAATCAAGACAAGAGTTTCATACGGAAAAAGTTTCAACAAATTTGGACTTTACTGAGCCACTAATGAGCGGGTTTTGCCGCCAACTGGCGGCCCAATATGGGTCCCAATAGCTGAGTTTTCTCTCACAGCTTCGTTGTAATTTAGTAGTCTTGTAGTTCTGCTAGAATTAGGGTTTGATATCCAAAGTCTATATATTGGTCATATCCTTATATTCTAAAGAAAATGCTGAACTTTTGTACTCGTTTTTTATTTAATAAAATTAGAGTTTTTGCTGAGGGGTGGCGGCCACAACACCGTACTCCAGAGGTAAACCATTATTCTAAAATTTTTTACTTGCTTTCTAGATAGATTTAATCGCTTTCTAGTTTAGGTTTTACTATTTTCTAGATTAGGGTTTATCATATTCATGAATAAAAATTTGATTTTGCTTAGTTAAAAAATGAGTAGCTAATTAGTTTAGCTCTATGATGTAGATGAAGCTAAGATCCGCCATGTAATTGCTCTCTAGTATTTTCTTCTTAAATAAAATTAATAAAGACATGATTTTTCAATAAAAAGATTAAAATACAAGAACTCGAAGATTAGGACTTTAATAGGTTATACTTGAATTAGGTTTCTTGATGGCCTATGCTTAGTTAGGGTTTGGGGTTGTTGGTTTTATCTTTTTTTTTGAATTATCTAAAAGATTTAGTTTGTTTTCATAAGAAGTAGCATTTTTGATGAGTTATACTTACACAACACTTGATAGCTCATGCTTAGGGCACTTTAAGTAAAAATTAAACTAAAAAGATATAATTTTTATGATAGAAGAAAATAATAAAAGTAAGAACATGGTTGGAAATTAGTAGATTTTATATCCTAGGCTATTTAGATTAATCCGACTTCAAACTAAAATTTTTGATTAGTTCGTTAGACTGAGAAAAAAGTAAGAATCGCAAAAGCACTCTAGATTCATGTGGGACGACCTGTACAGTGTTACAACGATACTGTGCGCTTGCAGTTTATCACATCATTGGTGAAATTAGCATCTCTGGTTGAAATGGGAATTTCTATATTTGCACAACTTTTTTCCTAGTGAGCCTACTTTTCCTAGTGAGCACACTCTCTCTTTTTAGAAGAGAGAGTTTTTCCTAGTGAGCACACCTATATTCCTAAACTATCCTCCACCATCTCCTCCTCTCTCTCACCCACGTTCTTCTCCAGAACTCCTCTCCCAAACTCCTCTCTTCTTAACACCAACTCCTCTCTCTCCCAACCCATCTCTAGAGGTGAGCAGTTTACCGACAAAATCGAAAAACCTGACAAACCGATTCTACCCGAACCGATCGGGTCAGTTATTCGGTTATCGGGTCGGGTCGGTTCCAAAAACTGAACTTTTAGGCGGTTATCGGGTTGGTTTTTGGTGGCGAAATCGCTCACCGAAACGGACCGAAATAACCGAACTTCCTATCCCAACGTACTCGTTAACCCATTAACCCAATACCCAATTAACTACCTCTATCTAGGGCTCGAGACTTCAGACTTCAGTAGATCCCTCGCCCGAGAGAACCCAATTCCCAAATCCCTAGCCCAAGCCCTCTGCCCCTCGCCCGAATCCCCGGAGTCCGATCGGCGATCGCCACTCTCTCCGTCGCCCGAATCCTCCGGCTCCACCTTTGCTTCCGCCTCAAGCCTTCAACCCCCGGCTCTCTGCAGCTCCGAAGGTACGAGTATGTCGCTTTGAGGAAGATTGAATGGATGTGATACTGTTGTTGCCTAATTTTGAACTTGAGATCTCATAACCAAATCCTACTCCTTGCCTCTATACAAGTTTTATTGGCTGTTATCATTTCTTTTGACTAGCCAATTAGGTTTTACTTCTGAAGCGATTAGTTAATTAATGGCTTTATAATGAGCAAGAATATGAGTCCATAGAGTATGCGTTAATGGCATGGTTGGTATGTCACCATTTATTAATGATCCCACATATTTTCTTAATTGTATCTTGGAGTTCTTGTATATAAGTAATGATATTACAAATGACCAGCCTGCTGGATCTGGGCTTGTAGTTGGTATATTCTTATTGGAATTGACAGTGGTTGACAATGCTGCTGTTTAGATGCTTTATTATGATAATACTTCTCTTGATGATGCAAAGTCAGTGGTTGACACATATGTTTTTTCATTCTAATATTAAACAATAGCATCTGTTTAATTGTATTATTTCTATATTTCATTAAAATGATTAATGTTTAGAATTGTGTTTTAGAGACATAGACTGCTTGACTGTGTCTTGAGCTTAATGATTAATGATTAATCTTTAGAATTGTGTTTTAGAGACATAGACTGTTTGACTGTATTGGCGATTAATGTTTAATTCTATGATTAATGATTAATTCTATGTTTCAGAGACTGTGTTGAATTATTCAGGTCATGGTTAATGATTAATGATTAATTCTATGTTTCAGAGACTGTGTCTAGACTGCGTTGACTGTGTTTAGGTCAGAGACTGTTCTAGGTTATGATTAATATTAGAATGATTTATCTTCATGTGTTTGCAAAGAGACTCTTCATGTTTTCACTTCATGATTTCATAGAGTGAGAGTGGTATGCAAAGATTAGCTTTTGAAGATATTAGAATGATTTCTTTTCATGTGTAATATGTTGCTCTCATAACCTTAGTTATTTGAAAATATTAAATTGATTCTTATTTTTTTAGATGGCTGAAGGTCATGTTGGTCAAACAAACCCACATGAAATTGTTAATGTAAATGAAACTGCTACAAATCAAACCAGTGATGCTCCACCAACAGATCCAACTCCAACACAAACAAATACTAGCGGTCTGTTGGAACTGGAGCATCTGGACCAAAAAAAAGGAAGGCAATATCTTCCAGGTCTGATATGTGGGACCATTTTATTAAGTGGGATTAAGAAACTGATGATATGCAAGAAAAAGGAGATGAGCCTCTTTATGAGGACGAATGCCGATGCAGGTATTGTAGAAAAGTCTATACCTGCAATACCAAGAAAAATGGCACGTCATCTCTTAGAAATCATGCTAACAATTGTAAAGAAAATCCCCACGATAAAGACATAATCCAAGCACAGTTAAGTCTCCAACCGAGTAGAGAGGATAATAGGGTAGGAACTGTAACTATCTGGAAATATGATGAGAAGGCCATCAGATTTGCATTATCTAAAATGATAATTTTAGATGAATTGCCCTTCAAGTTTGTGGAAGATATTGGTTTAGGCTTTTTATGGCCATTGCATGTCCCAGATTCACAATCCAATCTAGGTGGATGATAGGAAGAGACATCTATCAACTCTATCTAGACGAGAAGATTGTATTAAAAAAATATCTATCAGAGACATCCCACTATGTCTGCCTCACCACTGACACATGGACTTCCATTCAAAAGATTAATTACATGTGTATTACTGTGCATTGGATTGCAAGTGACTGGAATCTTCACTAGAGAATTCTCAATTTTTATCCTATTACAAGCCGCAGAGGTTAAGTTCTTGGAACCACTCTAGAGGCGTGTTTACATGAGTGGGGAATTGAGCGAGTTTTGACAATTACTGTTGATAATGCTAACTCCAATGATAAAATGATTCGATACTTGAAGAGAAAAATTGTAAATTGGAATGGTAAGTATGGTACATTCTTAGGGGGTGAATATCTTTACGTATGATGTATTGCACATATTATGAATCTTGTTGTGCAGAATGGTCTACATGCAAATATTGAACACATTTCAAGGGTTCGAAGTGCTATAAAGTATATGCAGCAATCACCTTCACGGTGGACAAAATGGAAGAGTTGTGTTGAGAAAGAAAAAATAACAGTTGAGACAGGAATGTGTTTCGATGTACAGACACGGTGGAACTCAACATACTTGATATTATAGACAGCTAAAAAATGTCAATCTGCTTTATATCAGTTTGAGTTAGAGGACCATTTATTCAGACAAGAAGTTGGGGGTGATGATGGGAAGGGCATGCGAGATGAAGATGATTGGGATTGTATTGGCCGATTATGTTGGTTCTTGCAGGTTTTTTATAACTTGACATTGAGATATGTGACATCTAATATTTTTCTTCATCAGATCACAAATGTTGAAGGTGAGCTAAATGAGGCTATGATAGGTGATGATATCATTGCTTGTGAGATGGCTCACAAGATGAAGGAGAAGTATGATAGGTATTGGGAAAATTGTGAGAAGGTAAACTTGTTGATATTTATACCGTTGATTCTTAACACTCGATTCAAGCTAGACTTTGCACAGTACGTGATAGGAGAGATGTTCAGATCTCAAGGTGAGAGCGGCCGTGCAATGCCATCAAAATTGGAGAGAAATCTCAGAGCTTTGTTCAATGAGTACAAAGCAATACATGATAAGGAAAATGGCATTAGAGATGATATACAACAAGTAAGACCATCACAATCTTCAACGGCTCGGGACAGTAGTGCAGTAAAGAACTATCGCATGTTGGATAAGTTCTATGCACAAAGTTCTTCTTCGATGTATGTCACATCAACACAAAGTGAATTGGATAAGTATTTGAATGAGGCCAAGGAGATGCCAATTATCGGCGAGGACATGGCAACTTTTCCTATTCTAAACTTCTTGAAGGTTAATAGTGGAAGATTTCCAATATTATTAAGAATGGCTCGAGATGTGTTAGCGATTCCAATATCCACAGTTGCTTCGGAATCGGCGTTCAGTACGGGTGGGAGAGGTCTTGATGCATTTCGGAGCTCCCTCTCGATCAAATCCGTCCAGTGTCTCATTTGTTCTCAGGATTGGTTTCGAGGACAATTGAGAGTTCCAATGGTCAGTATTGAAGAAGATCTGTGTGACGTTGAGAAATTTGATCAAGGTAATAGTCTATTCATATCATTTATTATATTCACGATTTCTAATTCTAATTAACTTTATTTCCTTCTAAAATTGGATGATAGGTCGACGGATTCGGTTATCACCAAGTTATGATGCCCCGTGTATATGTTGAAGGTGCGTATCTTTATTTTATTTATAATGCACTCACACAGAGCTCAGGCTCTCTGCAGAGTGCACCTGAGCTCTGTGTGCACTCTGTGCACACAGAGCTCAGGAGCTCTCTGTAGAGAGCCTGAGCTCTGTTTGCACAGAGTGCACGCAGAGGGCACCTGTGCACACAGAGGGCACCTGTGCACACAGAGCCTCAGGAGCTCTCTGTAGAGAGCCTCAAGAGCTCTCTGTAGAGAGAGCTCTTGACTGAGCTCTGTGTGCACTCTGTGCACACAGAGCTCCTGAGGCTCTCTGCAGAGAGCTCTGTGTGCAGTTCAAGTCTTAGTACAGAGAGCTCTTTGTGCAGTTCATTTACTAACTAATTTATTTTTTTCATGTTAAGCAGATTAGTAAAAGTCAAGTTTTCAGTGCATGATGGGATCAAGGAACTCTGGACTCTGGAGCATATATTTTAGTCCCTTTGTAATTAATTTGGAAAACAATATGTTAAATTTAAATTTGTGATCATGTTATGTAATTTAAATTGCTATTTTATTTCTGTTTGTAAGTTGTTTGCAACTACTTGTTTGTAAGTTGTTTGATGCTACTTGTTTGTAAGTTGTAACTTGCTAGCTACATTATTTTAGTTTTGTTATGTTATTTTATTTGTTGCTACTTATTTGTAAGTTGTAACTTACTGGTTAGTTGCTACATTATTTTAGTTGTATGCTGTTATTTTGTTTGATGTTTATAATTGCTAAATTATTTATCTTATTATTCTGCTCCAGATGTTAGGATTTGTTATATTTATTAATTTTAATGTTGCTTTTTTTTTTAACCGGGCCGAAATGTTTCTTTGTTAAATAAATTATGCTTTTGGGCCAAAGCCCACAAAACCGATAACTGACCAAAAACCGAACCAAAATTTTGGTTTGGTTTTTGGTTTCCAATTGAATTCGGTCGGTTCGGTTTCGGTTATAGAAGTTCGGTTCGGTTGTCGGTTGGATATTTTTTTCAAAAAACCAAACCGAACCGACCGATGTTCACCCCTACCCATCTCTCCCACCCTCTCCCTCCTTCATAAAACTCCAAATCTTTTTTCCACCCTCTCTCCCAAGGCTTCGTCGGACCACCAACTGCATTACGACCGTTCCGCCCGCTCGCATCCTGACCGATCCCACTGCTGACGACTAATACTCCGGCACAAGGGCCAGTTGAAAGGAGGAGAGAAGATAGTAGTTTTTTTTATTTGAAGGTAAAAATGAAACCCTAATTTTTTGTGTTAATTTTTGCATTTTAATTTAGAAAAAAATTGGGAAATGAGTGTTGATGAGGGTAAATTTAGTTGAGGGGCAAATAAATTAGGGAAAAAATAATTTCTTTACATTTTGTTATGGTGAAATTAAAAGCTTCATTGGTTAAAATAGTTTAGATTTTATTGTTGTTATCAATTAATGATAGTTGGAATTTGTAATAGTGAAGTGCAAAATTTATATTGTGAATATTAGTTGGTAGTTTTTTGTGCTTGGATTAAATTGTTAATTTTGATGTTCGAATCGAGAAAAAATTGAAATGTAAATATTGTGTGTTTATGTTATGATATTTAATAGATTTATATAGGTAAATATAATTAGCATATGATGATATGTGATGGTTGATAATTTAAAATTTTATTGTGCAAATAAAATATTTGATGATTTACAGATGGATCCGGCGCAATCATCCCGGATTTGACCAACAATGAAGAATAGGATGAAGAAAACAAAGATCCATCTAGCCGTCGATCCTAGAATTCTTGAAATCTATGACGAACCGGATTTGCAGGTTGATGTTGCCACGGAGACCCTTCCGTTATGCATTCATCGAGGTGTATCGCAAGAAAGTGGGGGTATCGATGAGTCGGACTCAAAAGAAGTAGAAGTGTGGCCAATAAATGGAGGACTGGTTGATTTGTCTCTTTTGAAGAGTTTTAGAACACACGTTGCTTTTTTTATATCTAAGAATGATGTCAGAAATAATAACTTTGATTTTAATTTTATTCTAGTAGTTGTTTATCTAAAATATATTGCTTTGTTATCATTTCAGGAACGAGATCCATTACGGTGTATTAATCACATGAGAAAAATAAACACATGGTCTCTAGAATCTGGACAGCCAAATACCCGTTTTGTGCAGCACATCTGTAATTCCTCTTTGTATCCACTCATAATATGTTCTTATTAGTACATTAGTAGCGTTGAATTAAGTGTACTTGTCGAGCTTTGGTATCCAAAAACTAATATCTTTCACTTGCCTTTTGGAGAAATGACGATCTCTCTTGATGATATAGCCTGTCACCTTAGTTTGTTGGTAATAGGAAAGTCCATTAGCCTTCCAGACAGAATGGATGGGCTGCTGCAGTTGAGCAACTAACTGACTCATTGGGTGTCGGGTGTAATGAAGTTTTTGAGGAGTTGAACACGAAAGGTGGAGCTTCAGTGCGCCTTGACTAGCTAAGGGAACGGTTTAGCGATGTGACAGATGCAGATTCAGATCAGAAAATATTATGTGCTGCATGAGCATTCTTACTTTATCTTCTTGGGTGCACACTATTCGGGGACAAGAGTGGTACAAGGGTCTCTGTTGACTGTCTTGCATTTCTACGTGATGTCAAGAACGTGCATACATATGCCTGAGTGTTGGAGCTCTAGCGTATTTATACAAACAGTTTGGTCTTGCCTCCCGAGCCCATACGGTATAGTTGTCCGGGTATTTAACATTGCTGCAGGTATGGATCTTTGCTCACTTTCCATCTTTAATGTCGGTTTTAAATGATGGATACAGACCTAACCAGCCACAAGCATGCCGATGGTTGAGTAGACGTGATAACAAAGTGTTTTTGGACCATATCAGAGCTATGAGGAACAGGCTTGATATGCTGACGGTGAACGAGGTTATGCAAAAGTGAAATTTATTTGGTATTTTTTTACAACCGATAATAATATCATTTTTATCCATTGTTTTTGAAATATCATGACATTACAGGTGACATGGGACCCATATCGATCCTTTAGGGATACCCATCGATTTCAAGAAGTATCCTTTTATATGGGTATATTGAAAATGAAGGAGATTGTCGAGCCTTATCACCCTGTACGGGTGTTTAGGCAGTTTGGACATTGTCAATACATTCCACCTCCA
Organism: Dracaena cambodiana; assembly: GCA_036321105.1. NCBI lineage: Eukaryota > Viridiplantae > Streptophyta > Magnoliopsida > Asparagales > Asparagaceae > Dracaena > Dracaena cambodiana. The sequence continues at coordinate 21,792,748 of JAYEPQ010000008.1, read as the reverse complement.
CCATTCAGTCCTATACGAGTAAAATGTGGACTTACAAGCAAAAACTATTTGGTGACACATGGACATGCTGAGAAAATGTGACTGAGTTGGTTAGATCATGTACTTACACAGGAGCATCGAGGCGTAGAGGCAAGTACCACCGGAGAGTGCACGAATGATTATATGGCATGGTTTGATAAAATATCTCGACACTTTATTGGTCATCCACCCAAGCCTCAAATCGAGAGGGGGCGCAAGATATCCCGCAGGCAAATACTGAAGAGGTAAGAATTGGTTTTTTAATTTTTTGTGATTTTATCAAGTACAATCGTACTTATAAATATTTTTGTCATAATATATACAGAGAATTCATGAAGTTATAGCAATTATTAATCCCTTCTTAGAGTAAGGCGATACCGCAAGTAAGATACATTCGAGTTTGCTCTATAACGACCTCGTCAAGATAAAATCAATTCTGACCGAGTGCACACAAGCTGATATTGATACAGTATTACAACTCGTATCACAGACCCCCACCCCCACCAAAGGTCGTAACTCTGCAAGACGCCGTCAACCCACAAGGAAACAACCTACTCAGAAACAACTAAGAATCTAGAATTTGTTGGGTTTTTTTTTAATTGAGCCTCAAACTATAGCTTACGATGATTGTTCATGTCAACATGGAAATGAAGTTGTTAGCATAGAACATATATTGATTTTATTTCGTCGTTTCATGTAAATTAAGTTGTAGTCAAGGATCATATTATATATATGAAGTTGTAGTTTTGGATATCACTCTTTAATTAAATCTTTGAAGCTATGATTGAATTATTGATATGTAGAATTTTTGTTGTCGTTGTTCTTTGTCTTTGAAGCTATGAATGAATTGTTGATATTGTGTGTTTTATAGGGCTGAGCATAAAACCGAAAAAACCGAACCGAACCTCAAAACTGAACCGAACCGAACCGATTGGTTTTAAAAATCAAAATTATTTACGGGTTTCGGGTCGGGTTTCGGTGGCTTTAGCTCCAATCGAAACCGACCGAAAAAACCGAACTTTTAGAATTATAGCTTATTTTTTTCTTTGATTTATTTTCAATGTGTTTTTAGTTTAAATTTTTAATGAAAAACATGTGATTATTATTTTTATAAGTAGAAAAAGAAAAAAATAGAAAGAAAATTATTATTTTTCCTATAAAAAACATGTGTTTATCACATAAATAGTTTCAAACCCTAAAAATCGAAAACCGAACCGAACTGAACTGAACAGAAAATTCGGTTCGGTTTTCACTATTTTTCAGTCGGTTCGGTTTCGATTTTATAAGTTCGGTTCGGTTTTCGGTTGGATTTTTTTTTAAAAAACCGAACCGAACCGACCGATACTCACCCCTATGTTTTGATACCAAACTGGGAGTATGAAACACGGACAAGTACTAATATTTGCTAGAGTATATTATTTATTATCCGTATTTCAGGTTGTACACACCGTATCAGAGTATATCTGGCCCTGTATTCTTGATCCGGGTTTATAGAACCGAACCATTTTTATGTGATCCGGGACTGTAAACCCGGATCACCTAGCCAGAGCTCTGACCCCCTGTCCGGGCTAGCCAGCCCGAATCAATGTGGTTGATCCAGACTATCAACCCTAGATCATGGGGCCAAACTTTGGCCCCCTGATCCGGGCTAGCCAGCTTGGATCAGGCCAGCCCATCTGAGCTAGCAGTCCCAGATGAATGGCACTGATCGAGGTTGGCTAGCCCGGATCAGGGGGCCAGGGATTCTGGCTCCCTGTCCGGGCTAGCCAATCTGGATCAATTTGGTTGATCCGAGGCTGATAGCCCAGATCAACCATATTGATCCGAGCTGGCTAGCCTGGACAGGGGGCCAGAGCTCTAGCTAAGTGATCCGGGTTTACAGTCCCCGGGTTTACAGTTCCGGATCACCTAAAAATGGTCCGGTTCTGTAAACCCGGATCAAGGATGCAGAGTCAGAGATACTCTGATACGGTGTGTACAACCCGGTAGATTATTGATTCAACATATCAACAATTTATTCATAACTTCAAAAAAAAAGTTAGACATAGCGATATCTAAGACACAATCATGGTTTTAAAAAAAAATTGATAAGAGCCGATCTACATATATTGTAGAACGTATCGAATAATTTTGATACGAGAGTTATATCAAAAAATTATTCGATACGGTCTACGTATCATGGAGACCATATATTGTATTAGCTTTACATATCATATATGTACAAGTGATATCTGATTTACAAAAAAAATATGCACATAATGATTTCAACCATCATATCATTGATTACAATTCAATGATATTTTGTATTGCTACAGTCGGTAGTACAATTTGCTTGAATTGTTCAATTCGCTCTACATAAAAATCATCTCATCTAGTTGCCGCCGGGTCACGATGGCACTGCCAATTAAGCGCAATGTTGGGAACATGATGTCCTAGCTTCAGTTTAACCTACATGTTTGAAAGTTTCATTATGGATATGTATTTGTATTCAAATGATGGAGATGAAGGAAAACTAACAAAGGCTAAATTATATAGGATACAAAATTTACCGGAACAAAATGACATCCTCCAACGAAAACCATGGTCACTTCTTTTATATGGAGATTGGAGGCCGGAGATGGTGATCCTAGCAGTAAGAAAGTTAGGCATTGTGCCTTGAAAATAAAGAATAACACTAAATTAAATCTCGACGCTATCAAATGACCCATGTCGAGCATTGTCATCCAGTGGTCGGCCCTTGGAAATTCTTTGAAATAATTTATTAATTTTCGGAGCTCAACAAACTGATGGACACTTCCAAATAAAGTAATGTAGGATAGCTCATTTTCGTCTAGCTCGAATAGCAAGTCTCTACAAATTTGACTCCACTGATCCTCCCTAATACCAAGGCTATTTGCGATGACTCTAAACCCACAATTTCCGTTTGACTTTACCTCACCAACATCATTGATATAGGGAAGGAAGAAATTAGGTAGTGAATCTTCATACCGAAATTTGGGCTTTGGCTGATATATGGGCTCGGGCTCTATAAGGAGGGGAAGTTCGGATACCGAAGGTTCCACTGATGTTGGTTCATCCATACTAGATTCCTGTATAGGAACAAAAATTAAAAGTTAAACAAATATGAAGCAAGTAGAGAACAACTGTTATAATACTGCACATAAACAGTTTATCTTTTGTGTAGACTTCCGCTTTGGCATTAGTTTCATCGGCCAACATTTCCTTTGGACAAGCATTGCTTTCATCAATGGAGAACAACTGTTAGTTTCAGAAGCAATTAACTCAAATGCACAAGAATTCTATTTTGTCGAGTAGTCGTGCTTCCTTTTCCGGTGCGCTACTTGTGGTATCACTTTCGGAATAGGATCTGCAAGTGAAGAACTTGCTGGATTTGATATTTCGTTCAACTTCTTTAACCTTTGAGCTCGTTTCTCATTATCACATTTGAACAAGTTAAAAATAAAAACCTCCACATCTTTTTGGTAATTTAAACATTTAACAGCCGATGCTTTAATTAGGAGCATGTCAAGTTTTCGCCAATGTAGGTCAATGCAATCAATGGGATTGCTCAATTATCTCTTTAATACACTGCAATTTCATGGGCGCACGGCTATGCATTTGCCGAATTATGCAACCGTATTCAACTGAATCCACTCTGATACTAGCAGCTCTTCGTAATTGATTCAAAATCAGATTTAATACATGTATAGATATTATGCCCCAGAGTTCTCTAAAATCTGGCAACATAAAATTTTGATTAAACATTGTAAGGCTTTTTTTTTTGAAAGATGTCTTAATCTCAATATGTTGTAATTCAAGTAAAGAGTGAATGTTGCTCCAGCAGGTTTCGAAGTTGCCTTGACTGGCTTGTAGTTGCTGCTTCAATTTGGCATGGGCACTTTCTACTCAATTAGTTGTTACATTATCCCTATGGAGATATGTGTTTATCCAGTAAGCAACAAATTTATCTTTATATGGATCCAACCACGTCTTCATTACATAATCGACTGCATCTAGGTATGCTCGAAATTCATTCATCAGTAAACTCCGATTTAAATCGTACTCCTCAATAGTATCATATAACATTATCAACTTCTACATTGAGAAACATTTCTCCCATTCAGTCTTTAGTTCCAAATATTTTTTGTAACGAGCCAAGACATTACGATTTATATGCCATCTACATAGTAAATATCGACTTGTTGGAAATATGGATTGAACAGTATTTACTAGCGCTAGATCTCTATCCGTTACTATCACACTTGGATAAATCTCATTGATAAATAGTCCATGCAACTTATCAAGTGCCCATACATAGTTAGTTTCCCGGTCTCCTTCAAGAAAAGTGAAAGCAATACAGAATGATATATTAGTCGATATTATGCCAACTATCTCAAGTAACGGGTATTTGTACCTGTTTGTTTTATAGGTACAATCTAGGATGATAACTCCTGAAAATGCACGTAGAAGCTTCACACCAATCGGATGAGCCCAAAAGAGGTCAGTTACTGCTTCGGTTCGGGTTTGCGATGCCACTCAATGTACTTGCAGTCTGAAATTTTAAATAGCAAGTGTTGTATTTGCGTTCTACCCCCCTGTTCATTAACCCAAATCTTGTGTTGTACATTATAAATTGTCTTTATTATTGACGCATTTTTTGGATCCTTAATCTTCAAAGATGTCAGGATATCTTTTGGTCGTACATGACATTTCGAAAACTCCATTACACAGAAGTCTCGCTTTGGAATAGTCTTCCTGCATATGAGTGTCCTTCAAGATATTTTGCTGCAAGATGATTATGTGTACTGCATATAACCATAAGTTTCCACTCGGACCCTCTCAACAGATATTTGTTGACCCTTTAGTCTAAAGGGACATCCACATTTTTTGCTACCCCTGAATCCTTCATCATCCTTTAATTTTTTGAATCTTGAACTTCCACCTCTTTCACAGCCAAACCAAAAATTTTCCTTCTTATAATGGCTTTCACTATCAGATTTTGAAACAATTATCACTAATCCTAACGTCTTTCCTGTATCACGAACCCAATTTGCAAGCTCTTCTCGATTTGCAAAAGTCTACAATCACAGTATTTTAGTTAGACATCTATCTCCACCAAACATAATACATTAAATATAAAAAATCTTTTATATCATCATATCTCACTTGTTGTAAATGCCGAACTATAATCAATAGCTAACTCACTTTGATCTCGGCTGCAATATGTTGAAGCTTCATCCTATTAACCAAGGTACACATAATAGAATGAGTAGATAGACAACTGCGAAATCAAAACCGTTCTTCCTAACCCATCTCAATGCTAATTAAATCTATTTTTTTTAAAATTAAAAGTTGTAGAAATTAAAAAAAGATGATGAATTCATATCTCCAAAGACATTTGATTGTTGAATGAAACCATTGCCAAGTTACGCATCTCTATTTTCTTCCCCGTAGACCCACAAAATTCTTTTTTTCTATTTTTTAGGGTTTCACAATGAAAGAACCGATTTAAACTAAATATAGACTTTAATTTTCGTGAGTTTTTTTACTAAAGGGAGTTAATATTAAAGATGAATAGGGTTTGTATTCTGAAATGGAATTTTTCCTTACCTCTCTGCTCTGCTTTCTGCCTCTGCTTTGCTTTCGCACGGGAAAAAAAGGGACGCTGGGAGGATGAAGGAGGAGGTAAAGGGAAAACATTTTTGATAAAAAAAAATGATGGCAAAGTGGTAAATAAAGTGAATTTTAAGTGGGCTCACTAGGTAATATCCTGTGCCCATCTAGAAACTCCTGGCTGAAACTAGTATATCATATGAAATGTGTTGTTGAAATTTTCTTCTTAACTAAAAGTTGATGTCGGCCATTTTTTTTTTTAATGTTCTTTTCAAATCTTTTATGATTTGTGTCATTCAATATATACATAAGTATGCATTATTTTATACAAATATATATTAAAATATTAATTTTTTTAATTTAATTTTTTTTTAGTCAAACTCATGCATACATATTTTTTTGATAATATTATCTAAATTGGTGCCACTTGAATCAAGGCTGATTGGTTTTTTAATTTAATTTGTTTAATTACTGCACTTTATAAATTTCATGTCGTGAATAGCGTTTAGAACTTCGGTTGGGTTTGGGTGGGAAGTTTCCGGAGGAGCAAACTATTTTTCCTAATAAGCCCAATAGATAGTTCATTTTTCGTCCGAACTCTAATTCCAAGTTCAAACTAGTTGGAAAGTGCGCTCACTGAGAAAAAAAAAAAAAAAAAAAAAAAAATGATGTGCTCCTTCGGAAACTCCCGTTTGGGTAGGAGATTATTGGGTCGGGTCAGCTGTAACTCAACCCGGCCAATACCATCCCTACTTCACTTTCCATAGCGGGGGGCAAGAGAAAAAGGAGAAAGGAGAAGGGGGAGAAGAAAAACCCTAGTCACCGATCGTCTCTTTTTTCTATTTCGGCCCCCACAGCTTCATCAATTCGAAGAAGAAGAAAGAGAAGGAGAGGTTTATTTCTCTCTCTTTCGAGTTATCCCTTCTATTTACATAATTATTTTCTCAGATTCTCGTTTCATTCAGGAAAGTTTATAAATTTTCGATTTTCACGGTGTAATTAGGCAAGTAAGTCATTTTAGTTTTTTCCTTGTGATATAAACGATAGTTTGGTTTTTGCCTTCTCGTTGTATCTTTACTCAACTCTACTAAAAGATTTTTTCTTTTTTTTTTTTAATTTTTTTTTTTTAAAATTATGTTTGCAGGTAAGTTTGTTGCGAGGTGAAGTAACTATCATTTTCAGGAAAGAGTTTCTTTCACCAAGATGGTAAGAGTTTTGATTTTGTTTATACACTCTTTTGTTGATTTGTAAATTTCACCTTCTGATATAATCTATGATCAATTTGATAGCTTGAAACTCTTAAATGGGAAAGAATACGATGAACAATTTCTGAGAGACACAGTATTTTACACGTAAAAGCATCTACATTTGAGTTGAAGCATCTGTTTCTTGGATTAGGAGAGTCGAGGCAATTTAGTAGCCTCTTAGAGTAAGTTAATATAACGTTTGAACTTTCAGTTTCTCTTTGAGAAATTATAAATTTCTCTGGAGAAAGTATTGTGCCAAACCATGTTTTGCCTTTGGTATTTCTTACTTCTAATTGATTTTAGCTCCACTAAAATTACAGCATGGGACATACATTAGAATTGCAGTAAACCTATGATCAAAATACAAGCTACTTATCATCTAGACAGAGGTAGCCATAGAACATGTCTCTGAGTTAGAGAAGGCTCTTAGATAGAGTTAATACTTAGATATCATATATAAATTATTCGAAATCACACACTCACAAGTATTAAGTGGATTGGCCTGCAATTGATAATAAACTGAAGATAAGACATGCATGAAACTTTCTCAACAAGAAAATTATTCAGATCAAAGTTGCAAAAATTACCAAAACAATGCTTCGAATGGATCTGAAATCAGATGTGTAATATGCAGAATTGGAGTTGTCCAATGTTATGGAGTGACCAAATTGTTTTAGTCTCGAATCTGCAATATGGGTTGGGTACACTAATTCCTCAAACCTGATCATACATAGGGATAACATGGTTTCTCATTGTTTACTATAGCGCACACCATAGCAAGTGAGTGATAGCAGATGAGTGGGGTTCATGCATTGAGGAATATACACGTGAGGATAATCTCTTGTTGTCATTGTAGGCGCCCATGTGCAGGCGCCAAGCACAAGAGTGAATCTTCTTCCTGTGGATGTGGTATCCGCAATTTGGTGATCATTCACATTAATTAAAGGGCTTCTCCTATCATCAACGGAAGAAGGAAAAGATTAAGCTTATTTTTGATTCGGTAGATGAAAGGTTCAAGCTGGTGCTTTGTCTTTTCGGGGTTGAATAAAGAGGGGTGGTGACTGACATTGGTAAAGAAAATACGGTAGGGTTTATTTGGAGAGAATAACCTAATCTAACTAATTGTTAATTTAATCTAATGACATGCAAAGGCTCTTTGCATCAACAAGGCAATCGTCTATTAATAAAACTTGGTTTTTTTAATGGCAATTATAAATAGTAGTTCCACAAAATAACTAATGTGGAACTAAATAAAACTAAACTAAAAGTAAGTCTCAACTTGACTAAGAAATATAAGCATGTAATTTCCTTATGGTTCCTGGGGAGTATTGTTCTGGTCTAATCCGAACTATTAAGTAATCGCTCACATCAAATTCTTCAAATTTCGAAAAATATCAATTGCAGATTTATATGTATCATTATTTAGTTTTTTCCTTGCTGATTTTGTCATACAATGGATGAACATGTTGTGCAAATGATGTAGCTAGCTCTGACGCCCTAACATGATGTGAAAGGAATGAGATCTACATGCTTAATAGGTTTGAACTAATGGACAACTTCAAAAATGGACTCATGCAGTGGCATTATTGATTAAAGAATTGTAGACGAATTCAACTCAGTATAATCAAATCCTTATTTCTCAAAATTTTGTCCACTAAGCATGTAACTTGGTTTCCTAGACTTACATTGACTACCTTAGTTTGCTCATCAATCTAGTGAGGATATGCAGTTGAAAATTTTACTTTCATCCTTATAAGTTTCCACAATGTTTTCCAACACGTCATGATCAGACATTATAGTTTTGGGCAAAGCATGCAATCTAACCACTCAGTCTAGTGACCTTGGAGGCGTTACTAGTTTTTGAACATGGTATGAAATGAGCCATTATCAAAAATCGGTCCAATACCACAAAGATGAAATCGTGTTTCTTGATAGTGAACGGAAGTTCTAACGTGAAAATCATACATCATGCCATGGAAAGATGACAGGTAATAACGTTCAAAGTTCCTTATTTTGTTTTGGTTATTTTGCAAGTTGACACACTCGACATTGACCGACTAATTTGACATCTCACTTTAAATCCCTCCAAAAGAAGATAACTTTTATCTTCTTGTTCCTACCCAAATGTCTAGCAAGTCCCCTTGCATGTAATTCCCACGCAAGAAATCACATAATGATGTCCTGGGAGTGCTGAACTTGCTTAGCATAAAGATATAGCCTTCTAGCAAATGAAAGCCATCATGTTCACGAATTGTTCTAGTTTTCAATTCAACATGCTATTCTCCTAAATCTGGCAATATTCATAATCTTCTTTTACCTTCTCAAAGCCTTTGACTTGGATGTTCATATTGATAATCAAAAGAAGTTTGCAACTGAGCGTGTTACTAGCATTATTGTCAACTCCTACCTTGTGTTTGAGTACGTAGGTATAGTCTTGCAAAAACTTAAGCTACCTACCATGTTGTGGATTCAACTTCTCAGAGTTAAAATACCTCACGGTGCGATGTAAGAGTTGATGAAAAATTCTTGTAAATGATAGTTTCGCCAATGGCGTAGTACTTGTACACTTGCATAGACCTCTTTATAGTAGGTGAAGCACTAATACTTGGCCTCATTCAGCTTACTCACTGAAGTTAGCCATTAGATGTCTTTGAGTCGGGACTAACCAATCCCAATGATAGATGGCATTGGGTTTGTTTTAGGTATCATAACGCAATAGAACGGTTTCCATAGCATGCTATTTTCAACATTGGTTTAAATGAAAGCTAAAAGTTAAAGAGAGGTTGGGCTCTAAGAAGGATCGATGCAGTTTTTGTTGGAAATGTGGATCTTTTTCTTTATAAATTTGTTATTTTATAGGATTTAAGCCACTATGATTTCTTATCTTTCATAATAATGTTGCATTAAATGATTTAAGCTATTATGGTTTCTTATGTTAATTTGGTTAGCATCTGTTATGTCTTATGAAAATGCTCATTTAGGATGGAAATATATGAGTATATGCTTACCTAATATTGACATTGGCATGCTTTTAACCTCAATAGTAATTTGAATATTTAGTACTGGGTTTAGTTCTAGTTTTGCTGGTTTTGTTTCGATTTGGTCAGTTTGTCTCAATTTCGGTGGGTTTTTTTTCCGAAAATATACATAAATTTTGGTTTTGATAAGTCATTTAATATCGATAAGTTTCGGATTAATTTTGTTAAGTCTCAGACTAGTTCATTGAGTTTCAGATGAAAATTACCGAAACCTACTAAACTTGCATGACAAGTCAAAATTAGGAGAAAGACAGGATAATATTCCTAGTTGTTAATAGTTTCCTCTCTTAAATTTCTATAGCTAGTTCAAATACGTAAATTCTAGTATATCTTAGTTTTATATATTATGGGTTGATTATCAGGGAAGATTGATTCTTTCACATATTAGAATAACATAGCGAATTAAAGGAAAGCAAGTAGAGATTTTGGTTTATTATTTTCAAAGAGATTAAGCTATGAAAGCAAATACCTCGAGGTTTGATTCCACTAAGAAAATAAGCACATCCAATCAATAATGTCTCTTTATCTCAATCACAGTTCAATCACAGTCAAGTTCAATGAATCGGAAGATAAAGATTGAGCACTCATCAATGTCAAATAAAGTAATTATATATAAAAAGTATAGGTTATATGGAACTCATTATAACTATCCTTCTAAACAAACTAATTTATGAGAGAGAAACAATCATATGTAAACATGATAACTAGATTCAATCAATCATAACACCAAGTTGCTATTTCTAAGTATAGAGTATTAGAGTTAATATTACTAAGCATATCTATTAAAGGTCAAGTTTTTGAATTATTATTTGAATTAATCTAGTGATTCAAATTTTCTACACGAAGGATAGAACCAAGCAAGAAATTTTATTGATTAAACATGCTAATTACTTAGTTTCATCTCACCATAATTATTTGTAGAATTAGTTACTCATGAAGAAAGTAAAAACATAAAAACAAAATGAGATGAATATGATTAAATAAACAAAAGAAAACTTTTATTAAATACTTTTTACAAGTTTAGAATTAAAATAAATGGATTAGGTAGACATTGAAGAAATACAAAAAAATTTCTCAAGTAGCCTCCTTTTACAATTGAGACTCATACTCCTTTAATAGACCAATGAGGTAGATTATATCAGAGTAGAAATACAAGAAGACTAAGAATAGAGTCCAAAAAGTCGATCAAGACTGAAGTTAGGGTTGTTGGCCATTGGTCATCCTTGCTTAAAAAAAAGTTAAATTTTTTTGATTGAGTTGGTGAAAGGAAAGGGAATTGGTTGGTTTGACCTGATCGTTAGTTAGTGATTGGGGTCGCTGTCCTGCAGTCCAACAATGATTCATATTTTCAATTTTTGTGTGTTTGCATACTTTCTTTAGTCTTGTTGGAAATGCTCTGAATTTGGCTTGGCCTTCTAGAATATTATGCGGACTTCAATCTTCTTTATTGGAGACTTTTGATGCTAAAAGGATCACAAAATTTGCTTCTTTTCCTTTCTTTATTATGATTATTGCAAAATAAACTTAAGCATACCCAATTATCAATTATATATATATGAAGATGGATGATATAGATAATGCAATAAACAATACTTATCACACTCGACTGATCTTTTGTTACTCAAGCAAAATTAAATTTAAGTAAGCTAATTCACTTTCGTAGGAATTGCGATTGTGCTTAGCACGTGTAATAAGCTATTAAATTCCTAGATTTTTCTAGTGAATATGAGAGTTTGTTGTGGATAAAATTCAAAGAATCAGGAAATGAAGAGAAGGATAAAAGAAAAAGAAAAAAAGAGAAAATTTTTTCAGCATAATTTTTTTTTAATCCAAAACGAGTCTAACTAGCTAATAAGATTTTTAGTTTTCTAGAGTTTTTGTTCTTCGGTGCAATCTAAATCCTGTCATGTTATTCTAAAGACTCAAACCTTATTTTTCACACCATCTTCTTTAAGTTTTGGATCATGTGTACCTTTTTGATCATGTATAGTTCTTTTAAACTATTAAACTTCTTTTTTTTTTTTTTTAATTAATTTATTTATATATAATGTCTTGGGCTAATGATTTCAAACAAATGGCTTTAGGTCATTAGACGTAGACACATCTTAAATGACTTAAGTAACATTGACTTCAGAACAAGACTTATTAATTCATCATACTTTTTAATCATCTTTTGGCATGAATATCAATGCTTCATGGGGCATGAATACCCAACTATTTGATAATTTTTTAAAGTTATTTAAGAAATACATAGGTTGTTCTCTTCATGTCAAACTTTGTAGACTAGCATGGAAGTATAAAATAAAATGCATATTTACTTTAGACGAATTACAGATGGTGTTCACCTTTCATATCATCTTGTAAAAGAATTCAAGAGTTTTCTTATATTGACTTTTGAATTCGGGACTTAAGCTTACTTATTCACGTATAACTAGCCTGCTAATTGCACATTTTTTTTTAGCCAAGGAAGAAAATGATTTTTGTTAAGAAGAAAAAGAAAAAATAAGTGAAACTAACTTAAAAAGGCTAGCCTTCCCCTGACCAAATTCATGCAATGTCCTCAGGGCAACAAAGTCAAGAATGATGATTTTCTATACGTCTCTTGACCTCAGATTGTGTGTCTGATGCAAGGGCAACAAAGTCAATAACGACGCCTCGTGTTTGTCTCCTGCTATCGGATTGTGTTTCTGATGCAAGGTCCTGAAGTTTTCTTTTTCATATTAAATTTTTTTCTAAAATTTTCCCATCCTTTTCCAATTTAGGTGCATGCAGTTTTGTGTTAGCAAGGTTTTAAACAGTATCGCAATATCGCTATATTGATCTATATTGCGGTTTGAACATCTCAATGCATTTATCGTTTTTAGGAAAAGTTTCCATTATAGAGTCCAACCCGCATTGTGGCCACAATATCGAGATCCAAATATAGGTCGTTATCAATTGATATCATAGTCCATGTTGGGTAAAAAGTCGTGATCTTTTTTTTGGCCCATTTAACCTAGTTTAAATTTTCTTGTTTATTTGAGCAAATTGGGTATGTTTGTTAAAACTTTGAATTGGATATATATTTTTTTATAATTATTCCCTAAAGATTGATTAAGGGATTACTTGTTAATGATTTACTGATAAATTACTATAAAAAATACTTTTAGATACTTGAATTTTAGTAAAATAAAGAAAACTATATCAAACTTATTGTAGTATTAGTATCTTAGTGATTATGGATTCATTAACTTAATGTAAGTTGTCAAAATAACCATATCCTAAATATGTATATATATTATATATGACATTTTTTGTAATTTTATATGATGTATGCATATATCATCATATTTGTTTTAGTGTAAAATATATATTTATTGTTCACTATTGACATCCAATATTTGCTAAATATCTTTGATATCTCTCTCATAAAAATAACTGCTATGGAATGTTTCCAATCGAGATGTCCGCTATAGTCGATATTTAAAACCTTGTGTTTTGGAAGGCGAATTTTGATTCCAAAAGTGAATCCTCCTAAGGCAATAAAGTGGTAGGGATATCCTCGTCAAGTACTCTAGGGATCTTATCAGATTTTATAGTTGCAAAGTATAATGTGGTTATTTTTACACTATTTTTTTAACATGAAAAAAAACACAAAAATGCAAACTCATTGCTAGTCATAAATTTCTTGTAAACGTGTGCGACTAACAAGTGGAAAGATAATTTTGTGGTTAGTTATTTGCTTAGGTTTAGTCTTACAAATTATAGTTAGTAATTAGCGACATGCAAAAATTGGCTTCCTTATTCATTAGAGAGCTGACAATATGAATATTGGTGTAGAAGGAAGATGTGTCAGAGATCACTATGACATTGAAATACAACCAATGACAAGTAGTTTAAACATTATAATACATAGATTTTGCACCAATGCATACATCTTTGGGTATTTCATAATTAGGTCCTATGATAAACGTATATTTTTTAGGTGGCATGGATGTTTGATTTTGTAGTGCAATTTGAATCTAGTGATTACACAAATTACCTGCAAATGCAAAACCTTAATATCTCCTCTCCAAATATATTAACTCCTTTATGCTTGAGATCTATATCATCCACATAAAAACTTTGATAAAATTTTTCGTCTAAGAAAGGGATGAAGAAGCTATAATTGTTTATAACAAAAAGTCCCAACCCCTTGCCAACATTTTTTCAAGAAAATATGTTTCAAATAAAAAAAATATAAAATTCTTCTCATAAAATAATTTATCATAGCAGATTAATATAATTAAAACATTAAAAATATCAGAGAAAAGAGAAGCCACATCCCAAACTTTCAGATGGAGTTGCAACAAAGTGGCTATTGGGCAACAACTCTGGCTATTGGGTAGCAGTTGGCTTGCGACAACTTGCGATGACTGGTGGTGGCACTTGATCGATGATTGGGTAAGCTCTTCCTCATGTGGCTAATATCCTAAATGTGAATTTGGGGGCTCAGGATTGGAGTGAGGGAGATGAAGAGATGGAATATAAAGGGGAGGCTGATTTACAAAAACCCAAAAAAAAATTTCATCTCTTTATCAATCTTGTCACTCCAATCCGAGTCCACAAATTCGCTTTTAGGGTTACCAACCCCAGAAGAGAATTCATTCACCTGCCGACCAAGTGCTGCTGCCATAGTACGACCATTACCCACCAATCACTTTGTCACTACTTCAATTTTAGGATCTCAGAGTTTTCTCCCTTTTCTCAACTATTTATACTATTTTAATTCTATTGATCTTCCCTGGCTAATTTTTTTTGCATAGAAGAAATTTGGGGTTTTTTTATTGGTTTGAGACATATTTTCTTGAACCATTTTCCGCAAGGGGTTGGGATAATTTATTGTGACAATGATGGCTTCTTCTTCCCCTTCTTGGTGGAAGAATTTTATCAAGGTCGTTTTGTGGATGATGTTGATCCAGAACATGAATGAGCTAATGTAAATTGGAGAGATGTTAATGTTTTGATTTCCGGGTAATTTATGAAATCACTATGAAATCAATCACCCATGCCACTCGAGAAATATATTCCTATCATGGGACCTAATTGTAAAATACCAAAACATTGAGGCATTAATAGAAAACCTATGTATCTTAATGTTTACGGAATAAGTCGCATAACAATGTCATGGGAATCTTTCATACACCTTCCTACTATACATAACACTTCGTATTGTCCGCTCTCTAATGATGAAGCGGTCACTTTTTGCATGTGTGACCAATTATTAACTACAATTTGTGATACAAAGCGTAAGCAGACAATTAACCACAAAATTATTTTTTCAACTTCCTTGTTTGGTCACAAATTTGTAAGAAATTCTCTACTAACAATGAGTTTGCATTTTGTGCTATTGATCATGTTAAAAATTAGAGTCAAAAGCAACCATGTCATACTTCAAAAATCTAATTGGACCCCTAAAGTACTTGAGGATATCGATGTCACTTAATCACTTGAGAAGGATCCTTTTTGGAATCAAACCCACCTGCTAGTACATGACTTCATGCATCTAATTTTGGAAGAAGATGGTCAATATTTTGGTAAAACTTAATAAGAAAAAGAATACTTCAGGGCCTCACATTAGACACACAATCTAATGGTGGGAGACATAGGGCATTATTCTTGACTTTGTTGCCTTGAGAACATTGCACAAATTTGGTATGGGGGCAAGTTAGTCTTTCTAGATTAGTTTTGTTTCTTTTTTTATCTGCTTTAACGAAAAATCAATTTCTTTGTTTTTTTTTAAAAAAATGAAAATTTCTGAAATTAGTCAAGTTAGATTTAAGTGAATAAGTAACCTTGAATCCCATATTCAAAAGTAAAGGCAATATGAGAGAATTCTTAAAGTCACGGACTAGGGAAAAATCTAAAAAATTAATACTCTCTTGATTATGTCAAATTGAATATGCATCTTAATTATACCTTCACACTAGTTCATAAAGCTTGGGATGAAGAGAACGATTTGATATACTTATTTAAATTAGGATAAAAACTTAAAATAATTGCCGAGTAGTTAGATCTTTGTCCCTCATGACGTATTGATATTCCTGCCAAATGGTAATTTAAAAAAAAAAAAAATTTGTAATAATAAGTTGTGTTTTGTGGCCTTGGTTACTCGAATAACTCCATTGGGGTGTTTTTACGCTAGTGCCCTAATGCTATTTGGTTTGGGTATTATTGGCTCAAAGGTTGATACATGGTTATATCCTAGAATGCCTAAGAAAACAATACACTATATATAGTAATAAATTTTACAAAAAAAAAAAAAAGAATGAAGTATGAAAGTTTGAGTCAAAATCCTTAACTTCAAGGACTGTCACGATCATGAATGTGTATGTGATGGTATGAAAAATAAGGTTTAAGTCTACAATAAAATGATATGATTTCTTAATTTGAGATTGCACTAGAGAACGGAGACGTTAAGAAACTTAAGATCTTTTTAGGTAATTAGAATTGTGGATAAAAAAAATATTTTAAAAAATAACTTTTTTCTTTTTATTCTATTTCTTTTATCCTTATGTTTTTCCTTATTCTTTGAATTTTGCTGGTGTCTTATGAGTTCCTTATAGCCTATGCTGTCTTCGACATGATTAGTTGATTTGAAATTGATGAGTTCATAATGTTTGTCGTCTCGTTCATAGAACAGAATACTTACGTTGGTTAGGAAACTAACAAAACATATTAAAACCTTTTTTACAATGAGACATGATTAGTTGATTTGAGATCGATGAGTACATACTGTTTATCATTCCGTTCATAGAGCAGAACTATTACATTGTTTCGGAAACTGGCAAAACATTTTAAAACCTTTTTGACATTGGGGGTCTTGAAACCAAAGCCAAAACAGAGTACCCAAAGATCGGTGATGGCTTGCTACTGTTGACAATTTGGTTATTGCATTCGCAAGTATGTGTTAATGTACTATTTGAGTTGATATATAACTTTATCATGTATGAAGACCTTTATTATGATTATTTGTTTTGATCATGTGCCTTGAAGTGCAGTTTGTAATACTCTTTAGGAGCCTGTCCTTGACAGAATTGCTGCTCAAGGTTAATTTTTGGATTGTTCCTTGATTGGAGCTTAATCTGCATGGAAACAAGGCATGCTATCTCATGCACCAATTACTGTAAAAAATTTGCTGCAAGCCCTTGTCTTCCCATCTTACTGGCTAAGTATGTGATATCATCTTGGAGATTTGACTTTAGGTTTACAAATGATCATAAAATTTGGTCAAGCTTTCCTTGTCCTCTCATTATTTAATTTTTTTAGATTTTTTTTTTTTTTTTTTTGGGAGGTGGGGTGGGGTGGGGGGGACATAGACAAAGACGATCATGAACTCTTCCTGCTTCATTTCTTAAATTCGGCTGTTAATACCTCTTATGATACTTATTCACTGGATCTTTCTTTTGTCAAAAACTCTCCCTGTATAATTTAACATTTTGCTTAAGTTGACAATGAAAGTTTATGGGCATCAAGAAATGTGCATGTCCATATCCTAAATCTTTTCCTCAAGTTTAGTATGCATGTAACACTAGGAAACAGCTGAGGTGGAACATTTGGAATAAAGGGTGTTTTGGCTTTTTGATTCAATAAATCATGTTTCTCTATGGATTTGGCATGGTATTTGTTCCTGAGTTATCCATTGGAATCTCTGGGCACGTCTGAATGATTCTTTTTTACCATTTATTTTGGTACTTTTGATCATAGTGAAGTATTGGACAGTTTCTCTTCTTAATACAATTTATGGATTGTATATTGCAGTCAGGACGGAAAGAGACAGTTCTAGATTTGGCAAAATTTGTTGACAAGGGTGTCCAAGTCAAGTTGACTGGAGGAAGACAAGGTCTGTTCTCTGTTTCATAGACATGCCTATTGAGCTAATCTGCTTCAAGTGATAGTAGCTTCTGAGCGTCTTATTCCTACAAGCCTACTAGTAAAATTGTTGGATCCTATATAGTTCTCGGAAAATTGTAAGAAAGTCTATTAACTATCAATGGAAGAGATATTACAGAAAGCACAAATTTACCTTTTTTCTGTGGTCACTTTATTTTATAGGGTAAACTTCACCATTTCTAAAACATTTTTGGGAAACAATATATCAAAAAGTAGTACAGATGAATTTGCCATTGCTGGCTGACCCCTCCATCTGATTTCATATGGTTGCCAGCTGAAAGTGATGGATTCACCGAAAGCATAAAGTAATCTTACAAGAAGAAACATATGTAGATTTCTCCAAGAAATATTGCATGGCAGAATAGTTTTCTAGTGTTTGTAGAGTGTAATTGCCTAAGTTTAGTGCCTTATGATGATAAACCTTTTCTTTGAATTTCTTTACCTTTTAAGTATCTCGGTGGTGACCATCTTTGAGTATCTATTCTTTTTTGCAATCTTTCATGCTAAACTTAGGTATGTCGAGAACTGAATCTCTCCTTCAAGAATAATAAAATTAAAAGGACTAACATTTGCAGTGTTTAAAAAGAAAATTAATTGCTTTATTGTATGAACACCCTGGTATTTATTTGCTAGAATGCCTCGTCTGCTTTAAGGACCAAAAACAAAAAATTCTTTTGGATTATTACATTAAGAAATTCTCCTGTTAAAAAAACTATAATATTGGCTCCCCTATTTTATCAAAGGAATGAATGACTCCCTTTTCCATATAACTTTTCACTATGGTTTTCAGCCTTTTCAAATGTCATGTATTCTGGTTCTCTACCTGCTTTATTCTGGTTGCTTGCATTGTCCTGTTATTCTAAATTAGCATCATGAACTAAAAGCACTGGATAACAAAGAGATTCCTCAGTTATTTTGTTCTGATAAACCATTAAAATTATTGCCCCTATTTAAGTCTTTTAGTTGTGACAGTAACATTTTGGGATAAAATCTATTTTAGGTTGCTTAATTAGGAAAAATTTCCATTGTTTTTGGCTTCGAAAGATTGCAAGTTCAGTGTGTTATATGAACTTGAGTACACATGTCTCGTTTAATATTTTGCTAATGCACTGTACATATTATTAACTTGCATCTTCCTCAACAATTCATTAGCCACTTGGATTGTTTACATCCTTCTACCAAAAAAATTAAAAAAATTGTTACTTCATATATTCTTGTTTTGAATTTAATCCAGCCAAAAGTAGATCCATTTTTTATAATGCAGTATTGTGCTATGTTTCTAATTTTTTTGACTTCTCTACAAGGATTAAATGGGAAGTACGTGGCCAAAACATTGTCAGCTATCTGACATTCTTTTAGTGTTTGCTGACAGTAATGGGTACGTTGAAGGGATACGATCAGCTGCTTAATCTGGTGCTTGACGAAGCGGTAGAATTCCTAAGAGGTATTTGGTAACATGCTGGCAGGAAATCACTTTTGAGTAGAAAATATATTTGTTTTGACATTTTACATTTTATACATGTTAACAAGTCCTTTTACACTGTTCGCATAGTTTCAGTGATCCTTTCCAGTTTGTTCTGTTGTTACACCAGTTGTAGAGTTCATAAAATATCCTTAAAATTGATATTGCTGTTGGAAATAATCACTTACATGCAAGAATTGCCTTTATGGGGGGAGTTCCCGACAAATTGTATGCCAAAACTGAAGAACTGTTGCCAAATTTGTAAAAACCTGTACTTTTTTTTTCCAGCTGTATCACATCCTATTTGATTGATTCCTGATAAATATTTACATGTACTATGGTGATACCTGCTGTCTGATTTTCTTAGATATTACTTCATTTAAGTTATTATAATGCAACAAATGTAGGTTTACGTAATACTTAAGAGATCAATATCTGCAGTTTTATAAGCAGAAATTTAATAACTGTTACATCAACAAACATGTGGACCGGAGGCCTTTTAAAGTTGAATATACACACACACATATACATATACCTAAGGTGCCTCCATAGGTAACTCGCTATGGAGGCACCCATACATCTCATCATAAAAAGTGTTTGTGGACGATCCGAACTGTTAGTTGTGATCTACACGCTTTGAAATGGCAGTGTCCAAATAATCATGCATTTTCAATACAATTTAATCATATATTGTATAGGTATGAAATGAACGATTTTTCAACAATAGAACAAATAAGCCTTCTTGATTGATGTTGAAAAAGTGTCTAAATTACATATATATTTTTATACACTACCTATTTAGAGTATGGAAATTGCAACTAACGGTTTGGATCGTCTGCATACACCATATATGTTGAGATTTAGAGACGTCTCCATAAGCAGCACTCTATGGAAGCACCTTAGGTACACTTTTTCCTATATACACATACACACATACATACGTACTATCATATCTATTTAATATTCGGTTTCCACATAGGTTGGGGGCAGGGTTATAAAGTCAAAATAGGGAGGATGTGGTGTCAGAAAAAAACCAGCACAAGTTTCGTGCAAAATACTGGAATCGTGGAACATCTGCCGTTATGGTTTTGGGTATTTATGAAAACTGTCTAGCTGAATGACAGATATATGATTTGGGGCTTATTTGGTGAAAGGAGGAGTAAATTTAGTGCGAATCTCCTGTCATCCATATTCTGGATATTGCAGAAGTAGTAGAAAAGCCAAGTATTAAAGGAGCAATAAAGCATCAAAGATACACAAGACCACACTCTCTATAAACAAAGCAAAGCCTTTTGAGATTCTTGAATGGACATTAACATTACTAACTGAAGTAATATCAACAGTACTAGTCAAATTTATGCTCATGGAGTTCTATGACCGAGTATTATGTACCACTTCACTAAATTTCACTGTATTAGCCAAGGACCCTTAAATTGATGTTAACTAGATAGTTAATATATTATCCCATCCAAATTACATCTATATGCATGGCTGTGGGTCAGATGTAGGTCAGATACTACAGTATGCACTTGCAGATCCATAATGTTCTTTAAGAATCTGCTTGGGAATCCAAAGTTCCAAACCCATCGAGGAAAAAGAGAGATCCATGCCCAAATCTACCTAAATCCAAATTAACTAATTTTCTGAGTTCTGATTCCTGAATCAGATTATCTAAATTTATTTTTCTTGTTGTTGAACATCAACGTTAATGTTGAAAGCTAAACTATATTATATGGACAAATGGTAAATCTAAAGGTTTCTCAGTACGCATAAAATGGTGCACAGTATGGAAAAGATAAGTGGGGACTAGAATAAATCATTTATTTCAATAGTCAAACACATTTATTTTTACATAATTTGTGAGAAAAAGAAGCATTGGTCTATATATGTGTGTATATATATAATAGAATTTGAATATATTTATATATGAAACAAAGATTTTATTAGTACCTGTAGAGATTCTACCAAGCAGACGTACTGCTTAGCCTTAGCTTCCTTTTTGTTGAAGTCTAAGAAAATAAGAATATAATAGAAGAAGAGGGCTATATGCAATGCTACTAACTCATTCCTTCTAATGCAAAGTCCTTATTGATGTTAACATAACGTGCATTATCTCCCACCAGCCACCGATGCTTCAAATTATTGAAACTATTCTATAATATTAAGATGAATATGGCTAACCTACAGTTATACACAATTTCGATAATTTGAAGCATCTATGCTTGGTGGGAGATAGAACATGTTACGCTAGCATCAATGTGGGAATTTGTATTATGAAGGGAATGAGTTTTAGATAGTATTATTGCACATATCCCTCTTTTTCCTTTGAGGTAAGTTATCAATTTGTTATATAGATTATTCTGGACTTCATCAACAATAGTGATACACGTATAAAAAGTTATATAAGAAACATCAATTCCAATATTTGGCTTACAAATTGTTACAGTCAAAGTAATTACTTGATAACTACTTTGATGGTATGTCACAAAACACAACTATTATAGATTCAATTATAGCGTAACAAACTTTAATAATTGTTTATTCCAGTTCCTACTGAACACGGATCACAATATTAACCATTTCTTTCTTAATACGAAAGTACGGCCATGACGTCTACCAAATGCTAAAATAAGGTGACAGTTAAAATAATATCAGAAAGATAGTATCCGATAAATGATATCATGCCCCTGGACAAAATAAAAGTGCTTTAGTTCTTAACTAAAATCTCAAGTGAATAATTTAAACACTAGTATTTTTAGATTTACCTATCATGTCATAGATTATTCCTTTTCAAGGGGGACGGTATAGATATCAAGATCACAATCAATTTTCTAGCGTGAAATATGGTTGAGAGGATGTCTCTGTCCTTCAAGTAATACCTCTTGGAGAAGTTGATTAAGGGAGAACTATCCCAAAAGAATAACGGGATATTAGGTAAATCAGTCAATGAACAGAAAAGCCTTAATCGAAATATTATCATTGTAATAGGTCACTTTGATGCTGAGCACTACCCATTCCTGGTTACATCTTAGGTCACAACATCTAAACCTTTTCCCAAAAAAAGGGGTTAGCTATGGAGCAAGGTTCCCCAAAAGATTTGGCAATGTCTAACGGCTGGTTTTCGACATTGACATCAGTCCTTTTATAATTAGTGCCAATTTTCTTGCCGAAAACTATGGACAAGAGGGGGGTTTTCGTAGTCCTAGGTGGTCCGTCATAATCTCCTAGACTTGGGAAAATGTCTAGAAGGGGAAAAGATGGTAAATTGCCATAAGGAATCACCTTAGACTCCGAGGCACATATAAAGTAGAGAGTAAAATAAAATGCATTCGTTTTTGGTTATGTTTTAGGTCTTCTACAATATTTGAATTTGTACTTTTCCTTATAAATCCATCACACTTTCATAACAGTAGATATTTGAATGCCTAAACTAGTTAAATATCAGGAGCTTCTCAGAATGCTTGGGGCATTAATGCCCCACCAAGCTACCACATAAAACTTGTCGTTTAAAATAGAATAAATGGGTTCCTTAAGTACAAATCTAAGTAGGACCTTGTGGGTTTCCTTGAAAAAGTTTCTCACGGAAATCAAGTAACCACATAGAGTTGGGACATGTTTAACGAGAATTGCTCTCATATAAACCTACGGTACTCAATTATTACTACTTGAAACATTAGAAGAGAGCTTGCAGTAGCTTGAGATGAATTCACAAATTTCTTATAAAATATCATCAACAATTCATGTTGCAGTAAATTTATACTACTGAAAATTGCAATAAATGTTATTTGCGAGGTAATTGTAATAAATGCATCCAGCTGATTGTTTTCGTCTGTATTCTTTTACCAATTCTGCAGATTCTGAAGATCCTCTGAAGACTACTGATCAGACCAGGCGTCTCGGCCTAATTGTTTGTTCTCCTTTCACTTTTATTCTTCTTTATTCTTTTTCTTTTATGTGAATTACTTTTGATTGATCTTTTCTAAGCTAAACCCTATTCAAGAAACATAAATGAAGTTATTTTCATAAGTCTTAAGCTGCATATAAAAAAAAACATTTTTATGAGACACTATTTTACTAACTGTGATTTTACTGCCCAGTGACTGCTTGCATTTTGATACTAAATTATCTTACTAGTAATGATTCACATCTTTTTAATATGAACTTTTTCCTTTATGGAATTGATTAATACTCGCTTCTTTATTGTAGGTTTGTAGGGGAACTGCTGTAATGCTTGTATCACCAACTGATGGGACCGATGAGATAGCAAATCCTTTTCTCCAGCCTGAAGGAGCCTAAACCCATTTCAGACATGCCATACTTTGCTCATCATTAGTGATTTTAAGTGGTATGTCTAATCCCTAATCCTCGATTGTATTTGGCTACCTTTTATGGCCAAGGATATTCATTTTTCTTGTTTAATATGAAGGCACTCATCAAGTTGTCTTGAAAGTGGAACAATATGCTCATTATGGGAAGCTACTCAAAGTTTTGATAGTTAACATGTATCTTAATTTCCTTTTAAGTTCTCTCCTTGGATGTTGGAACTATGTGATTGTTTATTTAAATGCTAGCATATGGTTCATACTAGCCCTGGACACATATATTGTGTAATGTGCAAACATTTCCCAAGATTTAGCTTTAGAAGATATCAGGTTTATGGTTTGTAATCTTGGTATTGGTAGCGGTCTCTGTCCGCCTTTTATTGGTAGTATCACTGGGAGTTTCGGCTGTTACAAATTGGAATTTCAGGAGTCTTGGCAACTTCAGATTTTGCTTAAAATCTGATGCAGTATGGTGAATACATATTAGAATTGGCTGATTTTAGTCTTGCACAAACCAAAATGTGTGGAATTCAGTTGTTCTACTAGAATAAATGACTATAACTGGAATAGTTTAAATTCAAAAGAAACATGGATGGCAGATATACTATAAATGTATCAGTTGTGAACATCTTTTTGTTAATTTTGGAAGTCTTCCTTGTTAGAACTTACAAACTAAATGAGATTGAGATATTTAGAAATTTCAAGTTGACAAGCTTCCTAACTAAGAAAGCTTTGAGTTTCAACTTGAAATTCAAAGAAGGAGGTTCTATTGCCGAGCAATTGAATGAGACTCAAAGCATCGTGAACTAGTTGCCTTCCATGAAGATGATACTAGATGACAAACTTCAACCTTTATTACTGCATAGCCTGTTGCCAGATAGTTATAAGACTTTGGTGGTTTCTCTCAGCAATTCAACTCTTGATGGATCGTATCCATGAGTCAAGTTACAAGCAGTCTTTTGAATGAATAATTCAGGAAAAAGTCAATGGATTTTTCTCATTCTCATGCTCATGTTAATGAGAACCAAGGGAGAAGTAGAAGCCGTTATCCTCAAAATAGAGACAAATTAAGAGGAAGATCAAAGCCAAGTAAAGATATCTCTTGTTACCATTGTGGCAAGAATGGACATATAAAAAGGGAATGTCCCAATCTCAAGCGAGAGCAGAAAAAAAATTTTGAAGAGAATACTGAAAGCAAAAAGCGTACAACTGTCGTTATCGACAATGAGATCATATATTTCTTCTCATGCGAAGAAGAGTGTGTCAATTACGCTTGCCAAAACTCAGAATGGGTAGTCGATTCCGACGCCTCCTACCATGCGACTCTTTAGAAGAACTTAGTCACTTTACTTCAAGAAGCCACTTATGGTTCTCTTAAGATGGGCAATAAGGATTTTTCTCAAATGCTTGGGATATGTATGTCTGTATCAATACAAATACTAGAGTAAAAATGGTTATCAAAGATGTGAGGTATGTTCCTGGCCTTCACCTCATTCTACTCTCTACTGGCATGTTAGATGAAGATGGACATACAAGTAGTTTTGGTAAAGGATGCTGGAAGCTTACCAAATAATCGGTTGTAGTAGTGAAAACGTAAGAAATGATGCACTCTTTATAAGACACTTGCTCTGGGAGAGGTTGAATCAGTACAGTGAAGAAAAGTTCTTTAGACTTATGGCACAGATGACCCAGGCATATGAGCAAGAAGGAATTGCAAACTCTCGTGCAACGATAATTGCTTCCTAATTAAAAAGGTACTGCTTTATCCCACTGTGATTATTATTTAATTGGAAAGCAACATAGAGTAACTTTAATTAGAAATGCTAATAAAAGGAAAAGCAATATTTTAGATTTGGTTTAGTCGGATGTTTGTGGATCTATAAATGTGAAAACAATTGGTGGGGCTTTATATTTCGTGACTTTTATAGATGATACATCTAGAAAGGTATGGATTTATGTACTAAAATCCAAATATCAAGTCTTTGAAGTTCTTAAAGATTTTCATGCAAAAGTTGAAAGAGAAATTGGAAAACTCTTGAAGTGTATTCACACAGATAATGGGGGTGAGTAGACTTCAAAGATATTTGAAGATTATTGGTATGAACACGGCATTAGACACCAAAAGTTTGTCCCCCACACACCACAACATAATGGGATTGCAGAAAGGATAAAATTAGGAGTATGTTATTTTTAGCTAAATTAACTAAAAAATTTTGGGGGGGCAGCCGGACAAATGGCATGTTATTTGATTGATTTATCCCCATCTGTCCTTTTAAATGGTGATTTTCCTGAAATGGTTTGGAGTGGGAAGAATTTCCTATTCTCATTTGTTGGTGTTTAGATGAAAAGTATTTGTGCATGTCTCTAACGAGCAAAGGTCTAAACTTGATAACGAGGCAATACTGTGCATTTTCTTAGGCTACGGAAATGATGAATTTGGGTATAGGTTGTGGGATCCTGAAAATAGAAAAATTATCGAAAGGAGAGATGTAATTTTCTTTGAAGATAAAACAATAAGTGACTTTGAAAAAGTTGTATAACCGCATGATACTGACATCTTTTTAGATCTTATCCCTACGTCTGCTAATGCCAAATCCTAATGGTGAGAATATACACGAAGAAGATGGCGAAATGCATGAGGAAAATAAAGAAGTTGAGCTCTAGCGATTCCAGATCAGGGGGAACAACCATAAAATGATGAACCTAAGGAGCTTCAGTTGAGACCACGAGAAAGTGTTCGACAACCTTCAACTCAATATCCCACTACAGAGTACCCTATGATTACTGATGTAGGTGAACCAGAAAATTTTCATGAAGCTCAGGTCTACCAGCACAAAGACAAGTAAAAGAACGCTATGCAAGAGATCGATTCCTTGCGTTAGAACAAAACATATGATCTAGTAAATTGTCAAGAGATCGAAAAGTTTTGAAAGAACAAATGGGTCTTCAAGTTAAAGAGTAATGGAGAGAAAGAAGTCAAGTATACAAAGCTCGTCTGGTAGTGAAAGGTTTCGAATAGAAACATGATAATATTCTCTTGTTAAAATTTTTTCTATTCAGATAATTTAGGTCTTACTCAATGTTGAAAATAACACGTTATGAAACCCGTTATGTTGTGTTATGAAACGTAATAGAAAGTCAACGTTACCTAACAGTCGAAAATAACTCAATGCACTGTAATGGTGCGTTTTTAATGTTATTTTACATTATTTTACGTTACATTACGTTAAATTATGTTATGTTACGTTATTTGCAATAATTTTTAAATAGTTTTAATATTGATTTCGATTATTTATTATGATTGTTAGCGAATTACTGCAGTTTTTTTTTACTTGACGGCTTATTGTTTGTTTATTTGATTGCTTATGCCATTGTTAGCTTATACATTCTTATTTACTTGTTATAATTTCTTTCCAATTACTGAATTTTTTTGTTATAATTCCTTTATAATTACTGAAATTTCTTACTTACTAATTAAATTGAATTCTCAGCTAATCTAAAATAAACAATTAAAAATAACATAAATTGAGCATTATAAAATATAAATTACAATACTGATAATAATTGAAAATAAATTTGAAATATTGTTTTTTAATTTAGATGATGACTGAAATTATGGGTGTGAATGTAATTTAATTTATGCAGGTAAATATGAGAATTACTATGAAACTTGTTAGAAATTTAGAATTAATACTGGAATATAAATTTTTTATATTTTCTTTTGGAATTTTTAATTCAATTTTCAATTTATAAAATTTAATTTGTATAGTTTTATATTTATTTTTAATTAAATAAATAGAAAATCACGTAATCTACGTTATGCATTACGCTATATGCTATATAATCTAACAGAGACAAAACGTTACCGTTATCGTTATTTTAAACATTGGCCTTGCTGCATATCTGGAATCTAGAGATTGAGAAATTAGATGAAAAAACTGCATTTCTTCATTGTGATTTGGAAGAAGCAATTTACATAGAGCAACCTGAATGCTTCAAGGTAAAGGGGAAGAAACACATGGTTTGCAAGTTAAAAAAGAGTCTATACGGTCTCAAGCAAGCATCTTGGCAATGCTATAAAGTTTGATTCCTTTATGCTTGACCATGGATATAAGGGGACATCTGCAACCCATTTTGTTTTATATTAAACATTTTCATGATAATGATTATTAATCTCACTATATGTTAATGATATGCTTGTTGTTGGAAAAAATCTTTTAAAAATTGACAGGTTAAAGAAAGAGTTGAGCAAGTTTTTTTTAATATGAAGGATAAAATTTCTCGTAATAGAAGAAGAAAATTATGTCTATCACAAGAGCAATACATCAAGCAAATACAAAGAAGTTCAACATGAAGAACTCTAAGCCAGTAAGCTTAACTCTTGCAACACATTTTGAGCTAAGTACAAACCAGTGAAGCCACTGAGAAGGAGTTTATGAAGAACATCTTATACGACTCAGCTGTCAGAAGCTTAATGTACTCTATGATATGTACAAGATCCGATTTAGCACATGCAGTTGGTATGGTAAGTGGATTTCTTGTCAATTTTGACAAGGAGCATTGGAATGCAGGATGGATCCCAAGGTATCTTCAAGTTCTGTTTATGTTTTAGTGGTGATAATTGAAGGATACTACCATAGTGATGGTGGTTGATAATAATGGTAATGTGACGATGATGAAGATATTTGAGGGGTGCGAGAAGCCTGGTACTGAGTTTTGGTGATATGATGAGCTGATGTGGGCTTAAATTCCCTTAAATATTGGAGGAGGTAGGATTAGGGATTCTAGGACATTGCATCACCTTTAGGGAAACACACGTTACTCGAACACTCCATTTGCACAAGTTGTTACTTGAACACTCCATTTGCACAAGTTTTTACAATGTCAAATTTGGACACAACATGAATCTTTCTCATGACTCAAACATGGCTTCTGTAATGAAAAGGAAATACGACATCCCTATAAGGAAAGTATATGTAAAGTAAACGAATATCGTGATTTTTTTTTTCACTTCAAACTTTATCATTTTTTTAAAAACTGTGTAAAGATACTTGCAAGCTATGGAAATAAATGTAAAGATAGGATCAATGTTTAAAATAACGATAACGATAACGAAACGTTTTGCCTCTGTTAGGTTATGTCGCATATAGCGTAATGCATAACGTAGGTTATGTAATTTTCTATTTATTTAATTAAATATAAATATAAAACTGTATAAAATATTTTTTATAAATTGAAAAACAAATTTAAAATATCTAAAAAAAAGAATATAAAATTATTTTGTAATATATATTCTATTCTAATTTTATATTAAGTTTAACAATAATTTTCACATTTATCTTCATAAATTATATTAAGTCTGCAACCGTAATTTCAGTTATTATTTAAATAAGAAAACAAGATTCCAATATTTTTTTATTTCAATTCCAGTTATTATTATTGTTGTAATTTATATTTTGTAATATTTAATTTATCTTATTTATAATTGTTGATTTTAGTTCAGTTAAAAATTCAATAGAATCAACAAATAAAATATTTCAACAATTGGAGAGGAATTACAATAAGTGAAGGAAATAATCGCAAATTAACAAGTTAGCAATTTCACAAGTAATCAAAGAAACCAGCAACTAATTAAGTAAGAAAATTATAGCAATTTGCTAATAATCAAAATAATAATTAACAACAATATAGAAATTACTAAAAAATAATTATAAATAACGTAACATAATATAATGTTCGTAATATAACGTAAAATAATATAAAAAATGTACTGTTATGGTGCACTGAGTTATTTCCAGTTACGTAGCGTTGGAGTTCTGTTAGGTTACGTAACGCAATATAACGGGTTTCATAACACGTTATTTTCAACATTGGATAGGATTAGGTGTATCAATCACACTAAGAATATGAGAAAACTCCAAAAATTTATATTAGGACTTAGATGAGTCTCAAGATTATTGTTAAAGGGCGGTGAATTACTTGTGATCCCAACTTTAGCACCAATCTTTCCAATAAAGTGAAAAAGGAACAAGTTTTTAGACAAAAGAGGGAGATTTTGGAGGAAAATCTTAACTTTATATGAAAGTTGGTTGCAATCCGGTGGATTGGTGAGAATATCTAACTTCTGTGCTCGATTGGAGGAATAATTTTTTTTTTTTAAAAAGAGTTTTAGTTACAATGGAATTGGAAAGAGGTAATAGCAGGGGAGAAGAGGGAGTTGGAAAAGCGTGTAGGCTTAAGAATCTAGACTCTTGAGACTTCAGAGGGAGGGGGTCAGACTTGTAAACTTGAGAGGGATAGACGTGTAAAAATTATGAAAACTAGATTTTGTTTTTGTTTTCCCAAGGGGGTTGGGGTGGAGGGGGGGGGGGGGGGGGTGGCAACCTACCTTGGGCTTAGGATGGGTCTGCCCTTTCTTACTTAATAGAGTGCATGTTGAAGAAATAAATCTCTTGAAATTACATTTCTAAAATTAGATTTATAATGCAAATAATAATTTGATAGGATATAAATGCCAAAAGCTTTGGATGCAGGCATGTAAGCAAAAGAAGAAGAAAAAAGTTCTTCCCAGATTGTGTATAGTCAATCAGCCAAGTCACTCAACCATGGTCCGTGTAGAGGGAGAGAAGAAACCACATTTTCCACCCAAATCTCCTCTCGCTGCTATCTCCTCTTGGTGCTTCTCTTTTCCCATACAAGTTCAAGTATGTGTGCAAGTGCGAGCATGTTGATACTCAATGCCACACATTACTTTTTTGTCGTGCAATGAGCAATAAATGGTTATAGTTATCTCAACACATTATTCAAAGTGAAACCTAAGCTTCTAAGTTATAATTTATTTTTGCTGATTTAGCTGCTTCTGTGCAACTCTTTCATGTTTTACTTTTAAAAGTTTAAATATCATATAGAAGTATTTTAAAATGATGGGGAAAAGAGCTTGATGACTAAAATATCATACTAGCAGCTATTAGTTTTAAATAGGAGGGATAGAGAATATAATCAAATTAGTTTTGTAGTCTTTTAACCGTTGTTCTAAATATTGGGATTATATCGGATGGGTTCTTTTCATGTCAGATAGTGGATATGGGACAATTATTGGGTATACTAGCTCATATCTGACGTTCATATCAAACATTATATATACACGCCAAATATCTAAATTTGATATCTTTGAAGTAATTTAATTTCATCTAACTAGTATGTTATTATATATATATATATATATATATATATATATATATATATATATGTATGTGTATATATAATAAAGGTATTCAAGGACATATTAATGTATACAAGTATAACATAATAAAATAAGCTATATTACAGATTCAACTAAATTTGAAAACATAGATCATAGTAGTAATTGAGATTTAGGCACCATAAGTGATGGGGACAATTAAAAGCTACAATTTATTAGGATCTGATTAGTTTTTATTAGGATTTAAATTTTAGATTTGATTATATTTGGTTTTATTTTGTTTAGATTTGATTTGATTTGTTTGCACGTGATGCATGTAGAGTTATCTATATATTACTCTATAATCCTGGTTTTAAAGAACGATGAATGGAATGTTTTGAGACTATTAAGAGCATGTGATATGTTTTCTAATTCTTTTCACGAGTTATTCGTGTAAGAGTGGGTATGTGATTTGCTTGGGTGCGAGGCTCAAACCTTATCTCCTCACATTAAATCCTAATTCCACATCTAAATCCTTATTTCACCTTTAAATTCCCAAATCTCCACCATAAAATCCTAGTTCATCTTCCGTCATGCATCATATTTGGTATCAGAGCTCAAATCCACCATCTCCTTCCAACTTCTTCGTGTTTTTATTTTAGTTTAGAAAAGAATCAAGAAAATTCAAAGAAAGAGAAAAAAAAAGGAAATTAAAGAATGAAAAAAAAGAAATTTAATCAACGATTTTAGAGAAAAAAATTGGGCAACTCCCTCACCAATGTTCTCGGGAGCCCACCCTCCATCGTTTCTCCCAACACTGAGCCACCTCATCGAAGCCTCGCTATCCTACATCCACTGTTGGCCAGAGCCGGCTTTGAAACCTTTTAAATTCGATGGGAGCCATGTCGGGGACTCTTCGACTCCTTCCCATGACAGGTCTTCATTGCCACTTCTCCTCTGCTTCGTGACTACCTCCTCACTCCCTATTCATCCGTCAATCTCATTGCAGCCGTATATAAACAACTTCCAACTTAATTAATTCAACAACTTCGTAGCCACTGGAACCCCCCTCCCACCCCAACGATCTGGCTCCCATCAAGCTCCTTTTATCCCCATTGTCGGAGCTTCACCTACCCAGTTTTGCCCATTGTCGGAGCTTCAATAATTCACCTACTCGCATTGATATAGAAGGTTGATTGCAGATGAAGGGCTCACAATTGCTGTAGACCCAAAATTGGGTTTGATCTAAAGTTTTTAGATGCGATAGTTATTGCATGCTCTATAGTCTCAAAACATTTTATTTTTCGTTCTTGAAAAGTAGGAGTTAAGAGTAATATATAGAAAATCCAACCTCATGCAAACAAATCAAACTAAATCTAAACATAATAAAATCTAATCTAATCAAATCTAAAATTGAAACGCTAATAAAAGCTAATCAAATCCTAAGGGTATTTTGATGATTTGGAGTCCGTTTGAAGCCTAATTGGCATCTGATTGGTACCATATTCACACCAGTGAAGATATTAGGTATTTCCTAAACTTTAGTTCACTGTATTTTGTAGTTTTTTAGGGGATTTATATTTTTTGGCCAATGGATCGACACTAATGAAGACTTCAAACAACTGGAGTGCGATATGATGTGGTACCATATTTTTATGGTTTTCATGACCGCAATGATTATGAAAATTAGGAGAGCTATTTGGGACAATTCTTTCATTACATTCTTTTGACTTCCGAGTAGGAATACCATTATGCTCAATTGAAATTGGTTGGAGAAAGTTTTGCTTGGCATGTTAACAATTATAAATCTCGTTCAGGTTGGGATTAGTTGCAACTTTTTTGTACATGGTACGCTCCGCATCTTGCCTTCAATTGTTAACCAAAAGTTTTTACGGCTAGACAACAGTGCTCTAAGTTTGAAGGATATGAATACTTGCTCACCAGTGCTCTAAGTGTCCTTTCATCAAGTGTTCTGGTTATGGAGAATTTCAAAACTCTGGCTATCAGTGCCTCTCGAAAAGTCCAGATGCCAGCATGCCTACTTTGAGAGTTTAAATGATATTATTATTGAAACCAAATCCAACATAAAACTTGTCACGTTTCTAAAACTTAACAATCATATTTCTAAATGTGAATCTTCATTGTTGGAAGTTATTGTTGCATCGTTGCTAGTGCTCGAAGAAACTTCCTAGTAGCTTATTGATACTTTTGGAGATCGTTTGATAGAAAAGATTGTGTTGTTATTATCGTTATTGCCAACTATAAGATTTCCCATATCCATGAGATTGCTTGATGTTTATGATCAATTTCAGATCTTTTTATGACAGCATGTATGTCTACAGGAAATTAGCTTTAGTCTAGTCAAGGAACACTGAACCCCATTCGTGATTACTAATATCTTGATAGGATTCTCCATATTACATTTTCGGGTCTTATTTTTGTAACCAAGATTATTTCATCTGCCAAGATCAAGTTGTCAATGAGCGAATTTCAGAAGTTACTACACTTACGCATCCTTTATTCACTGGAGGTAAATGTTTCCAAGTCGTAGAGAATTGATGGGAACAATTAAAGACTATGATTTGTTGGGATTTGATTATTTTTGAGGGTTTTCAAATTTAGATTTGATTAGATTTTGTTTTATTTTGTTTTTAGATTTGATTTGATTTGTTTGCATATGGTGCATGTTGGGTTTCATATATATTGCTATGTAATTTTGTTTGAAACTATTGAGTATGTGATGTGCTTCTTTTCAATTCTTTCTCGAGTGATTCGTGTGAGAGTGAGTTGCTTGGGTGTAAGAACCAAACCTTATTCCTTATATCAAACTCTAATTCCGTATCCAAATCCCTAAATCTCCACGATGAAACACTAGTTCATCTTTAGTCCTACATCAAAAAAAGAATAATAGTTGAAAAAATTGGTAGCAATGATAGTAATAATGAGAATGACAATATTAGCAACAAATAAACAATAATAATAATAATAACAGTAGCTGAGTAAGAAAAGATGTAAAAGGAGAAGAAATGGAAAAAGAAAGGAATTTTGGAAAAGATTTTGAGTCTTGAGTAGTAGTTAAATAAGCTCCCATTGTAGATCTTTAGCATTTGTAACTTTGTACATGTTTACCTCTCAAGTTTCCACAAAAATAATTTTAAAATCTCATTTACCCAAGTGGAAATGGAATTTATGTTTTTCCTTATACATGAGAATAATGGTTGGTATGAATATCAAATTTATCTTTATGTTGAAAACTCAATTGAAAAAATGATCATAATGCCGACACGTTGGGGTGACATATCGGGATTGTATATCGAGCGATATTGCAAATATTGACCTATATACATATAAAATAAGATTATCCATTTTTAATGTATTATTTCGGCTGATCCCAAAAAACGATATATGAGAGGATTTATCACCGTATCAGAGATATTTAAAATAACATTTTTAACAAATCAATTATGAAATTTTATGAGGGACACATCTATGCAATTGAAGTGTAGGCGCAAGCCTTACATGGTTAACACATAACTACTAATACGACTATTTAGTTTGAATAATATAATAGTTATTACCATTTATCATTTAATCAAAATGTTAGCCATCATAGCTAATTTTAGGGACTGATACAAATAGATGTGTTCTTAAAATATAAGAGTGTTTTAAGATACAAGTTAAGATGGATCAGTTTGGAGGAGTAAGCTCTACGTACTGTATAAATACCTTGCGGCCTCTCTTTCTGGGTCTGCTACTGTAGCCCTTACAGCAAGAAGCGGAATACTAATAATTTTCCAAAATATACATAAAAAATAAAATAGTTCTATAAAACGACCTAGGAGAAAATTATTTCCCAATCCCAACATGTCTTACTAATCTGAATCGTACTAGGTATTATGCTTAATCCAATTCCGGACTTGGCAAGTCTGGAATTGCCTTCACGATGAATCAGGACTAGCCAAGTTTGGATGCAACGCCTTATAAATTACGTTTGCAAACCCACCCGGTCGCCTCTTTATTCTTCTCTCCTTTCTCCCAAACTCGAGAACCTCTGCACCAAGCCCCCAAATCTCTCCCCCTCCCTCTCCCTCTCAAAACCACTCATCCTCTCGCAATGTGCTCCATGCATCTATCCTCTCTTTCTCTCTCATGTCTCCCTCCATCAACTCTCTTTTCCTCTTTCAAAACCGTCTCCCCCCTTTCTCAAATCCTTATATAATCTCTCAGAACTGCTCTCTCTCCCTCCACTTTCCATTTGCCCTCTCCTCTTTCAAAGCCATATCTTAGAACTCTCTCCCCTCACTCCTATCAAAACCACCTAATCAACGCCACCTCATCAACTGACACTTCTCTGCCATAGTAGACAGTTGAAAGAAAGGTTAGTTTTTTTTTAATCTTTTTTATTGTTATTTTCAGATAAAATGAGAAATGAAGATATTCGTACTAAGCTAAGTGTATCTCTCATCGATGAGAAGATGCGAGAAAATACGATGGTTTGGTCATGTGCAACGTAAACCTACAAATGCACCAGTTCGACGAGGGGAGTTTATCAATGTAGGACAAGTTAAAAAAACGAAGGGAAGACCGAAGAAAATATGGATGGAAATGATACGAAAAGATATGGATTCTTGAGGTTGTGATACGAAAAGATATGGATTCTAGAGGTTTAAATGAGGAGATATTACTTAATAGAAATGAATGGAGAAAGACTATCGAAGTGATCGATCCGGCGTGATTCTTTTTATGGTTCATGTAGCCTACCCCAAATACTTGGAATAAAAGGTTTAGTTGTTGTTGTATTTTCTTGTATATTATTACATTTTAATATGCTAAACTAGAGAATTTGCTTAGTTTGTATTAAAATCTAGTGATGATTAGAGTAATTTTCAATTTGAAACAAAAGATTAAAAATTTAAAAATCCTATTTCGGAGGACTAAAAATTCACAAATTATCATTTACACATAAGAATGAAGGCTTGTTAAGTCTTTGATTTATTAAATATTTTTTGAAATTTTATGTACCACGATGAATAATTCTGTCTCTCTAGTTTTTCGCTTCAACAGAACTTTAACATTTGAAGCAGATAAAAAAAACCTAAATATATTGATAGCGATATGAAGATGTTATTGATGAGAACATCAAATGCATATAGCGAGCTCTGTGAGAAGGTTGCAAAAGCATGTAAAATCAACCTCATCGAGTATAATATTACTCTGATATGTGAGTGGCCAACTGCAGATGAACTTACTGGTTATTTTGGATGATGATGATTTAGGTGCAATGTTGAATTTATATAAAAAGGTTCAATAAGTGGATTTATCTATTAAGGAGTTATTGCAAGTTAATTTGACTCATGTGATTGAAGAAGAATATTCTCGTATGCTTGATATAGTGGTGGTCTCTACTAGATTTATTTCTACTGCAATGCAATCATTACATAGAGAAAATGACTATCCATCACAATGGGTGGTGTATGTGATTTAGTTTGTGTTATGCG
Source organism: Dracaena cambodiana (assembly GCA_036321105.1). Lineage (NCBI taxonomy): Eukaryota > Viridiplantae > Streptophyta > Magnoliopsida > Asparagales > Asparagaceae > Dracaena > Dracaena cambodiana. The sequence goes on along the minus strand of JAYEPQ010000008.1, from coordinate 21,756,459 downwards.
AAAAAAAAATTAAATTGACTGCAAAATGAAACTTATTATTATGTATAACATCTGTAAAGTTCTAGTATTTGGAGTCGATTCAACATATATACAAATGCAGATTGGTTACAATGATTATTACGATTCCATAGATTTCTTATATATCCAGCAGCAAGCACAATTTGAGCAATCGTTAACATTCATTTAAATTATATGGGTCAGACACTAATTAACTATCCAAGTTACAAGAGGTAATGATTTATTTTTCTAGTAGAGTTATATTTGGCTCTATCTAATTAATTAACTCTTCTTCTATTATCATCATTATTCATAATTTTGTACTATATGAGAATATTGGTAGAACGAGATATGTGACATCAAATCTCGATAATTGTGGAACAAATTTTTATACCACAAATACAGTGCAAATATCAATGTCACAGTGACGTCTTACTTTAAATGGTCTGGTTGAGCAACAAAATGAAAGTGAGGATGAACATTTGGATGACGATGATAATGCAGGGCATGATAGCATGCAATAGATATGCACAAGTTGAGGGTGATGATGGTGACGAATGGATAGATGAGTCATATGTCAATAACGAATATGTTGAGTTTGAAGATCTATTGCCAAATGAAGTTCAAGATGATATATGGATACGTTTTTTTCAGCTGAAGATTTCAATTTGGGTAGAACTAGGTGAGCTTCCTCTGGCTGCGAGCGATAGTTTGAAGATCAATGATATATTTAACTTGAAGACTTTGGTGCATGTCATTTCTGAGTTGTTGGTGCGATTGGGGAGCGAAGGCTTGATGTTTGAATTTAAAGAGTTTTTCCAATCACTAATAGGGAAGCACGGGCTTGAAGCGTCTTCTCCACCTCTAGTTTCTCAACCTTAATCTCTTTCACGTCTCCAAGTCAATCACCATGAGAGGAGTTAGCTCATAGCAATGCATGACCCTCACAACCTCCACTAGGACGAACTCTGGGCAAGGTTGGACCTTCATAGTGCCACCCCAATCTATAGGCTAACATAATATAAAGGAACACGATGCCGGACCTTCACAGCCTCAACAAGGCAAACTACAAAGAAAGTTGGACCTTTGCTGTGACATTGCAAATGAATGTGCCAGCATAATGCAAATGAAGCTGTTGCTGGATTCTCACAGTACAAAATCCAACATGGCGATGTACCACCATTGCATCCACAAGCCCAGCTTAAAGCTGTACTTGGCTGAGTATGAAGATGCCAATGATCTGAGATACCTCGGCATGGCCTCATGAATTAGCTTGTTATATATGTATTTTAGTTTAACTAATATGTGCTCTTCGAACAATTTCAGTTTTATGATTTTTATTGATTTTTCTAACATGTCAACTTTATTTGAAGTTAATTTATCTTCATTTCCTTATTTACTTTTTTATAATCTCCTTAATAATTTTTTTATGTTTGCTCAACATTTGAGTTGTTGAATAATATTGATATATAGGATGATATTGAATTGAGGGATGAATTATGACTTGAGTGTATTTGATTTGAGTTGAGGGTCTTGATTTGAATTGAGGAGTTGATGGATGAGACTGAATCATGGAGAAAGAGAGGTAGAGATGGTCAGAGAGGGAGATATTGGGAGAGGAAGAGAGAGGGCAGATGGAGAGTAGGGGAGGAAGAAAGAGGGTAGATGGAGAGAGGAGAGAGATTGGATAGGGGAAGAGAGGGATTGGTGGAGGGAAAGAGAGATTGAAGGATGGAGATAGAGGGTAGATAGAGAGGAGAGATATTGGGAGAGGGAGGAGAGAGAGATATACTGGGCAGAGAGAGAGAGAGATCGACCTAATATATTAGTTGGTTGTACCCAAGTTTGGATTCCTCTTTAGTAGTATCTGGACTTGGAAGTTCGGATTCAACTTTTAGTTGAAAAGTTGAATCTTGTCTTGGCAAGTCCAAAGAACTGAATCCGGACTTGGTAAGTCTGGATTCAATTATGCTAAAGCTTAATTAGAATGCGGGTTTCGCAAGTACGGGCCAAAACCTAAATCCAGACTTGCCAAGTCTGGATGATTAATCATGTTTAGGAAATATTTTTCCAGCGAATCGATTTGCTTTTGATACGTTGTTGGAAAATTACTAGGAAAAGTGCAAAAATTGAATGCCATGGAATAGTTTTAATTGTGTGGGCTTGGCTAGAGAAGCATAATTCCTTTTTCGAGGCATTAGATCATTAGATAACCATGAATTTATTAATACTGCCTTCTTTCAAGGACTGAAATGTACTTCTTTTAAAGCAAGAAGGGGAAAAGTACTAGAAAAAGTTACCAAAATCGGATGCCATGAAATAGGGATACAGATTTTTTTTTTTTTCTCTCTGGAGGCATTCATTGACTGGAGTTAAGAGTGCCTTCTTTCTGGTACTGCAAATGCCACGTAGTTGTCAATTGTAGGAATGGAACCTCAGTTTCTAGGTTGTTCCTATAAACTTTTTTACTGTCAGGCCATCTAACCAATATGCCTTGTTAAAGTGTTGCATCTAGCCTGCTTACTGCTTCTCTCTTCTGTAACATGTCCAATTACATATTTGAGCTTCACACTTTCATATGTTTGATGAAGGTTGTAGAAGATCTCACAACTAAGCTAGTTGTATTACTAATGCAGTTCAGTTTCTGAGGCGAAGTTCTTGATTCATTGTGAAATTGGGAGGGATCTCAGGTTATCGAAAACTTATATTTCACTTGAGGACATCAACAAGAATCACGCAAGATAGAAGGATTAATTACCGGAGAATAAGCATGGCTTGGAATCAATGGGTGAAATCTTGTTTCAAGACTTGGATGCTGTGTCTGGTTTTGGATTCGAGGGCTTGAACCTGACAATGGAGAATTATGTCTCACTTATTATGACTTGTGAGTTATTGGAATTAGTGATGAATTACAATATTATGAATTAATAGTCCTAATATCTGATTGAGGTGGGAATACATCAACAGAAGAAAAATAGAGAATTTACCCTTTGTTTTTTTTTTTTTTTTTTGCCGGGGGGGGGGGGGGGGGGGGGGGGTGACATTGTGAGTATGAATTTAATGGCTGAACTGCTCTACTTTTTTCTCCCGCACCAATTTATTTCTATAGGAACGGGAAGGGAATATTAGAGCAGCATTGTGTGTTCTTTGTCCCTTTGCAAGTGGTGGTACATTGAAAGTGATTAGTCACAGAGAGGCAGAATATTTAGCTTTTTGGGCATGATTTCATTTATCATTGACTTTTTCCCCCATACTTGTAGTTGCTACTTCCGTTGATTGGATTTGCAATTTGTCTTACCAAGGGTCAGGTTGGTGACATTGTGAGTTTGAATTTAATGGCTGAACTGCTCTACTTTTTTCTCCTGCACCAATTTATTTCTATAGGAACGGGAAGGGAATATTAGAGCAGCATTGTGTGTTCTTTGTCCCTTTGCAAGTGGTGGTACATTGAAAGTGATTAGTCACGGAGAGGCAGAATATTTAGCTTTTTGGGCATGATTTCATTTATCATTGACTTTTTCCCCCCTACTTGTAGTTGCTACTTCCGTTGATTGGATTTGCAATTTGTCTTTATTTCTGCGGTATCTGAGCAAGGGAGGGGTTGCATTTGTCACATTGCCTCTATGATATTTACGAAGATTTTACCAAAGGTCAGGTTTGCTGACAAAGTTGAGCTAGCTTTTGATCAGTTGCCATCTCAATCTACATTTATGTGGGTTTGATGCCTATTAGCTGCTGCTTTGTATCAGTTGCCAGTTTAGAGGGAAAATGGGTGGGCTTTTCTGTTGATCTTTGGCTGCCACGGAAATGCCCATATCTACAGCCTGTAATCATGGATGCCTATCAGTGGCACCAAGAGGTTCTTGAGCAGCTGCACTTCAATAGGAAAAATGGGCACTTGAGGGGTGTTGGAAGTAAAAGGTCTCATATTATGCGAGTCTGCGTCTGCATGATCACTACGAAAGGAAACAAAAAGAGGGAATATGAAGAGAGCATTCTGCAAGTCGTTTGATCCTTATGACCGTACGAGTTGTGAGAAAGCAGATTTATGAAAATATTTCTCTTCTTCCACAGCATTTCTTTGGCCTTGTCAGAAATGGGTCCTTTTGGCTTTCTTTGTCTGTTTTACCTCTTATGTTCTAATACGTTTGCTCTATTATGCCCCACTGGTGCTGTCTAGTCTAGTTTGATGGTCACTGCTCTATTCTCAGGAGAAGTCTGTGTCTCATCAGTGATTCGCGTAGCTTTTGTGCACCCATTCATGAACTTGCTAGTCACAAACTAATTTGCGAAATTGATTATACTTGGACTTGTTTCATAAAAGTAACGAAGTGAAGGTCATGCTGCACAGAAGTATAATGCTACACTGAGCTATTATTCGTTGCTTGAGAAATGAGAAATGCTAACTTGTATCAACTATTTCTTTCATGTGACTTGTTGGATTTGTTGATAAGCGAAAATTACAAGACATTTTGAGGTTTAACATCCGGAAAAAAATACCTTTTTGTTTCCCGTCACTTTCTGGATTTAATTGGTGCTGTTTACTTTCTTGTAGCTCTTTATTCATATAATTATTACCATGCTGGTAAGGTCTCTTTCAAGGTTTTAGCCAATATCAATATATATTTGCAAATACTATATTGGGTTTTGAATTATTGGATACACATTATTCCATAGAATATCAGCCTGAAGTCCGATGTTGCCGATATTTATGATATTGGCTATGCTATATTTCTGGTATTGCTAATACCAATACCATAAATCATTGGATACCAGATTTCTATATTTTAAATTTCTTTACTCATCTGCTGCTCAATTTTATTTCCTCATTCACTTTGGACCTCAATCTTTGTGGATGGGCCATTTTCTCCTCAAGATTTCAGAGTAGCCAAGCATGTTCCTGGTCACCAAATTGAGTGATGCTACAGCTTCTAGTTAAAACTTAATCTAGTACACTCTGTGTTCATAACATTCCACTGGTGATAACTATCAAGCTAATTTTCCAAACAAGGAAACGAATGTGCGAGTAAGCATAGATCAAATGGCCACAAAACTTTTACGTTTTTTGCACAATGCGACAACAACAGTAGAAAGTGTCAACTTCGTGATATCTGTATACAACCAAAGTCACCAGTTTGAGAGGAGTGTCGACTGCTAAATGAATAAACAGGGAATATTAGAGATAGGGCTAATGAGCATGAATACAGTATAAATGGATATCGTAGCTGTTGACTTTAACATATGGGTTCATGCCCATGAACAGCTTTGAATGGGAGAATGGATCCATTTAGCGGGGTCCAAATGTTAAAAGTTTGAGGTGAAGATTTTTCTGTTGTACAAATTCTCAGCTTAAGAGGGGAATTATTGCAGTTTGCAACACTTCTAGTCCGAAGCACAGTGTAACTAACGCCTCTGTTTTTCGGCTCTACTTTTTTTTTTTTGCTTTCCAAAACGAAGGATACTACTTAAATACTACAAAATAATCCAACAGTTTAGAATAATCGTAACTACTGTTATATCAAGATGAACAAATATGTCTGAAACTGAAATGATTTCATTTATATAGAGAGTTGATTATATAAAATGACACACTGCTCTAAATATTTACACAAAAGAATCAAAATGCAAGAGAGTTAAAGCAGCGCCGACAAAAGAAAACAGAAATAAGAAGTATGAAGTGCCCACGTAGTACTGTACTAATATCATCTACTCGAAAATCTGGTCGGTGAAGTAAGAGTTGTTGTTTGGAGCGATCTCCCCTTCTCTACTTCCATGATCTGGGCTTAAGAAAATCTAGAGGATTAAATCCAGTAAGTAACACAAGAGAAAGAAACGTGTGTACTATTATAATACAAAAATAAATAAAAGAATATACAAATAAATTGCATTGGTACATAACATATCATGAGAATACTGAAAATGAATTACGTAAGACTATTCATGCAAATAGCAGACACAAATCATGTAAAAGTGATAAGTCTATGTGAAGTCCCTATTAGTATGTAGATAAGGAGATAAGTGTCAATCATGTTGCATATAACAAGAACTATATAAGTCATCTACAAGATTTATGTAAAATTTAACAAGTCTATATCATGTTAATATTCAAATTGAAACTCAATGATGGATAAGATAGCGCACAGTTTTTTCATATTAGACAAGTGCTCGTGCATAGCCGGGACCCGGCCTCAAATTCATAGTGCTGAACCATAATACACCGTTGGGTGCTTACAAGTCAGATTTCGTTCAATGAAACAAGTAACGGGCGTCACTCATATGGTGACTCATATATCAGATGGTGGCTCAGTACCCCCCGGTGCTGCTAGAAAAAGACCCTCAGCACCCAATCAAGAATCTGGCAACAAGATCCTTATACAATACAGTACTTATCCATTATATAGTTTTTCCAATTTTTTCTATGTTAGTAATACATAATGTATATGATATACATGAATTAATAGAAACATGTGACCTTTCATGTCAAATTGTGTACATATCTTTTTCACATGAATCAAGATTTGGGATCATGTACACATGTATCATAAGGATACTTCATGTCATGTAATAAAAATACAATAACTTATTCTCATAAATAATTCTGCCTTCATGTATCATGTTGATATTTACTTTTCATGTTATCATAAAATGAATAAGTATTTTTAAACTTGTCATTATGCTATCATGGAATAAATAATATTTAGAAAATTCTAAATCTGCAGTCTGCAAATTTGACTAAGTCTGTAGATCTGCGAATTTGGAAAAGTCTATAAATCCGCGAATTTGGCTAAGTATATAGATCCACGAATTTAGCTAAGTCTATAGATCCGCGAATTTCGTTTTGTCTGTAGATCCGCAAATTTGACTAAGTATGTAGATCTGCGAATTTGACTAAGTATGTAGATCCGCGAATTTGACTAACTGTGCAGTTTGCGAATTTGCTAAGTCTGCAGTCTGCGAATTTGTTAAGTGTGCAGTTTGCGAATTTGCTAAGTGTGCAGTCTGCGAATTTGCTAAGTGTGCAGTCCGCGAATTTACTAAGTGTGCAATCTGCGAATTTTGCTAAGTATGCAGTCTGCGAATTTGCTAAATGTGCAGTCTATGAATTTGTTATGTATGCATATCCAAAATGATCTAAAATTATCCATAAAAATGAATCATATACTCATAATACAAATCAAATAAGAATTTCAAGAAAGAATCAAAGAAATAAAGTGTTATTTGCACAAAGTCCTTAAAACAAATCATATTCTCAAAATACAAATTAAATAAATCCCAAGAAAGAATATGTATGTTACTTGTACTCAAATACGGTTTAAAGAGAGAATAAGAATAAGGTGCTACTTGCACCAAATTTATAAAAGAATTATGTTCTCACAATACAAATCAAATAAATTCTAATAAAAAACATGCATGTTACTTGTACTCAAATACGGTTCAAAAAGATAATAAGAACAAGGTGCTACCTACCTCTATTCCCTTTAATCTCTTTTGTTTTAGCAAAGCCTCCCTTCTATTTCCTTTTCTCAACGAACCAGAAGAACCAAGAGTAAAGAGTGATTTTTGTTTTGTTCCTTGGTAAGAATTCTCTTTGAGAGAATGAGGTCATATATACGTAGGGGCATTTTGGTAACCTTGTTCTCTAGCCTAGTCCCGAGAATTCTTGCATGTATGACAAGTGTCCAACTAGAGTGCCACCTCTCACTCTCCTCTGACAACTCATCACCACTAAATGCTAAAGGGGTGACTTTAAAAACTTAATTAAGTTTGGAGGTATATTGAAAGAAATTTTTAATCTTGATAATTTATAATTTAATAAGCATAGTAATTTTAGGGTGTTACATTCTACCCATCTAACAAAAAAATTTCACTTTCGAAATTCCAATTCAAAACTATGCTAGTGTACACAAGTACTTATTGTCATGTAAAAATATATTCTAGTAACATTCCTGATCATGAAAATAGCCTGATGTCATTCTCAAGTTCTCGAGTATAATCCCTTAGTGATCATGCATCCCATATTAGAATTTGTCTACTTTTGATAGATTCACTATTCTGTACTTTCACCTAAGTATCTCCTTATCTATGATACACAAAATACATTATGAATAATTTCTGTTTTTGGTAGGAATGATATTGAGTAGACAAGATTTTCAATTTGTTCTCGAATATTTTTTTTATTTGGGTGAAGGAATATAAAAGTAGGATAAAGTTTAATCATGAATAGCTACTACTAATTCAGGGTGTCATGCCATCCTGATTAAGTAATGGGAAAGATACAAGTGATAAAGATTTTTATAAAGTCAACTTATGTGGTCCTATTATCTAGTGGTGACAGACACTAGAAGAGAAAATGAACCTCAATTATTACAATGTCGATGTAATGGAGTAGCGAATGGTAAAAATATAAGATTGGAAATGAATTCATGGTTAGTTACAAAAATTCAATTACACAAGATTATCCTATCAAGTGACTGCAATTACTGGCACCAGAAAATAAATCTCTATAATTGCCTCACTAACTCGATAAGAGTTGTGATATATAAAAGATTCAAAACATGAACTACATTAGAGTAAAGTGCAGATGAAAGATACAAAATGGCAAATGGGATTGACCAACAAAAGTAATGGAATAAGACAATCGTTTAGAAATGTAAACTTAACTTGAGAGTAAGATATAAGGTCATATTCTGACTTGATAAAATTTATCTTTTTTAATTATAATTTATTATCAATTTCTTATCATCTACTTTCAATCCACTAATTCTCAACCTTTTGAGATCTCTCTGTATCTTTACACTCACCCTTCTATGAATTTTTCCTTATCTCCTAGTTCGTTTGCTTAACCTCGTCAACTATGCTTGTTCTGTCAAGTCTACCAATACCGATTACTGTAATTCACCAATATTTATATCTTAATCCTTCTTTTTTTTTTCTTGAACTACATACTCATAATCATATCTCCTACATTTAGTCTCCCCAATCTTCTAAAAGAAACGCAAGCATGAAATAATTTTTTTTACCTTTCTCTGGAAACTTAAGGGTAAGATCCAAGTTCAATTATTTTTCCATTTTGTACCAATATATATCATAATCCCTAGCTTGAGAAATCACTACAAATCATCATGCCTCCAGTATTGTCCAGAATTACTAGCACTTGCACTGTTGTCGGCCTCCATCTTAATTTTTCAAATGTCTAATTTCATTCCTCTATTTTGACATATTCTACTCCTTTTCTAGTTAGTTTAGTCAAAAAGATGCCATTTTTGTAAACTTTTGTACAAACTTTATGTAATACCCAGTCATCTCTTGAAATTTTTGAATTTCTAATACTGATTTTTGACACAAACTAATCTATCACAACCTCTATCTTTTTAAGATCAGCTGATTACACTATCTCTAGATATTATATGGTCTAAGAAAGCAATCTTACTCAACCAAAATTTACATGTACTCAGTTTTCCATATATCTTTTGTTCTCTTAGAGTTTGTAAAACTATGCTCAAATATTTAACATGCTCTTCTCTATTCATGAAGTAGATCAATATATCGTCAATAAACAACACCACAAATTTGTCTAAATACTGAGCAAAAATATAGTTCATCAAATTCATAAATACTGTTGGAGTATTAGTTATCCTAAACGACATCATCAAGTACTCATAATGACCATGTCTAGTCCTAAATGCAGTTTTTAGAATATCTTCTGTTCGGACTCTTATTTGATGGAATCCTGAACGAAGATCTATCCTCGAAAATACCTATACTCCTTCCAGTTGATCAAACAGATCAGTTATTCTTGGCAAGGGATATTTATTCTTGATCATTACTGCATTCAAACCTCAATAGTTTATACAGACTCTTTGACTCCCACTCTTCTTTTTTGTTAATAATATTGGAGATCCTCAAGACGAAACACTAGGTATTACAAAACCTAATTTCAACAACTCGTCCACTTGCCTCTTAACTTCTTCTAATTCCATGATTTCCATTTGATAAAGGGTTTACAAACTAATTCAGCTCTGGAGCTAATATCAATAGTGAATTCTACAGCTCTTACTAGTGGTAATCTAGATATCTCTTCAGGAAATATATTTTAGAATTCTGACACTACTGAGATCATTCTTTCTTCTACAACCTATTACTGTATGGAAGGTGCTCAACTAATCTATGCCTAAAATAACATCATATTATCCTCCACTTATAACAAATAAATTGGCACAAAATTCATTAATCACAAAGGAACACAATCTATACTCTTTATTAGTTATGATACTACCATTTCCGATCTTAATGTCCCACCTCGCATGTAAGATAGTGATATGATAATTTACTGCAAACGTACAATGTCAGTTATAGCGCTATACAGGTCGTCCCACAGAGATTTCAGGTGTTTTACAATTCTTACTAATTCTATAGTCTAATGGACTAACAAAGAATTCTAGGTTGTATTTGGGAGTTATTCTAATTAGTTTTGGATCTAAAATCCACTAGTTTCCAACCATATATTTACTTCTATTATCTTCTTCTATCATAAAAATTTGATTTTTTTAGTTTAATCTTTATTTAAAGTGCCCTAAGTATAAACTATCAAGTGGTGTGCAAGTATAACTCATCAAATATACTACTTTTCATAAAAATAAACTAAATCATTAGATAATTCTTTAGATAAGATGAAAACTAACAACTTCAAACCCTAAGTAAATATAGGCTATCAAGAAACTTAATTCAAGTATAATCTATCAAAATATTAATCTTCTTGTATTTTAATCTTTTCATAGAAAAATTATGTCTTTATTTATTTTATTTAAGAAGAAAATTCTAGAGAGTAATTACATGGTGAATTCTAGTTTCATCTATATCCTAGAGCTAAGCGAAATTAGCTACTTATATTTCTAACAACCAGAATCAAATTTTTATTCATAAAAAGCAATTAAATCTAATCTAGAAACCAAATAAATCTAAACTCGAAAGCAATTAAAATAAATTAATTAGGAAAAATTGAAAAACAAAGAAAATTAGTTCTGGAGTCCGGTATTGTGACCGTCACCGCTTCAACAAAACCTTAATTTTATTAATAAAATCCGAGTATAAATTATCTCCTACTTTTACTATGATTAATCTCTACATAAAACTCTAGAATAAAAGAATACGGCCAATACATAGACTTCTAAACTCAAATCCTAATTCTAACAGAAGTGCAAAACAAATTACATTAAAGCCTTCGAAGAAAACTCAGCCTGTGGGACCCTCTTTGTGCTGCCAAATGGCGGCAAAATGCCGCCAATTGGCAGCAATAATATAAGAAAATTGCTTAAATTTTCTTCCGCATGAGTCTCGTATCATGTTCTTTTGATTCTCTTGACTGTATTACACTTTGACTCTCTAAACTATTTTAATCTTGAAACTTTGCTCTCTTTGAACTCTTTTATAGGATTTGTTTCCTAATCTGGCTCTGATTTCATGCCATCTCCTTGTAGGAGTTGGATTACCTTAAAAACAAATTAAAAAACCCGAATAGCATTTATTTATATACAAAAATAGATAAAATATGGGAAAAAATACAATATATGATACTCATCACACCCCACACCTATTTTTTGCTAGTTCTCGAGCAAAACCTAAACTTAAAAAGAAAAAGAAAAATCCTAACTCACTTTCGTAGGAATTGTGATTGCACTTAGTATGTGAAACAAGTCTTTAAACCCTTAGATTACTCTCGTGGACGAGTTGTATATCGTGAGGGTTTGTAGTGAATATACCCACAAAATTCGTGAAGAAAATAGATTAGGAATAAAGAAAAGAAAAATAAGAATAACCAAAAATCAAGAAAAATAAAAATTTTATACGAATTTTTTTTTTAATATTTTCATCAATTAATCTCACCAATATACAAACTCAAAAATGCATTTAGATTATCAATTTTCAAATTGAACGTTATATCAGATACACTTATCATTTTAATCAAAAATTTAAATCATATTTTTCGATACCCACTAACAGATAATCCATTGGTTCCTATATATCTACGTGCATATGTGTTAGTCTAGTTCAGCCTTGGACTCCAACTCCAACTCATAATTCATCTTCTCTCTCAAAATAATTTTTTTCTTTCTTTTTTTTCTTTTTTTTAAAGAATATTTCACCTTTCATTCGAATATTCATGCTTACTTAGGCGCAAAGTTGCCAATTACTCGGATCATACTCTTCTTCTTTTTCACTCTTAAGGCATTGCCTTACTACCAGGCACACCCCATTATTTTATCACTTTTGAGACTATTGTCTTAATATCAGGGGCACTCCATTTTTTATTCACTTTTTTTTAACTTTCTTTTTTTTGTTTAGAGAGAAGACTTACTCAATCATTATCATTTTTATTCTTAACCTAATAGACTATTGTGAAGTGAAAAATAGATATATACTTGCCTTAAAACTACTGTTAGCGATATTTATTTTTCAGATTTTAATCTTTTTTATAAAATTCTGAGTGTATCGTCCAGTCTGCTCTCCTATCCAATTTCCAATCTAAATTTATTTTCTTTTATATATAATTAGGTTGATCTATTGATAAAAATATATAAAAAAAAAAATTCAGTTTTTATTGTTTATATTTAAAAAAAATAGTTAGTTATCCTAAAATAAAGAAACAAAAAAAAAAATCTAAAAATAAAATAAAAAATCTAAAAAAAAAACTAAAAATCCTAAAAAAAACGAAGAAAAAATCCTAACCTTCTCCCCCACACCTAAACTCGTGTATACCTTCATACATAAACCAAGTATGGTAAAATAAATATGAAAACTATTATACAAGTACTATATAAATAATGAGTCATAAAAAGTTACGATCTCAATATCATCACCACATTAATGCATGGAAAGAGCTTACGACCTCTCGACGCTTTCCACTTTCATAGTGTGTGCATTTTAAACGTGAAGTGGGTACATTATTATATCTCATCATTCTCCTACGAGTCACGAAATTACCTGTCTGTTTCTTATGCCGTCCTTGCTTTTTCTTTGTCCACATGTAAGTATTAATAATTGGGTTGAAGAATTCTTCATTATAAACTTGTCAATTATCGTTAGTAACAAACATACATATAGAAATATTATGAGGTGAGAAGAGTGTAATATGATCAAGTGAATGTGGTGGTGGCCCTTCTAACTCACAAAGTAATGTGAACTCCTCTACAAACAAATCCTCAAAAGTTTGCTCATAAATCAATGGCACACTTGCATAAGTATCATCATGCATAGAATCAGTATGTGCCAATTTATCTAATAATATGAGCTCATTTTTGAAACTTTGCTCAAATGAGGGTTCATCATCAGTGCAAGAGGTTGAATAAGAGTGCAAAATGTGAATCATGTTGAACTCAATGAGGGAGCTCGTTTTGTGATCATCCATATTGAATATGTTTAGTGTCACGGTCATATTCCCAAATGATAGCTTCGTGAGGCTACTCTTACAATCAATTAATACATTTGATATTGTAAAGAATGGTTTACCCAAGATAACGAGAATTTGATTCCGTAGATTGGAGATTGGCTCAGTTTCTAAAATAATAAAGTCTACAGGAAAGATAAACTTGCCGATCTTAATGAGCACATCTTCAAGCATACCAAATGGTCTCTTGATTGAACGATCAGCAACTGTAATATGACCTTAGTAGGTTGAAGTTTTCCTAACCCGAGTTGCTGATAAACAGTGTAAGCAAGCAAGTTGACACTTGCTCCTAAATCAAGCAATGCCCTATCAAATGTAGTATTCCCAATGATGCATGGGATTGTTGGGGAACCTAGATCTTTGTACTTGACATGCAAGGAGTTAGAGAGGATATGTGATATATTTGCAGTAAAAAAAACTTTCTCAGTAATATTTCTTGCTCGTTTTTTAGTACACAAATCTTTGAGGAATTTGGTATAAGTAGGAACCTGTTGTATAATATCAAGGAGTGGAATATTAACCTTCACCTACTGAAATGTTTCAAGAATCTTTTCTACTTGCGGTGAAGGCTTTCTAAGCCGATTTGGATATGGTGTTTTCGGTTCAGAAATAGGTTCTTCCAAATGATCATGTGACGGTGATTGAGGCGATAGAGATGGTTGTGGAGAAATGGATGGAAGAGATGGTGTAGCCTGCGAGATAGTAGGAATGAGATCAGAGGGTATGACTACATTATTGTCCACTTGCTTGCCAGATCTGAGCGTGTGAATGGCATTGTATTGGTGGACATGTGACTGATTGGAGTTTGAGGAACTTGTATTAGGGTTTGTTATGGGTTGACTTGGAAAAGTACCCTGGTTATGTTCACTCATCTAACTCGCTAATTGTCCAACCTGCTGCTCTATATTCTTAATAGATTAAGAGTTCACGAGCAGTTACTGACCTGCACTTTGAATAAAATCAGTTGATACTTTCACAAGATTTTGCATGTGTGTGTCAATGTTGGATATATGCGTGTTAAACTTTGATTGAGACTTGAAAAGATTTTCAACGTTCTTCTCAAGTGACTGCAGTTGCTTTTCTTGATCATTATTAGACCCTTATTGTAGATGTAAGTGGTTTCGTGTATGTGATCTATTATGGTTGTTATCATAATTTGAAGCGTTTGGGTGTTGATAAACACCCACATTTGGTCTTGAGAACTGACCATTAGCTGGAGTCTGCATGTTAGGGTTAGGGGCACCCTGATATTGCCCCTAACCCCATGAGAGATTTGGATGGTTTCTCCAGCCAGGATTGTATGTAGGAGCGTATGGATTGTTCATGGGTTGTTGATACAAGGCGTTAGCCTGTTCAAGTGTGGGACCCATGTGATTCATTAATAATGGACACTCCATAACATGATTTAGAGTTCCGCAATTAAAACATGTGGGAACTTGAATTTAATTTACCTGACCCACCGGTGGAGCACTAGGAGTCTACAATGCCTCAATTCTCCTCATAAGGACTGCAATCTTAGTTTCGGCAGCTATAGAGCTGTCGACACTATGGATCCCACTCTTATGCGTAGAAGTTGATGCACTAGGCTTCTCAGCGGGACTCTCCCACTGCATAATCTTCCACGATAGGTTCTCAAAAAATTCTCATGCTTCATCCTCGTTCTTTCTCATGAACTCCCCCTGACACATGAACTCAAGAAGAGTTTTGGATGTGTAATCGAGTCCTTCGTACACGATTTGATACAACCGCCACTTTTCTATCGTATGGTGGGGGCACTGAGCTAAAAGATCCTTGAACCGTTCCAAGTTTTTCCAAAAGGATTCTCCCGACACTTGACGGAATTGATTGATTTGATTTCGAATTCTTACCGTTTTATGCGTGGGATAATACTTCTTAAGAAACACCATAACGAATTCATCTCAAGTAGTGATTGAATCAGTAGGCATACTGTACAACCACTTCTTGGTATTGTCCTTGAGAGCAAACGGGATGAAGTGGAGTCTAATTGCGTCCTCCGACAAGTGTTGCAATTTAATCATCATACATACATCTTGAAATTCACTGATAAAGAGATGCATCTTCTGAATCAGAACCAATGAATTTAGGAAGCATACTGATGTACTGCGCTTTTAACTCATAATGATTACCCGCTGCATGTGGAAGTTTGCTGCATGTGGAAGTTTGATGATGGTAGTAATGTGCGCAACGGGTAACATCGATTATGAAGGATCGTAATCGGTTGGTCCATCTTGTCACCCATGAACAAATCTGATCTCACTAGTCGATCAAATTGATCACGGGTCCAATGTGGCATGAACCAGGGACCGTGAGTGTATGCGTGAATTTTCTAAACTAATGTAAGAAGTGAGGTGTGGTGGAGATAAAACGGTGTAATAGATATGATCAAAATAAAAGATGTGATTCCTACTTTCCTAATTATTCTTTTTAAAAATATTTTACAAACCAGGAAACCCTAAACATAGAGACAGGGAAATTTGGGGGAGAAACTCACCTGAACTGCCGCCAATTGGATACTGTTGCATCCAATTAGAAGCAAATCCAGAGAGTTTCACTCTCTGGTTTCTACTACGCAGTCCTGAAGTCCCTCTGATCCTTTTGGTTTTTTTATATCTGCAATTTCTGATCTCTGCACACTCAACGCACACTGTTAACCCTTAAAACGTTAGAAAAATCAAGAAAAACACCGTCGCTCTCCGGCAACGGCGCCAAAAACTTGATGTGATAATTTACTGCAAGCGTACAGTGTCGGTTGTAGCGCTCTACAGGTCGTCCCATAGAGATCTCAGGTGTTTTGCAATTCTTACTAATTCTATAGTCTAACAGACTAACAAAGGATTCTATGTTGTATTTGGGAGTTATTCTAATTAGCTTAGAATTTAGAATCCACTAATTTCCAACATATATTTACTTATATTATCTTCTTCTATCATAAAAATTTGATTTTTTAGTTTAATTTTTATTTAAAGTACCCTAAGTATGAGTTATCAAATGGTGTACAAGTATAACTCATCAAAAATACAAATTTTCATAAAAATAAACTAAATCATTAAATAATTTTTTGAATAGGATGAAAACCAACAACTCTAAATGCTAACTAAGTATAGGCAATCAAGAAACTTAATTAAAGTATAACCTATCAAAATATTAATCTTCAAGTTCTTATATTTTAATCTTTTTATAGAAAAATCATATCTTTATTTGTTTTATTTAAGAAGAAAATTCTAGAGAGTAATTACATGGTGAATCCTATCTTCATCTACATCCTAGAGCTAAGCGAAATTAGCTACTCATATTTCTAACAAGCAAATCAAATTTTTATTCATAGAATGTAATTAAATCTAATCTAGAAACCAAATAAATCTAAAGTAGAAAGCAATTAAAATAAATTAACTAAGGAAAAATTGAAGAACAAAGAGAATTACCTCTGGAGTTCGGTATTGTGGTCGTCAACCCTTTAGCAAAATCTTAATTTTATTAATAAAATCCAAGTACAAATTATCTCTTACTTTCACTATGATTAATCTCTACATAAAACTCTAGAATACAATGATACGGCCAATATAATAGCTTCGAAACTCAAACCCTAATTCTAACAGAAGTGCAAAACTACAAAATTACATTGAAGCCCTCAAAGAAAAATCAGCCTGTTGGACCCTCTTTGTGCTGCCAAATGGCGGCAAAATGCTGCCAATTGGCTGCAATAATATAAGAAAATTGCTTGAATTTTCTTCCGCATGAGTCTCGTGTCTTGTTCTTTTGATTCTCTTGACTGTATTACACTTTAACTCTCTAAAGTATTTTAATTTGTAGTTTTGCTCTTTTTGAACTCTTTTATATGATTTGTTTCCTAATTTGGCTCTAATTTTATGCCATCTCTTTGTAGGAATTGGATTACCTAAAAAACAAACTAAAAATACCCGAGTAGCATTTATTTATATACAAAAATAGATAAAATATGGGAGAAAAAAAAATACAATATATGATACTCATCAGATAGTAAAATTGATAAAATTGCGAAAAACAAATATGCTAGTGATGAAACTGTGTGATGTTCCGGAATCAAATAAAACAGTGGCCGGTACATTGCCAATTAAAATCATACCTGCCAACTTCCTTCACATTCATCAGCTTAACTTACCCTTTTCTCCATTCTGTTCCTCCTTAGGCTCTGGCATGAGCTTGTTGTTAGGTTTTCGAAGGCTCTTTCTGACCTGGTCCTCGTATCTTCTGGGTTGATATGGTTGTTGGTCTGGCTTTTGGCTAAAATGGGACCCTAGCTTTCGTCTATTGTTGGGTTTTTGGGCGATCTCTCAATTGATGACTAGCGGATCCGTAGACCAGGCATAATCTTTGAACTCTTCTACACATTTTCTGGGTATGTCCTAGTTTATGACAATGGTTACATATTACTAGATCTCGATTTGGCACCACCTGCTTCTTTGCTAGTGAGCCATCAAATTTCCAGGCCGATGGGCTCGCTCCTTGCCTATATGACCCCTTTAAATGCCACCGACCTTTTATTCGCCGCCCTTAGGAGGTTCACCATTTTGATTCTCTCTTGTTTTGGTACTGCAACATCCTTTCTAATATCATTCTCATCGTTTGTTGTATTTGTGCTGCCCTTTGTACCATATTCCTAAGCTGAAACATTTCATCCGTTGATTTGGGCTCGCACTAGCAAAAAATTGTGTCGTCATTGTTCTATGACGTACCAAGGAAATTAATCAGATGGAGTTTCAAGATATATATTCCACATGAATTAGAAATAATAGAATAGGTACGATACTAAATCTGATGGATATCAAAAATAAGAAAGAAGTATCAAGAGTGTATCTTAGATATATTTTCATGTGGCAGTAGTCATATGGTCTCCCACCTAAACCTAGGCTATGAGACCAAAGTGTAACGCTCCCGTTTTTCAGCACTACTTTTTTTCACTTTCCAAAATGGTGGACGGTACTTAAAGACTACAAAATAACCCAACAGTCACAGGATCTTGGAATAACCGTAACTACTTCCATATCAAGATGAACAAATATGTTTGAAATTGAAAGGATTTTATTTATACATAGAGTTGATTATATAAAATGGCACACTGCTCTAAATATTTACACAAAAGAATTAAAATGCAAGAGAGTTAAAGCAGTATCGGCAAAAAAAATACAAAAACATGAAGTGCGAAGTGCCCAAGTAGTATTATACTAATATTATCTACTTGATCTGGTCGGTGAAATAAGGGTCGTTGTTTGGAGCGATCTCCCATTCTCTATTTTCATGATCTGGGTTTAAGAAAACCCAGAGAATTAAACCCAACAAGTAACACAAGAGCAGGAAACATGTGTACTATTATAGTACAAAAATAAATAAAAGAATATACAAATAAATTGCATTGGTACAAAATATATCATAAAAATACTGAAAATAAATTAAGTAAGACTATTCATGCAAATAGCAGACACAAATCATGTAAAGGTGATAAGTCTATGTGAAGTCTTTATTAGTATGTAGGTAAAGAGATAAGTGTCAATCATGTTGCATATAACAAGAACTATGTAAGTTATCCACAAATTTATATAAAATTTAACAAGTTTATATCATGTTAGTGTTGAAATTGAAACTCAACTGATCGATAAGATAGCATGTAGTTTTCTCATATTATACTAGTGTCCGTGCATATTTAGGACCCGACCTCAAATTCATGGTGCAAATCATGACACACCACTAGGTGCTTATAAGTCAGATCTCGTTCAATGAAACAAGTAATGGGCGTCACCCATATGGTGACTCATGTATCAGATGGTGGCTCAGTAACACCCGGTGCTGCTAGAAAAAGGCCTTCAACACCCAATCAAGAAACTGGCCAACAAAATCCTTATACAATACAGTACTTATCTATCATGCAGTTTTTCCAATTTTTTCCATGTTAGTAATACATAATGCATATAATATACATGAATTAATGGAAACATGTGGCCTTTCATGTTAAATTATGTACATATCATTTTTACAAGAATCAAGAGTTCAGAAATCAAGATTTGAGATCATGTATACATGTATCATAAGGATACTTCATGTAATGTAATAAAAATAGAAGAACTTGTTCTCATAAATAATTCTGCCTTCATGTATCATGTTGATATTTACTTGTCATGTTATCATAAAATGAATAAGTATTTTTAAACTTGTCATTATATTATCATGAAATAAATAATATTTAGAAAATTCAAAATCTGCAGATCCGCAAATTTGACTAAATCTGTAGATCCGCGAATTTGACTGTCTGTAGATCCACAAATTTGGCTAAGTATATAGATCCGCGAATTTGGCTATGTTTGTAGATCCGCGAATTTGGCTATGTTTGTAGATCCGCGAATTTGACTAAATATATAAATCCGCGAATTTGACTAAGTATGTAGATCCGTGAATTTGACTAAGTGTGAAGTCTGCGAATTTGCTAAGTGTGCATTCTGCGAATTTGCTAAGTGTGAAGTCTGCGAATTTGCTAAGTGTGAAGTCTGCGAATTTGCTAAGTATGCAGTCTGCGAATTTTGCTAAGTGTGCAGTCTGTGAATTTACTAAGTGTGCAGTCTGCGAATTTGTTAAGTATGCATATCTAAAATGATCTAAAATTATCCATAAAAAGGAATCATGTACTCATAATACAAATTAAATAAGAATTTCAAGAAAGAATAAAAGAAATAAAGTGTTATTTACACAAAGTCCTTAAAAGAATCATATTCTCAAAATACAAATCAAATAAATCCCAGAAAGAATATGCAGGTTACTTATACTCAAATACAGTTTAAAGAGAGAATAAGAATAAGGTGCTACTTGCACCAAATCCACAAAAGAATTATATTCTCAAATACAAATCAAATAAATCCCAAGAAAGAACATATATGTTACTTATACTCAAATACGGTTCAAAGAGAGAACAAGAACAATGTGTTATTTGCCTCTATTCCCTTTAATCTTTTTTGTTTTAGCAAAGTCTCCCTTCTATTTCCTTTTCTCAACGAATTAGAAGAATCAAGAGTAAAGAGTGATTTTTGTTTTATTCCTTGATACGAATTCTTTTTTAGAGAATGAGGTCATATATATACCTAGGAGTATTTTGGTAATCTTGTCTTTTAGTTTAGTCTCATGGCTTCTTACATGTATGACAAGTGTCCAACTAGAATATCACCTCTCACTCTCCTCTGGCAACTCATCACCACTAAATGCCTTTAGAAACCTAATTAAGTTTGGAGCTGTATAGAAAAAAAAATTTAATCTTGATAATTTATAATTTAATAAGCATGGTAATTTTAGGGTGTTACACATAATCTACACGGTATCTTAAAACTGCTAGATTTACATCAATCTGTGAATTTTGGTGATAAGAGATTTCATTTTCTATAGCCTGAGAGGATATTCTGTAGCCTGAGAGGATAACAACCAGAGAATTACAGAGGATTTGCTCTTTGTTTCAGTGGTTTCCTTTTCTTCATCATCTTCCTTTCCTCCTTGTTGATCAAGCTTTATCCAAAAATTTAGCATGAAGCTGTACCTCGTCATTTTCATGTCCATCGACACATCAAAGATAAAAGTGTTTTTATTTTTGGGTTAATTACACTCAGACTCTCTGTACTATGAAGGGTATATAACTTATCATCCTTAAAATTTAAAACTTTCACTTAAACTCCTTGGATTGCAAAAAAAAAAAAACTGACAGGAAAGTTCAAACGAAAATATTTTTTCTACAGTCCAGAGAATTTAAATGAGAGTTTAAAACTTTAGGAATGATAAATTATACACCCTCATACTACATGAGATCTGAGTATAATTAACTCTTTATTTTAATTAGATTCGGAAAATAACCTTAATGTCTACTGAAAATGTTGAACTGGATGAAGATCAAGTACCATCAAAACTCGCTATCCGTATCACTTGGCACGATGCAGGCCTTCATCACTACAGCTGGAGTCGAATGTACACATTTTCCTAGGAGCAGCAATGCCATGCTGAAGATATTAAGAGCAACCAGTTGGGAGAATAATAATCCATGGACTTCGATGGCTCTTGTTGAAAGGCCAAACTTTACTATTGTTTAGTATTGATATGTACAACTGTAACATAACCGAATTCTGGTTACTGAACTGAAAGGGCTTCCCCATAGAGTTTGACGATATGATTGGATACCTAGTTCAGCATGGTTTACAATTTGTGTCCCTAATTAGGCTTTGTTATCAGCAAACTGATGAATGTTTTGCATAACAAAGACCATTGTTACTGTAAATATCAGCATCATGGTGATCACTCTTATAAAATGGGTTGACTACTCCACAACATTTCGGTATTTTTTTTCTATCACGGAGAGCGTCTGCCAGGAGTCATCGATCATTTTAGGAGCGTTCCTTCTCAGGTATGTTGAAGCTCTTCGACGAAGGATGTTCATAAATCTGATCGATCAACTTTGTGCCACCAGTTGGTTTGGATGTTGTCGACGATATGATAGATATTTTACAATTCGGAGGAATTACGGGACGGTGAGCCAAGGGCAAGTTGGGGGAAGGTCCATCCCAAAGAGAAGAAATCAGGGAAATTCTTAAAATTGATTCTGGACCGGGCTGAAAATTTGGAGTTAAGGTGATTTTGAGAGTTTATAGGACACACAAGGGAACGAAAGGAGGGAAGGACTCTCATTCTGCATTTTCTTGATTGATTTTTATTTTCTTGTGGCGAGGCGCCGGAAACGACACAGCAAATTTGTGGGAGTATTAGCCTTGGAATTTTTTTAATCTCGTTCTCATAACTTGCTTGTCCCTTGTGTTATAGTAAAATTCCTTTTCGCTTTCTTCTACGTCTCCTACCTACCTGCAAAGCTAGCGTCTCATGCAGATGCTAGTTCAGGAGATAGATTAATCAGAGCCTGCATGAGTCTTGATCCCTGACCTAGAAATTGCACAATTTCTTGCCCATCATTTCAGTGTTGAGAGAGACCCAAGCTTACTCTTTTTTAGATAGGCATCTAGATGCTGACTTCTCTATTCATTCACTCCGTTTAGTCTCTCTCTCTCTTCTCTCTGTTTCTTTTTTTTTTTACTAAGTTTAGCCCTTTTTCTATTCATATTGTAAGCTCTCTTCTATTTTATTTTTCACTTCAACATTTCAATTGCTCCTATGCTTTGGGAAATAACAATGTTTGCTTCTTCTTCCTTTCTTTCTTTTATATATATATATATATATATATATTTTTTTTTTTTTTTTTCCTTTTACAAAATCCTTACTATGATGCAAATAGAGCTTGATTTTTAATCTATTGTGTATCTGCTAAGAGTGTTGAGACATACGACTCGAGATTTTTACTCGCTATTTGTGTTATAAAGTAACACCAGATGAATGTTCGAACCATAAACTTACTTGCCAAATTTTATAAAAGATGGTAGACCTTTCATTCCTTACTAGCATTAAAAAAAATAAAATAGAATTTAAGAAATTGCGTAAATTATTAAGCTTCGTAATATGATTTAATGGCTAGTATGTTTTCTTGTTGAGCAACGAAAGAGCAGAAAATTTTCTCATCAAGGGATCCACTATATCTTCGTAAACCCTTTCTTCTATGGTACAAAATACAGTACAACACTACACGGGAATTCTACAGTTTTTTACGGACTTGCTCATGTTTTACCATCCGAGGAAGGCCACACGTGCGAACAACATGCTGCACGTGCCATCGCGGAGCTGTCAGAAAACCCTAGCCTCTAAATTATTCCTAATTACACAATTACCCTTTCCAAATTCCTTCTTCCGTTTATCCCGCTAATCCTCCTGTACACCCCGGGAAAAACTCCTCTTTTTCCTATTAAAAGAAAGAAAAAGCACTAACGGCGCCGTCAGAACTCCGATAAGGACGTCTCTAACGGCGGCGTCACCGGCGTCGGAATCTTCTCGAAATACTCCCTGATACCAAAGCCTCTCTCCCCGTTCCCGTCACCGCCCGGCAGCCTAACCGCTTCGTCCAGCTCCTCCGAGGTTGCAAAGTAGGGCGGTCTACTCACGTCGGTGAGCATATCCCATCTGACCCCCTTGAAGAAGGGGTGCTCCTTGACCTCCTCCGCACCACCAACGTAACCAAGCCTCTTGGTGGGGTCCTTCTCCAGCAGCCGTCCGATGAGATCCGTGAGATCCGATCTCTGCCGTCCAACGAACTCGACCTTTTTCATCAGGACGTTACGGAACGTCTCCTTTCGGTTCTTCCCCTTGAACGGCGTCCTCCCAAACGCCATCTCGTACGTCAGAATCCCCAGCGCCCAGAAATCCACGGAGAAATCGTGGCCGTCCCCTCTGACGATCTCCGGCGCCACGTACTCCTCCGTCCCCACGAACGAGTTCGACTTCTCCGCACCCGACGACGACGGCGACGAGATGCTGCTCCGCCGCCGGCCCACCGGCGACACCCGCGCGGACTTGGCCTTCGTCAGGTGCTTGAGGTTGTCGGCGGCCCCGAGGAAGGGGATCCGGGTGAGGTTGCGGCGGTGCTTGGGTGGCTGGGGAAGAGGGACCTGCTGCGGCGGAGGAGGAGATTTGGACGGGGCGAGGGGGAGGTGGCGGGAGAGGTCGAAGTCGGTGAGGACGAGGTGGCCGTCGGAGTTGATGAGGATGTTCTCGGGCTTGAGGTCGCGGTAGACGATGCGGAGGGAGTGGAGGTGGGAGAGGGCCATGAGGATCTCGGAGAGGTAGAAGCGGATGGCGCACTGGGAGAAGATGCGGTCGGAGAGGGAGTGGCGGAGGGCGTTGAGGTCGCCGCCGGGGCAGAAGGGGAAGGCGTAGGCGAGGAACGAGGGGTCCTCGGCGGAGCCCATTAAGGAGGGGAGGAAGGGGTGATGGGAGAGCCGGGAAAGCACCGACAGCTCCCACCGTGCTCGGCGATCGGCATCGGGCTTTGCTGTCGGGGAGTTCTTGTCGATCACCTTGAGCGCAAAGGGTGGGCTCGACGAGCATGAGCGGTCGATGACAAGAAAGACGGTGCCCATTGCGCCGCGGCCGAGGACCCGGAGAGCGATGAGGTTGTCCAGGTCCAGATGGGCCATGATTAATGTTGATGCTGTTGAAGAGAGATGTGATGGTGAGGATGAGAGGGAGAGAGGGGATGATATAAATATACAAGAGGAGGGAATTTTGAGAGGGGGGTTATTTTATTTACTCATTAACCTAATTTTGGGGGTTAGGAACTTAAGAGATTGGTTTGTTTTGGTTAAGCTGATTTTGAAGTTTAATTGATGCTAATGCTGATGCTGATTCTGAGCAGGGAATTAATTAATCAATTAATTTTTTTTTTTTTTTTTTTTTTTTTGTTCCGGGGTAAGCGCTAAGTATTAGGCTTGCAGCTGTATATTTAATTTTTTGTTGGATGTTAAAGTTGTTTTTATTTTTGGAAGCTTGTCCTTTAGTAATTAGCTAGTTAGGACCCCTTTTTGATAAAGAGTTGAAATTTGTGATTTCAAACTCAAAATTAGCATATTCCTCTTAACCTTGATATTTTCTAGTCTGTTTGATTTAATGGAAATATAGTTTTACAGAGGAAAATATGTCGTTAACATATTTATTATCAACAACTATTATATTAAAACGACGACATAAAGGAACAAAATTCATTTGCAGTGTATCCTAAACTATATATCATTGATTAACCTGTATGAACTAAATATGTTATTATTGCAGTGGTCTCTGTAGAGATACCATTATAAGTTATAAGAGCGTAATTAGAACAAGTGGTGCTTTAGGCATAAGATGAGAGAGAAAAATGAGCAAAAAAATGTTGTGTGGATCGAGGCATTTGTCCTATCCCTCTTGCGTCCAAAACAATACTGTAAATATTGTTATTCTAATGGAATACCCAACAGTTGCTTCACTGCCCAAGATTCGTTCAAAGATAATAAAACGACTATGGCTGTAATTGTCTTCAAGGGCATTCATATACCTGTACCTTATATTTTGAAAAATTAAAATTTACTCTCCCAAATTTCATATTTATAATTTAATTTCTTAAATCTTTTAATTTAACTCATTTTAGTCTTCAATCGTATTTTTAGTCTAAATTTTCCGTTATACTTCTGAATTACTTCATTTTAGCCATATCTTCACTTTTCCTTATTTCTTTCTTTTTTTTATTAGATTTCCGTCTCCGTTCTTCTCCTCTCTATTTTTTTTCCTTCTTATTATTAGGTTTTCCTTAGTTATTCTATTTTAGAGGGAAGAGAGAAAGAGTAGAAGAATGAAGAGGGAAAATCCAATAAGAAGAGGAAGAAGAGATAAGGAAGGATTAAAATGAATTAACTCAAGGATGTAACGGGAAAATTGAACAAAAAATATGATTGGAGGACTAAAATGAGATAATTTAAAAAATTTAAGAGATTAAATTATAAATATAAAAATTTGGAAATTAAATTTTAAAGATTTAAGGGACAAATATATAAAAATCCCTTATCTTAAATGAAATAATCCCCGTAAAGAAAAGGAAAAAGTTGACACTTTGAGAGAGTTTCCACTTTTTCCAAGTGAGTCCAGTATATAATATAATATATTTTTAGTCCGAACGTTCTTGAAAAATTGAACTCCCTAGGAAAGAAAAAAAAATAAAATAAAATAAAAATGGTGCGGTCTTTTGGAAACTCGCCAACTTCGCTCCTCGACAGGAGCAACGGCTAGCTAGCTCATAATAGTTATACTTAATTAATGATGAAAGAATTAAAACCACATGCTTTCTTTATTCCTCCCACGGGCGGTGACCAGAGCACACCATCCAGCACACGCTGCTAAAACAAATCACTAGATAATCCAAACCAAAACCGAGGCCTAAACCCGTGATTAGTTTAATAATTGTAGTGATTAGGGTTGGAACTTCGATAACTACACGTGTGGCGTAGAGTATTGGGAATTAATTGGGTGGAGTAATTGGCGGGTATGTGTAGGTGTACGTTGGAGTGGGGGGGCGTGTACGATTAGACAAAACTCTGTACGGTAAGGGTCGAAGGCCCGCACATGGGCGAAGCGGGAAGGGATTCCTCGGGCGTCACGCTCAGTTTTTATTTTTCATTATTTTACATTTAAATTAGTTAATCTTTTTTTTTACTCCTTCGAGAACCGTACTGGAATGTCAGTGGGGCCCACTGAGGCCTCCGATAAAAATAGTTGAGTTGCGTCTCGGATCTTCGGTGGTGTTGCTCAAATTTACAGTTACAGTTACGAATGTTTGTGTCATGGTTTACGAGGGGGAGTGCACGGACGGCGTTGATATGAATAGAGCTGTCCAATCAGTTCTCTTGTCACGTGCAATGCATGTACGGAGAGCTTAGCTGGTCTTGTTTATTATTAATGTAGTTTCAAATGTCGGAGTTTCGAAAAGTTGATCACCAGCACGGTCCGGCCAACTATGCTAGCGTGCCAGAGTGCCTTAGGCCTAAGGCACGACATGCAATCTCTGGGGTTGGCCCGGTCTGGCCTGGCCGCACGGCATTGTCGGGAAAAGTTATTATTATTATTATTACTTAAATTTATTTCATTAATGCTAAATTTAAATATTAATTAACTAATGTATAATTACATAAAAATTGATGTAACCAAAAAAAATAAGAAAAAAAAATAAAATTTTATTCATTTTATTTCGGTAAACTTTATAAATTGACTCCATAATAAAGTCCGAAGAAAGGAGAGAGTACGTATCCATCACAATTAACTTATTTTTTTATTACTTTCCAAATAATTATAATTATGAGTTATAAATAAATTACAAGTAAAAAAATAATACAAGTATAAAGAGAAAAAAATTGAAGATTTATAATGTGGAAGTTTTTGAATTTTAATCGTATTCTGATGAGTTTTTTCAGTCCAGATCGTTTGCAAGCCTTTAGTTTCTCTCTTCTGTATCAAGTCAATTCTTTAGATACACACTTCTCCAATATGTTTGCCGCCATAGAGCTCTTTTACTCTTTTAGCATTCTTCTACCTGCACTAAAAACAAACTCCAATACTATCGTGGACACTGGAGAGATTAGTATATTATGAGCCATGTTGAAAAATATAGAATATATTTTCAATGTGCTAATTTCCAGGATGAAAAAAATATCAAAAACTTAATAATCGCTCAAGCAAATTAGTATCTTCACTGAACCGATTAAGATATAATGCAGTTCACTAAATAAAGTGTGAGTGGTTCTAAATTTTTTACTACGATATAAACTTGATAATAATTTGTTTATTTGATCACTTTTATCAAGGCCAGTTTGGTTTCCTCTATGTGATTCTTTATTACCGTACATATATTTATACATAGAGTACATAATATCTAAACATATTTTAATATCATTTGTTAATTCTTGAATATTAATATCATAACCCATTTTTTTATGGAATTGTTCTATTAGATATTCCATTCCATCTAATTTAGTGCGTGGATCTATAATGGTGACAAAATAAAATAAATAAGGAACATTTTAAAAATATTTGTTAAATTTTATTTCTATTGGAGCTACAATATCTACAAAACTGGGTTATGTCCTTTTTCATCCAAAACTGAAGTAATTTTAGTTAAATAATATAGTGTAATGTGTGTCGTTGGGTAATAAGTTCCAAAAAGTATCTTAGTTGCACTTTCGAACTGTCTTAAGAAATTTCTAATGCAAATTAACTGACTCTTTTCAATATGATCCATTTGACAAGAAAACAATCCCATTGCGATAAATAATTGTAATGTATCTTTGTATTGAATTGCCTCATGTAACATTTTATATGTGGAGTTCCACCGTATTCTTACATCTTGGGTTATAAATTTTGGCGAAAGTTTAAAATTCTTACAAATTTGTTTGAAGTTTTGTCTTCTTAACCTACTACATTTTATGAATGTTATTGTGTTTCTAAATTTAAGTCTGGATTTATTAACAATCCTTATTTCATGTTGAACACACAAGTTGATTATGTGACAAAAATATCGAATATGAAATAATTTTCCTTCTAAATTGGTTTTGTATACTTTTTTAGAATTTCAATTGCAGCCGTATTCTCGCATGTATTAGCAACAAAAAGAAAGAAAATTTTATGTTCTATTCCAAAAGTCGAAAAAATACTAAGCAAAAATTGAGAAAGATTATGCGCATTGTTAGGAAATTTAAAATTTTTAAATTCTATTATTCTTTTTTGAATACACAAATCCTCATCTATATAATGGATTGTTACACATAGAAAATGACTACTATTCAATCCTTCTCAATAATCGAAAGTAACGACAACTCTAAAATTCAAAGAAATCAAAATTAGAATTAAAGTTTCTCTTTTATCTTGCTATGTTTTTACTATGTCAGATTTATATGTTGATCTATGGACTTTATTGAATTTGGAGTTATGTATTGTTCTTGAAATTTTTTCAAACTTTTGGTCTTTAGCTATAACGTTGTTCAGTATGTAATATATACATAGCTAATTGTTCTTTACCGGTTACAGAATTATATTTAAAGGTTTCTAAATTACCACCAAATGTGTTTAGTTATATTTGTTGTGACTTATTCGATGGGTGTATTTTCTCCAAATTCCTCTTTTAATAACCTATTCCGCTTCCCTTAGGGAAAGAATATGGTCGTTGGCAATATTTACACGTATCTTTTCTAATACTATCATCCATATATTTTTCAAAATGATTCCGAATATCATATTTGGAAGTCATAGAGGTCATAAATACACCAAGAGAAGGATTAGGAAGTGTAAATTCAGTGGGTTCTTATGGCAAATTAGATGACCAATGTATCTGTGTGATTGTAAAATTAGAACTTGTGATGCTTGATCTAAGGGTTCATGCAAAAATCGGTATTCATCCACAGTTTAAAATAGAGAAAAATTACCAGCAATATGAGAAGAAGAAGTGCCAGAAGAGTAGGGATCCATAGTAAAAAATCATGAAAAATATCCGAATTAAATTTTGTAAAAACATAAATGTGTACCATACTACCGCAAGCCAAAAGAAAAGCTTGAAAGTTGAGATTAACTTCTAAAACGAATGGAGGGAGGGCCAAGTGTGCTTACTCTTTGAACTTTTTATTAATAAAGACGAGGGAGGAAGCTTGAAAGTTGAGGGAGAAAGTTTGCTTCTTCTAATTTCGAGACAGAGAGCATAATAAATGATAAGTTCTTGGAGTTTTGGAGAGTTTGAGCCTTGAGCTTTGCTTTTGAGAGAGTGAGAATTTTAAACTTTTTTTGTTGAGTATTAAATTTGTAGAGAAATTTAGAGAAATGAAAAGAGTTGTTTGAGTGTTGTGTGAAAAAAATGAATTTGGATGAATAACGAGTATTTATGGATGGAAAGGAATTTAAAAAAAAAAAATCCCCAACAACCATTTTTACCGTTGGGATGCGTTTTGCAAATACTTTTTGTGAAACCACCCCCCCCCCCCCCCCCCCCGCCCCAAATGGCTAGTTTATAGCCATTGGGGGTTTTCTGCAGAAAAATTTGCAAAAGCCCTCCCTTTGACCATGCAACGGCTCGTAGTCAAACTATGCTAGCTGGGCCTGAAACTCGAGCGACATGACTCAAACGCGGTCCGAGCCAGGCCCACATATTGGGCTTGGCCCGGCATGGCTCTGGCTGGGCCACGTGCACAGCATCTACTGGGCCAAGCATGTCAGTAGGCCACTTGGTCCACTTTCCACCCAATACCATGGTTGGTAATTTTAAGTTCGAACTTTTGAAGTTAACCCTTTCAACATTACTAAATTATGTGGTTTTCAAGTCAAATTCTGATGAAATTTTGCAAGTTATCTCCCATGTATTTGTACGTGTGGTCAAGCTAATTAGATGGCCTAGGTGTAAAGTAGCATATGTTAGCTCCAAATTCTACATCCCGATTTCAAGTCAAGACATGATATAATTAATAGTGTCAATAAAGAACTGGACAGAAAACCTGGACACATATTTTAGGAGGCCAATAAATTTAAGTTGCACAATTAAAATTTTGGTAGGTAACCGTGAAAGTGCTAGATGATTACTAAATCACCTTCATTTTTATAGGTTTTCAGACCTGAAACTTATGCTTATGTGTTTTTCGTGATTGAGTACCTTGTGATATGTCCGAGGATAACAACCGAAATATGGAGACGTGGTCTCGGGGACAGAAAGGAGACTCCTAAAAAATATGGTCTCTTCTTCTAACAGTTACAATTAATTTTGAACCAATAATGATAATTAAATCATCATAACATATTTCTCTTTTATGTTGATAAGCACATATGTCTTGAATAACTTGTTTTGTTTATAGGGTTTTTACATATATGTCCCTTAAAAATTAGAATTTAATCCTCCAAATCTTCATATTGATAATTTAGTCCTCCAAATTCTTTAAGTTACCATAATTTAGTCCACAGCCATATTTTTGGCCCGAATTTCCTATTATACCCCTGAATTATTTCACTTTAGTCTTTCCTTTTCTCTTTCTCCTCTCTTTCTCTTATTATTGGGTTCCCCTCTCCATTCTTCTCTTCTCTCTCTTCCTTCCCAATTAATTTCTAAAGTGAAGTAACTTAGGGGAATCCAATATAAAGAGGGAAGAGAGAGAGAGAAGAGAATAATGGAGAGCGAAACCCAATAAGAAGAGAAAGAGAGGAGAAAGAGAGAAGGAAGGACTAAACTGAAATAACTCAGGGGTATAATGGGAAATTCAGGTCAAAAATATGGCTGGGGACTAAATTGTGTAATTTAAAGAATTTGAAAGACTAAATTATAAATATGAAAATGTTGGGGACTAAATTCTAATTTTTAAAGATGCAAGGGACAGATATGTCCTGAAAAACTTGTTTTATTTATATATATTAGTGGTATGCTTTTACTCCTGATACATGATGTATCCATCTCTATATTACTTTTTGTATAATCATGTATAATCACATACATAACGTGCAAGGATGTCTTTTCCCTCTTTTAGTGCACTTGGTAGGTCGCTTCTGGCTACTTTTGTTTGGTACACCCATACTTGGTTGATTTGCAACTTGACAAGGAGATAGATTCACTACAGCCGAAGGCTTATTTTGAGGAGCAGATGGAGGCACAATAGATGTTTTATCTTGGAATTCAGCTGGGAGCATTAGTTTATCTTTTTCTTTTTATCTGAGAGTTTAGAACTGTAGAATTTATTCCAGCTTATAGGTTCAAACTAATTTTCACATGTAGTGCATTCTTTACTGTTGTTTGAATCATATTTCCAACATTAGTTTTAATGCTTCTTTGGATAAACTATATATTTTGTTTGTTGTTGAGAAAACTTCATATTTACAAGTATATATAAATGTGACAGTATTTTTATGTGGCATTAGCTGTATTTTAGATTTGGTGTATTTATTTGAACACGATGCTGAGTACTACTCGTATCTTGGGATATGATGCATTGCAGTCTCAATATTATCTAAACAGTTTTGTGAACAACAACAACAACAACTGAATTAGTGTCGAAACCACTTGCGAGGCAAGTAACATTGAAACCAACAAAAAAAAAAAAAAAAACCATATGCCTTTTCGTATTGGCAAAGTTTAGTTAACAGGCCATGAAAAACTAGGAATATACATATTCCATGTATATTCTTTCGGATGGTTATTCTTCTTATTCTTAAGAAATTGCTTTAAATCTTTATACAAGAATAGGTTCTTGCTGCATTTGTCTGTTGCATGTCCTGTTCAATTTCTCCCATATGCTTCACAGTCGTCCTCTTTCCCCATAAGCTTCAACTTTCAATACCAAGAAATATTCATAACCCACAACCTCCACCCTCTATGATATTTATTTTCTGCACATGCTTGAATAACCTGTAAATTCTATTCCCCTCGAAATTATTCTCATTTCTTATACAGATGGATATGCTTATAACTTTGAACTTTATTCTTGACTACTAATGTAAAGGTAACTACTTCTTACAAACGATTCATAGATTTAAATCACATTGGAAGTATATATGACCAATTCTATTCGAGAATATTATATACGTGGAATAATGACTTAAAACTAAGTCTTGTAGCATCAAAGTCGGGCTTGCGTGATCGCCATCCACTAAATTAAGGACCTGCTTTGCCGTACTGAATGCTATCATTTGGATTGAACTCGGTCTCGATCGACTGAGATGTAATATATACGATAATTAGCAGGCTCTAGCCTAGACAAAAATACTTGAAATGGTATAATAATTGTATTTTTTTTTTTAATCATCTTATTTGAACAATGCTAGTGCTTAGGGTGTGTGTCTCTATTAAGGATATACTAATCCATTTTAACAATTTAAGAGCTGGCGGGTGTTCACACTACCAGACAATATTGCGAGTTGACTTTGCTTTAAACTGATGCTTACATATTATTTTAACACTAAAGTGATAGTTTAACAGGTCCTCCTTGATTCTAGGCCGAAATTAGGAGATCGCTTCTTACTTTGTCAACAATTTTTCCTCTAATTATATCCTCCTTATTTTACTTTTAAGCTAGATAATATAGGGTAAACTACTGTCATCTCTACTCTAGAAAAAATCTTTAGGTGTTGAGAGTTTCCCTCTAACCAACCGTCGGGAGAGAGTGTTGTTTGGTGCTTATTGTTTGCACAAAAAAATTAATTTGGTAGTCGGTAAGATGACGATCTTCTTAGAAAACACAACTTGTCAAACCAGAATTAGAATAGGGATTGGCATGGATTGGAGTAGGTATTAAAGAAATATTTATCAATTTGGGGGAGGGGGGTAGACAGTGCATGTCATGGATCCGATCCGATTTCCCTTTTTGCTAGTAAAAAAGAAGCAAAAACCAAAAGGAGAGAAAATTTCTAAAATTGTCTGACTAGATTGGTCAAAACAACTAAAAAAACCAAGTAGATGATTTGGCTCATGTCAAGTCTCAAGTTAAATAAATTTTGAGAGATAATTTCTAAATTTGTGGAATTTAGGTGAGTAACCTACACAGAGATTATTAGATAATAAAGAAAAAAAAAATGTATGGGGAGAAACATGCACAATGATATAATGAAATTCGGCTGAGATAGGTCTCGAACCTACATACTCGGTGGAAAGTTGATAGTTTGGCATCAGATTTAGTGGAGAATAAGTAATATAATCTCTCAATAGCTCTCTCTTTTCTCTCTCAAGATTACAAGGTACCAAATTCTGATTATGTAAAGTTGTCCCTCACCTCATGGAGGAGGTGTATTTATAGTTATTTGTAGGTAGAGTTGTAGTCGAATTAGAACCCATGCAGGTTCTGATATGAGATATATATTTTATGGGATGCATTTTGTTACCTTTAGAAAGAGGTTTTCTTACTGTTGTTGAGCTCAGTTTTCTTGTTGAATATATAAAGTTGTCCCTCTCCTCATAAGGGGGGAGAGGTATATTTATAGTTATTTGTATGTAAAGTTTTAGTAAATTTTTTTTTTCTGATATGACATGTATTCAGTTGCCTTTAGGGAGAGGTTTTCTTATTGTAATTGAACTCGGTTTCCTTCTCTTAAGAGAATTCTGATCGATAAAGGATTCTTGATCGAGATTATTTAAGTTTTATAGGCTTCACGGCTTGTTTAACGGGCTATTTACTTGTGGGCCTAGTGTTGGGGATTCTCATCGACGAAATTGTGGTCAAGGGGGCTTGACGACATTTCTCCCTCTAAAAGTGGACAGGTTGTGGCCCAAGAGGAGTGAAGTAGGTGTGGAAGTCCAAATTAATTGGGTGTGATTTTAAGAGGTTTCGGTCCACCATGTGGATATTTAGTAGGCATGATATAAAGATGGTTGCTAGTTTAGACCAAATTTGAAATTGGCCGTAGATGATTCAGTATACTCACAATGAAATGAGAGATTATTAGGAGTTCATATGTGCATGCAGTCCCACATTGGATAGAATAAGAAAAATTCATAGATTTAGATATAAACCTGGAGCCCTCTACCTATAAGATTAAACTTTTGGGTTATATAGATTTTTAGATTTGTATTTAAAATCTATCATGCTCCCATGGTGGCTTGATGTTTCTCTCCAACACTTAAGCGAGTAAATTTATTAATCAACAATAGTCTCCATACCGGAGTTTAATCCACTAAACTCTTGGACTATTTCGTAAATCATCCAACTTGGTCTTCTAGTTTGTTCACCTTGGAAGCGACTCTAAGGCGACTTGCTACAAGAGCAGGGTAGGTACTTGGTGAATTGTTGCTTTAGTATTGAATCGCCTCATTAATTATCGCCTTGATGAATGTGAACACATTAAGATTATTGTTACATAAAATCTTATAACTGTTATGAGAAGATTGCCTCGAGTTTCGCCTATGGAACCACATATCTTGATCATGTAGTTGAGATTTGTTATCGATTTGTATTCAAATCAATCCTATTGATTGTGTTAATGATGAACTATCGCATTTATTTTGCCACCTCTTGGAGCCCCAGCTGCCTGATGGAACCCTATAAAATTTGCGGTACAGGATTCATTCAATAATTTATAGAGAAAGAGGCTCAATTTGAGTTGGGTGGCTCGGAGAAGTAGAGCCAGCCTTGCCGTCCACATCTGGAGATGACAGTGCCACCACAACTGATAAATAAATATCGATTCTCACCTTGGGACATATTGTTTGATGGATTCTTTATCTAGTTTTTAAAACAGTTCTAGTTTCCTGCTTCTCAAATGTTTTCCATTTATTTGAAGGAACTAGAGAACATCATGATGCCCAACTACGTGAACAAAAAACTTTAGGTTTATGAAATTAGCCTTTTTGTGTGGGGCGATTATTTTTGGCTTGAGTAGTGCACATAGTGATATTATCTTCTCAAATTTCATTTTCGACAATAACTTTTACTTGATTAGGATTGCTTTTATTTTCTCTTTATTTCAAGTCGGAGTGATCATATAATTGTTTTTGAATTATAATGAACAATTCTTATGTAGTTATTTTTTGAATGATTGGAAATTTTGCACATTTATTAGGCTATTTACTCTTTGTGAATAGAGTAATCCGAACCGTAGTTGCCAATAATAGTAACTTGCTTTGTAGATAGCAGGAATTTGCTAGATCATTACCTATGCTGAGCCAAGTACTTAACGATGCAAAGCCAATGATCGAAATATGGTACAAAGCTGAGGTGTGCATTTGCAAAATACTTATAGAGCATTCTCCATAACACTAAATGTGATATGAACTGAGTTGCATATTTTTTGAGTTCTTATAGATTTTTCGCCAGAGTATTGAATGTAGTGCGAAGCAGAGTTTGGCATTCATCGAGGTCTTCATCATAATTTGTTTGAGAGCAATAATTTATTTAGCGAGTTCCTAAAACTCGGCATGGGTGATCAGATGACTCAGCTCTTCAGCTTCGCGTTACCTACTTGCAATTGCTCTTTCTCTAAGAGAGGAGCTTACTGGCTTAATTGGTCTTTATATTATGTGTTAGGTTATAGTTTACTGGGAATATTTGAATGAAACTTTTCTATAGACATTGCTGAATGGTTGTTCCAAAATTATCCGACTAGATTGGTTGTGATAATTTATACACCAATCTATTTATTGGGCTCAAAACAAGTCTTGAGCAAAGTCAAATATGTGAGATAGCTTAACTTTATGGAATTTGAGAAAGTAACATGTGGAGATATTGTTAGAAAATAAAGGAAAAATATAGAGAAAACTTACCCAACGATATATCACAATGTTTGGCTAAGATAGGCATTGTGCTTACGTCCCCGATGGAAAGTTAGCAATTTGCTGTAAGCTTTATTGGAGAATAAGTAATAAAATCTCTCATTATTTTTTTAGGTCTCAAATATTGAGTATGTAAAGTTGTCCTCTCCTCATAGAGTAGTGGTATAAATGTCGCTATTTATAGGTGGAGTTGTAGTAGCATTTGAACTATTTAATTTTCTTATATGAGATGGATTCTATTATTTTAGAGAGAACTTTCTTATTATAATTGAACTCGCTTTTCTTCTCTTAAGAGAATCTTGATACATAAAGGATTCTAGATCGAGATAAGTTGAGTCTTTCAGACTTTACAAACTTAATGGACCATTTTTTAATAGGCCTTTTACTTGCATTTCTGAGCCTATAATTTTATGCATCAACACCTATGTTGCTCGTATTATTAATTATTTTGGCTTCAAAATTATCATCAACTAGGATGTCATCCAAGTGTCGGTTGGAGAAGAACTAATACATCGTAAATTTTTTTTTTTTAATCTTATCCTTTTACCTTTATATTTTAGGATCATAAAGAGGAGAGCATCATCATCGAGAGCATTACTTTTAAAGTTAAGTATGCAAAAAAGGATGTAATACTCTAATATTTTTGTTATACATATTATTTTTTTTAGACTCCAATATGCCAAATTAGTATTAGTGAAAACCAATTGATAACTGATCTGACGTTTGATTGATTGATTTTGAGTTTTGCAACTCCAAATAATATTCTGTCGCCAAAATTATTATTTTACAATATTTACAATTTTCTAGAATTTTCTTAGAATTTTTTGAAAATGTTAAAAAATTAGCTAAAATACTAAATACAAATTGATAAGATATTTTCTAACTTTCATTTTAGATATTATAAAAATATGCCATAAATTTCCTACCACTTCTGTAATCTATATTTATTTTTTGTATTAATCTAGTTATTATTGAAGAAAGTCGACCAAAACCAAAATTAGAAAAATTCGAAATTTTCTAAATAATTATGAAAATCTTCGTTATGGGCACAAACACATCTTCGATTCATTTGGGCATCCTCCCATGCATAGGTCAGAGTTAGATGTTGCGCTGAAATAATTGACATATAAACAAGATTATTTGTCAAATCGTTATTAAGTTATGATGTGCCATATTATCTCATTACATATAAATCTTTATTTTCTCTCCCCACAAACAAGAATCACTTCTATCTATCATTCTCATATACTCATGTATCAGACAAGAGGACTAGATTGAATTAGGACTAGGCTAAAATAAATTTTTAATGATCAAAATCTAATCAAAAATAAGTAATACTCTTAATTTCTTACTCTCTCTCTCTCTCTCTCTCTCTCTCTCTCTCTGTATGTACAATATGGATGTATTACAACATATTAATTTTTGTTTTAGTCATGGAATTAGAATTAGGAGATCAATTTTGAGATGTGGAAAAATTTCAAGGTCATTGGAGACTATGCGATCAGATAGTGTTCTTGGCCATTACCTCATAGTTCACAGTTGGCCTATATTCAAGAAAATTTCTCTTGAAGTTAGAATTACTATTTAGTATATTATCTGGTAGTTAGTTTTCTAAATATTTACTAGATTATGATGAATACTAATATAGGATAAAATCACATTTAGTTTAAAACCAAAGTTGAGTTCTAAATTAAGGTTTCATGCTAGAGTTTTTATATATGTCAAATAAGTAATCTGATGGTGGAGTTAGAACATATGATATAAATAAAATTACTAGGTATTTTTCTAGGGATTACTAAGGGCCCTAAATGGCCTGTCATTGGTCATTAAGGTCGTCTGAACGACTAATAAATGGATGTCTAGGCCTCTTAGAAGGCCATTGAATGACTGTTTAGGAGGTGACTTCCTAGGGCCTCTGAACACATTTATAGCTGAATCATAGGTTGTTGGATCAAAATTAGATTGGATGAACGAGATATAATAATTGAATTTTAGTTATGATCTGATTTATTGAAAAATGAGGAGGAACTCTTAGAAATCAAGATGAAAGATTTGGGAGATCAACTGAGTTTGTAGAGAATTGGAGAGAATTAGAGAGAAACAGATTAGATCTTTTTCGATGAATACAATGAAAGCTGAATTTAATATAACTATTGGTTTTGATCAAAAAATTAAATTAAGCATAACTCTCTCATTTAGAGTCCAAATAATGTAAAAAAATATATCAATCTAATCTCTCAACGAGACAAAGCAAATGGAATAAACGGATTGCAAATCGTTAAAAAGAATTTTGTTTGGGGCGTATATCCTGGATGACCTATAGTTGGCAGTCCAGAGCTTCTGGACAGCTCTGGACAGCCAACTATTGGTTGTCTAAAAGCTCTGGGCTTCCAGTGGGATTAGAGTGGGTCCCGGATTAATTTTTGAAGGTTCTAAAAAAAAATTTAGACTGATCTCATATCTGTTTGAGGTTTGCTCAAAGGGTTTGATCACAAATGGAGACAAATCAATACATCAGAATAGAAAATTCAAAAGTGAATATGCTAGGATTCTATCTTTTCAGCTAAAGTCACAATAAGATATATGACTAGTTGATTTGGGGCTATTCCAACCAATAAAACCAATATTGAAAGGTTATCAAAGTCATTCATTTTACTTCAAAATATATTGGTCTAGATATAGAAACCAATGAAACTCCGATCAATAATCGATGAGGTATGAACATGACGAAACAATCGAATTAAGAAGATAATAGAAATATGAGGAGACTGCTAGAATGAAATCTACGGGTATCAGAATTAAATAAATGGGAGATATCTCAATTATAAAATGACCGCGAAAATTGGTACCCACCACTATCATCTACCTCTTATACTTACTAGATTTTATTTTATCGAATTGAGCTAGGTATTCGTTTCTATTTTTCATTTCTTATTAGATTATTATTGGATCCTAGATAGCAAAATGCCCCAACAAAAATTTTTATCAACTTAAAATCCAAATCTTTACCATCATATAAATCCAATATGATAGATTCCGAACTCATTTGATTATTTCAAACCGTATGCCTATTAATACAAAAATCGGGATTTTCATATGTTATCAAAATACTAGAAAAATTTCTAAAAATCATGAA
The DNA here is from genome assembly GCA_036321105.1 of Dracaena cambodiana. NCBI lineage: Eukaryota > Viridiplantae > Streptophyta > Magnoliopsida > Asparagales > Asparagaceae > Dracaena > Dracaena cambodiana. Next base: position 21,717,189 of record JAYEPQ010000008.1, on the reverse strand, counting down.
AAAACATATTAATCACTTAAAATAAAATAAATAACTTTAATGCAGATTTTTGCTAGTTTGCTTGAGAATTTAGATTTGAGCGTAATGATACAAATATAAGTTCTATTATTTGTCCTTAACATGCTTAAATAAAATTAGAATTTATTATTTGATGATTAAATAAATAAAATATTTACATATTATATTTGCATGTTTAAATAAAAATATAATTTAATTAGAATTTCATGAATGTAATTTTTATTATACCATACTGAAAATAAAATATCAAAATATTGTATCTATATGTTTAAATAGAATCTTAGTTTAGTTAGAACTAGACGAATGTGGATTAAACCTTAGGAATATCAATTTGAATATTTCCTAATTGTTATCTAAGGAAAGTGATTTACGTACGATACTTATCATATTAAGAAATATGCATAATATGGAAAAACTTCCATTATACTCCACTTACTTGATAAGTTAGTCATTAATTCTAATGTTTTGACCTGTAGATTAAATCAATATTCGAGATAGAGAGTAAAAGATATAGACCTATAATATAGATATTGGTTATTGAAGAAGACAGATAATAGATATAAAATTATACTGAGATAATCTTGACATGAACAATAGATTAATAACACAGAGTTTGAAAAAATACTAAAAAATAAAAAAATTTACTGGTCTATTCAATACTTGGACTTAAGTATCACTTGGAGCTAAATGCTACATAGACCAAAATGTTGCTCTGTACTACCTCTTCAATATATGGAAGTCACCTCTAAGATTTATTAGGGGTACCTCAAGAATTCGTAAGTGTCCATTGACATAATCCTCTATTCCATTTATTGGTTTTCAGATATTGCATGATACTATAGACTTCAGTTTAATTTAAATTGTTACATGGCATCTAATTAATGATAAATGGTTATGGAAGCTAGCTAGATTATCGTTTCTAAGATATGATTGAATAATTGACACCTAGACTAGAATTTATAATATATTAAAATACTTTATAATTCTATTATGTATACATTTTATATGGTCGCGAGCTGATGATCTAGGTGTGTATACCCAGACCTGGAGATTGATCTGCCGGAGCAAATATGGATCTTAAACACAATATGGAGTAGGTTGAAGCTTAGTAAAAGGTCAGTGTTAACATTTTTGACTTGTATTGTTTTTAGTTTGCTTCCACTTTGAAAACATATATCATCATTCACTTTTAGTTGTTTCCCAGTATTTTCATATATTGTGTTCAGACTCTGTTTTGGAGTAATGAAAATTTGTATTTCTATCATATGAAATATATTGTTGCAACATGTATATATTTTGTAGCAAAATTTATTGATACTATATGATTACTTAGTATATTCTAATGAGCATACCGTTATAACTTCACTACTACTTATGCCATATAGGAGGCAGTATAGACACATTCAGTTCATGCATTATATTAATAATAATTAATCCAAGAAATGACGAATAAAACATAAACAAATGATATACTTTAATCACATGAATAATCTCCATTCTACATCTAGAGTTAATAAATTTATTAAACAATAGAAATAGAAATGCTAATAATGAGTGCTAAGAAAGTTATATAGATCCACCTATTAATTCAATAAAATTTTTTATTATTGATGATATTCAAATCCTAGCAAATGTGATCTTGTAGATCAAGGGTTTATATAAATATGAAAATCCCACAACATGAGCCTAATCTCATAAAATTATTATAAAATCTATCTAACAAGAAAATCCCTGTGATGATGAACAACATTAAAAGGAACCATAAACAAGATATTCACTTGCCAAAATCCAATCTCACATGCCTCTAGGAGGGTTTTGATACCAACAAATATGTTTAATTGCTTATGCATATTATCATATTACGATAATCAGCAAACTGACAGTATATAGGCATGAAATCTATAGCGTAATATTACATACTAGTTTATCAAGGACATACAGTAGGGACCTAAGAGATATATCTGTGCATGTGAATATCAATAACCTACACAAGGGTTAGGGCTCAGCCTAGCCAGCCTTGGACTCACGATAGTTAGGGCGTTGAGTCTGTGCCTGCCAACCTGCTGGGTGCTTGCTCACTCTTGTGTAGGTTGGGTCTCGGACCAGCTGCTGCCACTCTAGGTGTAGTCCGAGACCAAGTCCAAGTCCAAGTCCAAGTCCAACAGATTTGTTGGGAGCAAATTTGGGCATTATTTCTAGAAAATCTCTCTGGTTAGGGTACTAAGCAGACACAAGAAATTAAGGATCAAACTGGGAGAGGTAATCCTCTATATATGTGGGTGGAGAAATGTCATGTTCCATACTGTGATTGATCTCGTAAGCACCGGAGTTATTGGTGAACTGCTTCGTCCTGATTAGCTTAGTCCTTCCCAACTCCTAGCTTTTTTTTTTTTTTTTTTTTTACTTTAGTAGGTTTAGGAATTTTATTATATATTCATCGTAGCTTTTAACTCGAGTCTTGGCTTCGGAGACCAGGCCTCCTAAAAATGTCAGGTTGTTATTGTTGAACTCTTGTATTATTGGGAGAAGTTGTTAAGTTCGAATTCGAACTTTTAGCAAGCAGTTTTCGGAAGAAATTAGATTAAAGTGTCATGTATCTCCAGCCTTCAGGGTACATTGCGTGGAAGAGAACGTTAATTAGTATCAAAATCGACAATTATTTTATTTTATTTTTTTTATCTCATAAAAGTTTCAAGGAATTCTAAAGAAAAATTAATACCATGCAGCTAGTACGAGTTTGTGGCTGTGTACAAGAAGAAAGGGCACAACACAAGGTGTCATTAAATTGGAAGGCAAGCCAGCGCAGTTGGAATTTTCTTTGACGTGAATAAAATTAAGTAAGCCACCAAAAGTACAGAAGGGAGAAAAAATAGATAAGATTAATAACATTTTCCTTTGTTCTTTTTTTCCCCCTTTTTACATGAAGTTGCTAAGGTTTTGGACTTGAGGCTAGTTGGTAATTGACGTGATCACGGGCGAACTTTTGGCTTGTCATATATAAAATTTTAAATTAAAAATAAAAATTTTAATTTTCTAATTCTAAATTTTGTATAGAAATAGAAAAAAATTAGTCAATGAACGCATACTTTATCATTTCTATAGCTAATAGATGAATCCATAGAACAGGTTCCATTTATTTGGAAGACAAGCCAGCGGTTGAAGAAGTTTTTAGGTAGACCTTCATAAACTTAGCTACATATAATTTAAATATTCACTGTTTTTGTCTCCACGAATTCCGCGTCCCAGTGGCATGTGGTCCATAGTCCTATCATTAAGAAGTGAAATTCTGTATGCGCCTATAAATTTTCTAAGTACTCGTCCAAAAGTCCAATTTGTTACATGTTTTGCCATTATATTTTATTGATAAATTTTCCTCACTTGTTCAATTTTATTTCTTCTTATTTCTATCCTACTTTTTTCTTAATCTCTTTCAATTTAAAACTCTAATACTTCTCAATTTTCCAAAAATAAAAAGAATTCAAACACTAAAGATTCTCAACAATAAAAAAAAAAAGGAATTAAAAAAATAAATTATAAGTAGTTAAAAGAATTATCTTTCTAGAGATTTTTGAGAGGGCTTGATTTTGAGATTTTTGAGAGAGGATTAGGATTTTGAGAGGAGGCGGGTTGGTTGAGCACGGCGGTGGAGCTGAGCCCTTGGGCAAGAGGCGGCGACGGGATTGAGCCGCTAGGGAGGAGGCAACGACAAGGTCGAAAGCGAAAGAGAAAGAAGAGAGAGAAATAAATAAAAAATAAAGATAACTTTGAAATATAATTGACTGTATTTAGAAAAAATCTTTATTTTTAACCTTATAGAATGTGCTTAAAAAATAGGGTACTTCAAAAAACTGGTGGTCCATGCATTGAGAATTTCTCTACTAAGGTAGTATGATTGTATTATGTCCTTTTGGCTTAACATAAGATTTAATCAATATCACCAAATAAAACAAGAGATTAGATTTAAAATTAAACAACATTTGTGCACTAACCACGAGGTCACGGGCATAATAATCCCACCTAATTAAAGAGAACATTAATCATTGAACAGAAGACTAAGGTCCAAGTCACTCACAGAAATAATGGTGGCGGAAAACAACAAAGTTCTGAGTTTAAGTGTGATTACGGAGATTTCATTAAGATGTCATGCAACAGATATTGCGTGTGAGTGTGATTAGAGTTAGGGAGATGATTACAAGGGGAAAATGATATCTTGTTGTTTCTTTAGATAGATGTTGTGTAGCCCATGTGCATGATTAATTATGTAGTGTTCTCAATGGTGGATTTTTATATTCATCTTTTATAAATTTTCGTACATTTTAACTCCCTAATCTCTTAGGTGTTGTCGTTCCGGGCTATGATTTTCAAGCCAATTGATGTTTTGGTTTCGGATTATTATAGATTTATGTTGTATTCAATATTTTGAATCAAAATTTTTATTTCGGAGTTTTCATCACTTTGATTTATTTGATTTATTATATTTTTCTAGGATTTTCCTGAAACAATTGATTTTGGAACCAGAATTTTCAGTACTAATCCATACCGATATTTCATTCAATAATTTTTATTTTGCAATTAGAATCTTGTTTTTTGATTTCTTGAAATGCATTATGAACGTTTTATTCTATATTGCCTTCAGTATTTCTCGATATTTTTCTAAGATCATCAAATTTTAGACCGAAAACTGAATTTTAAAGTTTCTTTTTCCCCTCCATTACTTGCCCAATCATTACCCTTTTATTCACTCTCTTGGATTTTAAACATGACTTGGCAAGACACGGGAACGGACGATGGAGGAGGTGGAGAAAGGAGGTAAAATCATTCGTGTGTGTTCATATATATATATATATGAGGAAATGGGAAATTCATTGACGGTGAAGAGGATTTCTTCACTAGTGCTTAGCTGGCCCAATAATTGTATTACACATGGCGTCACTCAAAGGACGGTTAAGAAAGTTCTTTTATTTGTTATCTTGAGTGACACCACTTGTAATACAATTATTTGGTCACCTAAATGCTATTGAAGGAATTCCTTTCACCGCCGGTGAATTTCCTGTTATATATATATATATATATATATATATATATATATATATATATATATATATATATATATATATATATATATAAACACACACATACACAGAGAGATGAGCTGAGAGCTCACACAAGTTACTAAGCTGCAGTTCATTTCCATAATCTCCAATAAATTTTTTAAAAAAAAATTCTTTTGGATTATGATCTCGACCCTTTATGATTCACGCATACTCAATTTCTTGGGTTTTAGTTTTTCTTTGGTCCTCCATCAAGTTGATACAAATTTTAACTGTTTCTAATAAATATACATTTTGTATCCACTTAATGTAAATGTAAATAAACTCAAAAATTCATGATATTTGTTCTTATTAAAATTAATGAGGTAGAGATCCTAATTTTAGAAAAAATTTGAAGTAAAATCATTAGATTACTATATTTTTGTTGCTAATTCACGTAACTTTTCCTGAGCTGGCGGCTTACCTACAGTAGTCCTATATATATATATATATATATATATATATATATATATATATATATATATATATGCTAAAACGGGCTTAAGATTTTACGTGATACTGATTCACAAGTTATCTAATAACAGATTAGGTAATAAGTAGAAAGAACATATTCAAGATTTAACTTCCTAAAACATTAATACTACATGACCAAATCAGCAGATATATACTTATCCCTTCAACATGGTTTTGACAGCTAAGTTGGTTAGCATCTTTTTTAGGATTTTGTGATATTTTTTATATAATTTTTTGCAAAAGACAATAGAATATTAGTGTATCGTAAAAATAAAAAACATATAGTATGGTTAAAAATATAAACATAAATTAAAAAAATAAATAAAAAATATTGTGACATAAAGCTTACAGTTTTAGGCTAACCTTCTCAATTAGACTTCAATATTCCTTTTAGAATTTCTCAAAAAAAAAAAAAAAAAGAACAATCAACAAGATGTATTAAGTGCTATACAATAGTTTGCATGGGTTTCACAGAGAGAAAAAGGACGAATTGAGCACTCACTTTATTAATACTAAACTAAAGCACTCAGATTAAACACATATTAATCACTCTCACTCTGTTTCTCACGCATTACTAACTTACGCACCCTCATATCACTCATCTCCCTCTAATTTATAACGAAGGGACGGAATCTCATTATAATTTTTAAACAATATATTACAATCATCTAATTTTATATATTGGCCACACCTGTTAATGGGGAGATTTGACACCCCACAAAGCATATGGAAACCAGTTTATTATTGATGTTTCTATCCAGCTATCCAGTGTGTACCATATAGCATTTTTAGACTTCCAAAATACACAGTATTACTGTTTAGCCTATTTAACTCTATTGTGTGCTAAATAGTTGACGGTCGTTATGTAGAGTAAATACAGTGTGTCCTAATTATTAGAGAAATATTTTATTGTCATTAGAAAATTCGGACCCTTCACCAAATATAGTATCCCATACGGCGTACATCTTAAGCGTCCTGCATTGCTGACTGTAATTCAATGGACATAACGTCTGATGAATCAAATGTCTCTGAATACTCGCCCTAGAAGATGTTTGAGATATTTTCTCTTCAGTTTTAAATAAGAATTCTCAATCTAGATCTCCTGACTAATTGATTGGTTTAGAACCTCCCTATATCTTTTAATTATTTTAGAAATTTGAGCAGCCTATTCCTCCACTTTGATTCTGTTCTACCACCTAACATGGTATCTCTTCCTTAAGTAAGAAAGATAAAAATCATCCCATCCAACTTCTATTGTTCCTTTCTAAATCTACGGAATTTCCGTTTTTGCGTAAAAGTACATAGTCCTTCAAAAATTTCATGCTCATTAATATTATGAATGATAAGATATGTATCCACACGAGTTTATAGCTTTAATATGGGTTTTGAGAATATTTCTAAACTAGCACCATATTTTTTCACAGGTCATAGAACTAGGTCAGTAGGCCCTTATAAAGAGCTACTAGACATAACTTTATTAGCAATGCATTTTTTTGATTTGGAATTATCAAATAAGAAAGTATTATAAAATGGTGATATACAATCCCAATAATTAAAACTATGAATTCCATTGCCAACTCCTATGGTCACTGCTCTATGGGTACTGAATCCCTATGTTTTGGGGAGACAGGAGATTTTATTATGCACTTATTAAAAGTAGGAGGATGACTTGAATTAGAGTTAGGATAGAAGTGTTTTGTAAGTTAGCAAATTTTGCATTAAAGTCCTGCTCTTATGAACCAAGGTAGGATAGAAGAAATCATCCAGACATTTCTGTTTGAATTTCTCTATGTCATCAAGTATGAACATATCCTCTTTTTCAATATGGACTATAAAGTCCGAAATTTCTTTTGGTAAAAATGGGATATTCTTGTTGCACCACTTGAATTAATGTCTTCTGTGACAAAGGGCTAACTTGAGTATTACTTGCTACTTTTGAAGTTGCTTGCGTGTGACTTTCTGCATGCTACATATGTTAAAAAGTCTTTATCAGCTAGAGCCTTGTACGCATTGGATGGAGAACTATTAGTTCCCTTCCAAATGGTTCTCCAAGCATTGGAAAATGGAAGTATTACTCCTGCCTCTATTTCTTCTGGAGGGATCACTTGTTCTCATCTTGACTCTGCAAAACTTCACGAGTCTGAAAATCAAGTAAAAAATTATTATTGTCTCGAATATATTCAATTGTAAAATTATAGATGGAAAATTTTTCTTGCCATCTAGTAAATATTTGTTAAGACGTTAGATATTATAATTTTTTTTTTTAATAACGCTTTTGCAGAACTATAATTAATTCTCAAAAGAAACTTTTAATTTAGAATATTATCCTAAAATTTGTGGAGCCATTTAATAGTAGAAAACATTTCCCTTTCAATTGTATAATAGTTAAAATGAGTATGACTCCATTTCCCAGAGATAAAGCAAACTAATACTTTCTTATTTGATTCTAGATTAATTTGTTTAAGAATTATCGCATAACCAATATTTGAAGCATATGTTTATATTTTTTTAAACCGACTGAGATTGGGTAAATGACTACAAGGTAAATATTTAATATGTGCCTTAATTTTCCTAACAGTTGTAGCGTGCTCATCTGTACATGGAGAAAGATTCTTCTTCAATCTCGTATAGAGAATTGTAGTGTCGATAGTTAGATTATGATAATAATCTGCTACATAATTAAAAGCATAAAAGATCTTTGTAGTTGTTTGTATTTGTAATTACATCAAGAAATTTTGACGCAAATTTGAGGCTTATATCAATTGGAACTATTGTTTCCTAGTTGATAGTACGACCAAGAAAACGAATTTCTATTTGAAATAATTTTATCTTTGGGGTAGATATTACTAAATATCTTTTAGAATAAGATGTCTAAAAGTTTGAAAATGCTTGAGATGTTGGTCAATAAAATAAGAAAAAAAATAAAATGTCATTAATATATGATAGAATAAATTTAGTATTTGGATTGAAATTGTTGTTCACAATATTATGAAATTTAGGAGGAGCATTCTTCAAACCAAATGACATAACAAATCTCTTTTGTTGGGGATTGAACATCTAATCTATTTAAGTACCTTATTAAGGGGTTTATTACCAAGTGAGGAACTCCTCTTTCTCATTTGCCTGTATTATTCAAATAAAATACAGTACAACTCCAAAGAGAGTGCGGCTCTTTTATTAATTTTTTTTAGTAAAGAAAATATTTCCTTCTTGCATACATCAAGATTTCTTGATTTATCTGATAAGTGATTGTAATCTAAATCGTATACTTCTAAGTGTAAGAGATTAGTAAGTGGTACAATGATAATAAACCTAGAAAGAATCTTTAGTTTATTGTATATGACACTAATTAATATGGATTGTGAAAAAAAGTTTGAGTTTAAAATTTATTAACTAAGATCGATTGATTTCTAATTAATTAATATTAACTAAGATCGGTTGATTTCTAATTAATTAACTAGAGAAGATTATCGGTCATATAGCTTAATGATTGCAATTTAAATCGTACACTCGCAAGTGTAAGAGATCGACAAATAGTACAAGAGTAGTAATCCAAAATTGTTCTCTCGAGAAACATTTTGATTATTATGTTAGACACTAAACAAAAATAAATTATGGAACTAAAAAGAAAATTTTGATTTTTAATTAAGTAAAACTAAAGTTTGAAAGTTTTTAAATTACTTGAAATAAAATTGTTGGTCAGATGGGTTAACTCGACATAAAATAATTTACTGGATGAATTTATGCTTATTTATCTTAGTTGTATAGATCACCTGGTCTTCCTATAATCGAAAAATATATAATCAAACAAAATTGTAAACTTGATATTTTGAATAACTTTCACCAATTAAATCTATATATATTTTGAGTTTATCTAAGCATGAAATATAAATAATTACACTAAATGTTCAAAGTCTAAATATATACCGTGTCTAAAGAGTTTATAGTATATCAAGAACTAAGCAACGAATATATCATAAAATAATAAATCATTAAAAACTCAAAATCATATCTAAAACCTAAAAAGATAATAGGGAATAAAAAATATTAACTTTACATAAACCAATTCAGCATAATAAGCAAATAAATTACATACTAGTAAATTATCTAGAGTTTGTTATCTCATCTGATCCAACGCAAGAAGTTAGCCAGTCATACTCATCATAGCAATGAGTAAAGGAAAAGAAATTCTTTTATTGATTTCTATAAAAAAGTACAAAAAATAAAATCTCTAATATCTTCTAAATTGCTTCTATTGATTCATATCATCTAAAATTCTGTATTACATCGTATATTTCTAGCCTCACAAAACCTCACAAGAATTCTATTTATTAGAAAACTTTCTTTTCTCTCAAAAAATACTCAAAAATCAACTCTGTGGCCATGGCTTTCCAAAGCCGCTTCGACAGTCGCTCTCAAGTTGATTCCCAGTCGCTGGCTATCGACAACCAATAGATAGTTGTCGGCAGCCATACCTATAAATTCACAGTTATGAGCTGATATTCAAGTTACGCTTCGATTCTTTGATTTTCTTGCACGTAGAATCCTGAAAAAAGATTATAAAACACTAGAAAAACATCATAGTGGAGAATTTGATTAATAAAAATAATTTATCATTAATTTCTTGCCTTAATCATCAAAAATAAATTTTGAGTACATAAAATAATCTAAAATAATTACACTTTTATGTGTAATCATACCCCACTTGAGTTTTGCTAGTCTCTAGAAAAATTATCAAATTAGGAAAATAAAATAAAATCCTAACTAAAATAAAAATAAATTCTAACTCACTTTTGTAGGAATCATGATTGCACTTAATATGTACAATAAGCTGTTAAATACTTAGCTTATCCTAGTGGATGAGTGTTGTCTCATGAGAATTTCCAGTGATATTGCCCACAAACATCAAGAAATGTTGGAATTAAAAAATAAATAAAATAAAAAATATGGATAAGTATAAAACAAAAAAATGATAGTATCCTATTGTTAACTATTATTATTTTCTTGTTTTTAATTTTTTTTCATACCAGGCTTAATTAGAGATATGCACATGGATATTTATAAAGATATCAACCTTAACAAATTATTTATAATCTAATATTTTTATTCACCTATCATGATCATTTAAATCGTACCATAGATATACTTTTACCTTCAATTATCCTCACCTATGCACTTTCGTGATCGTTTATATGAGTCTTATCAAGTTTCAAATCCCAATCAAAATTATAGAAACCCTTTTCATATATATATATATATATATATATATATATATATATATATATATATATATATATATATATATATATATATATATATATATATATAGTTTTCTCTTTTCTTTTTCATAAGCACTTACTGTTCATGTGAACACTTATATTTTCTGAGGCACAAATGATAGTTACTTATCTCATGTTTATAATAAAAATTCATAAGTATTGTTCGTGTGAATACGCAAGTTTACTAAGATGCACAAACTGAACTAGTTAACACTTACTTTATCTTATTATTATATATTATATTTATTTATTTATTTCCGAAGAATATTGTCCTAATACTAGGATCACTTTTTTTTATTATATATTTATATAAGATAGGCTTTTATTTTAAGTTTTCTCATTGTTATCAACTTTCATGACTTATCATGTAGGTATTTAAAATGCATACTTGATTCAAATCTTAAGTATCAATATATCTTATTGTCTGATTTTAGTTCACAATCAAGATTACATAAAAACTATTTTCATAGAAATATAAATATTAAGATGCCAATCTCATAAATATACCATATAGAATATTTCTTACTTCAAAGAAATGAAAATTTTTGAAACTTTTTTAATTTTTATATGTTTTATAAGTTAATCAATTAGTTGTGATACATATGATACAAGGAAGTAAAGTCTATCTATCCACCCCAACTGAAATTATATCGTGTCCTCAGTGCATCAAGAATATAACTATGCAGATAATACACTAAGAAATAATGTAAGAAATTAAGGATAGAAAGTACCTGGTTTTGTCGATTATCAAGAAAGCCCACTCCTTCAAATAGTCAATATCAATGATGTTGCTGCTGATTACCTTTTTGTCGCTTGCATCTTTAACACCAGCGGAACCCTGTGGTTCCCTAGCTCGTCTGTTCATCTTCATTGAAGAAATGGTGGCATCCTCACCAGCCATTTGTCGATATATCTTGGTAAGGAGCCGATATTGATGTTGTTAACGATGCTCAGTTTGGATTTGCCGTGTCTCGATGACTTGTAACTTTTCATTAAATATGTTAGTTAGTCTTTTATCGACTCATTCAATGTTTGGAGTGTGATCTCTGCTGATTGGGCTGTGTGAGCTGCTGTCCTCCTTATTTTTGTTGTTGCTCTCCATCACCAATCGCTGGGGCAACACCTTCTAGTTGCTCTTGTCGTACCTGTTGCTCATGCTAGGCATGTCGAACACTCATGCTCCTTCGAATGGTTGTATTCGAGAATGGTTGCATTGGATGGGTAAACGTGTCAATTGATGAAAAATTGATCCCATTGTTGATACAAATTTTCGTTATTAGAGATGGTAAAACTAGTTCTGGCTTTACCGTGCTCGGATGTAGGATACATTCATGGACTAGTCCCACGCATTGGATTACCGCGGAGTGCATGATAGAGGCGACATCGAATGGGCACCATTCAAGAATTATGTTCAATAGCACCACATCTCTTGAATGTAGTTCCATTGTTGTAGAGAACGATATGATGTTATATTTGATAAATTAGCTTACTAAAACGAACTCTTGGTTCAAGTAGTCCTCTCTGAAGAAACTTTTTTTGAAAGTGTAATCACTGATATTTGTGCAGAGCTCTTTGGATGCTGGAGAGCTACTTAGTATTTCATTAACTCTATCATTGAAAGGCGATTCTTCTTCAGGCACATCGGAGATAGGGATAGCCCGTATGATTTCCTCTCTTGTAAATGGTATTTCCTTGCCTCGTATTATGAAGTACGCTTGTTAGTCTCCCATTACCGATTGCAGATTGGCATAAAACACACGTACTATTTCATTGCAAGGTAGCGTATGCCTATGCATTGTATGCTCATCCAATTTTACAGCTTGCATATGTGCTCTAAAGCAAGATTCACGTGTATGTGTGAATAATTAACTATTTGTTTGGGTCGAGCTTGAATTCTTCATACTTTTCCAAAAGTTACTTGTTTGCCTTCATAGATTTGTATATCTATGGAGGAGATGAACTTAAAGAACTTGCTCTCGGCCTCTTCAAGACAGTTTGCTTTCTTAGTCCCATTCTGAAAAATAATCATAAAATATATATCATAACAAAATATGACTTATATCTCAAAATTATTCATGATTATGTTTCACATATATTTTTTATTTATATTTTCTTTATTATTTTATTTTTTATGTTTGTTCTTTCTTTCTCTTTTTTAATAATTCCTTATTTCTCTCCAAATATATCAAACATTATTCTAATTTCACTTTTAATGAATGAATTTGATATATGTAAATTATTCAAGAAATCCATTAGTTGTTATGCTAAAAAGTTAAGATTTTTATTTGATTTTACCTTTGAATTAACATATATTTTTAATTATTCAGAAAAATTCATTAAAAAATCATAAAAATAACTATACCACTCCAATTCTACTAAGAAGTTTGAATCTATTTTTAGTCTATTCTAATTCATTCATATAAATTGTATATCTATGCTTTTGAAACAAAATTCTACTTCTATAAAGAACAACCAATGAAAAAAATCAGAGAGAAGAAAGCTTACTTTCTTAGAGATCTTTGAAAATTTGAGAGAAATTCCATGGGATTTGGGATTTAGCTTTCAAAGGGGACAATTTTTCTGTTGGCGGCTGTAGATCGAGTCTAGGGTTTGGTTGTAGAAAAAAAGAAACTCACATAAATATTTATAAATGGGGACTGCTGTCAATGGCTGTCGACAGCCACTTCGACAGATAGCCGCTCTTGGGCAAGGCAATTTTTGCCTGCAGTACCCAGCTAGCGACAACGACTTCGACAGTCGTTCTCTATTGAGAACTGTATCAAGCCAAACTTTTTTAATTGTTAGTTCTTAAACTAATGTTAATTCTAATAAGTAATTGTTAGTTCCTAATAACTAAATTATGGTTACCAAATATTTTTATTGAAGAAAAATGAAAAATGATAAGAAATTTTTGAAAACAAAATTGTTGAAAGCATCGTGAGGTTAATTTTATAAAGCAATCACCCCAAAATTAAAATGTAGATTATCTTCAATAAATTGATATTTCTATTAAATCTATTAAAAGTAAGTAATAATTACGAAAGAGTGCTTAGATATTACCTTGATTCGCTACTAATGTGCATCATTTACAAAACAAAAATTGTTAGTACATAGTATACAATAATATATAATGTGTCTTCGTTAAAAACTCGTATCACGAAGATGTCAGAGGATCCACTAAATCATGAGATTCCTCCAAGTGTTTTGAAAATTCCAAGTAATGTTCAAGTATTTTTCGTTCACTTTAAATGTATGACCATTTTTAGGGTTTTCAATATCAATTGCACCATGCAGATATATAGTTTTTAACAATAAATGGTACGGTCCATCGTAAATATAACTTTCCTCGAAATAGATGAAGGCCTAAGTAATCGAGAAGCACTTTGTCGGATAGATGAAAAACACGGCATGTGATATGGTGATCATGTCATATTTTTATTTTTTCTTTTGAAATGCATGAATTGTCATATGCATCATATCTTAATTCTTCCAATTCATTAATTTTTAATTTTTTGTAATGAGCCAGCTGAATTGATATCTAAATTAATTGATTTGATTGCCCACTATGCCTTATACTCAATCTCTACGGGAAACTAGCAAGCTTTTCTATAAACTATTCTGTACAAGGACTGTTCGCAGCAGAATTTCTTTGCTTTCCTTCCATTGAATTAACTTAAATTACAACGAAAGTGAACAAGAAAAAGAAAGAACAAACGAAAGGATTTTATATCTCAATTACTCTCTTTTACAATATGATGTGGGATCTGTGTGGCGATGGGAACTGTCAAGCAGCTCCTTTGGACGATCTGACGTCGAACTCTTCTCTTGATGATGGCGGCCGACTGTAGATGATCTTCTCTGGTCTTGATTCGTTCATGGCTCTATGCGTAATTCGAACTTCTCCAAAACTCCAGAAAAGATCTCAGATGGCGAAAAAAAGAAGACAACCGCTAGGGCTTCCCCAAGAGGATATTTATAGCCTTAGGATCATATGAGAGTTTCTATCTAAATAGAATTTGTACTCATCAAGGATTCCAATCAAATATCTTAGTTTTAATTTAAATCTCTTGATTTAGAGTTCTGGTTGGACTTAATTTGGGTATTTGGATAAGCCCAAATCATAATCTCAATCAATTTGAGATTCTGGTTATCTGCTCATGCGGAATTAAACTCATCAAAATGCGGAGCTAAGAGACCAGAACGCGGAGTTATTGTTTAGCTCCACGTTTTTCTCAAGCGCGAGGCTAATATAGCCAAACGCGGAGCTATAGAGTTAGCTCTGCGTTCTGTTGTAGAAAACTCTATTTATTTAGAAATTTTCTTTGCCAACAGACCCCCCTCCAAAATTTTCAAAATGGCTTAGAACTTAGCAAATTTTAAAATATTTTGGATATTCAAACAGAAAATGCGGAGTTCAAAATACCAAGTTTATCTCGCGTTTTGTTCACTTGCGCGGAGCTAAATAGCTTCGCTTTTAGTGAGTAATTGCTTATTAACTATTCAGTAATTACTTAGTAATTGCTCAGTAATTACTCCAAACCTTGCGCCGAATACCAAGAGGCGGGTTCTCTATTTTAAATAGAGTCTTTAACTCTTTTTCCTTCATTCGAAGAATCCAGGAATCTAGAGTTCAGGTGCCGAGCGACTCATGTGAAATGAGCGATCTCCGACTGGACTTCCTTCGATTTTCCATAGATTTTCATCATTAGGATGTCATCTAGGAAGAGTACGGCATCGCGTGCCTCCTCACCATCGGCGACCGTCGTTAGCAGCGACGGCAGCGGCCGAGGGAGCGGACACAGCGGCGAACCAGTTCATACCGCGCCCATTGGAGGTAAAAATCTCAACTTTTGGACTCCTTAAAACAATTTTTAAGTGTTTTGGTTCGGTTTTAATCGACCAACCATTTTTGAACCGGCGAGATCGCCGTTCTCCGGTCGTAAGGCTTGGGAAGAAAGGAGAAGACGGAGAAGAACTCTGGTCTTTTTCTTACGCGAAGTTATCGTGTCATCCTTGCGTTTAAAACACGGGGCTATTTTAACTAGCAGTCGCATTTCAACGCGAGGCTATTTTGACTAGCAGTCGCGTTTCAACGCGAAGCTATGAATTTTAGTTTCGCGAGTGAAACGCGAGGCCATCTCCTCAACTGCACGCGGAGTTATTTTTAGCTCCGCGTTTTTATACTTAGAAGATTTTTCGAGTTTTGTAAAACTTTTTCTAACTCTTGATTCTTCTTTTGCAGTGAAGTACTTGGACCAGATCCTTTTGAAGAGGAGTGCATGTGACTCTTCCGATCTTCGTCAGCAAAAGTAACTCTAAGGAAGCCAGAAGCATATGCTTTACAACATAGTTGCAGGTTCCAAGCTCTGGCTCCAAAAGATAAACTCTTAAAGGGGTTACAAGAACTCTGCGGCAGCTCATTAAGTTTTCTTGAGGACCATTTCTGTTAGATGACAATCTCTATCGCTTTCCAAAGCGATAGAGATGATCATCTAGGGCCTGTAGCATGTCGAATTTAACTTGTGCATCTTCATCAGGATTCTTGTAGTTGTATCTTCAGATGATCCACTAAGAACTTTTAAACAGATCATAGTTGACATTTGCAGAGGAGATCTTTTGCATGTGAACCAGGAAATTGAATTGAAAAGCATCTCATCAGAATTCACATTAAATGGTGATGACTTGCACCGGCAAGCTCAACATTCCGTGGAGGAGATTCGTCGTCGAGTGATTGATGAGTCGACGAATAGGTTGAAGATTTTGGGAGAGCTATAACTCTCTCCTCTTTTGTAATCCTTTTGTTTTATGAATAAAGACAATTCCTTTTCTCTTTATCTATTGGCTTCAAGAATTTTGCTTGCTCAACAAATAGATGGTTCATAGTTTTGGTAAAACAATCCAAGGCTTATTGCGTAACTTAGACTGTTAGTACCAGAAATGATTGGATAAGGATCATTTAACTTAGACAGAGGCACTTAATTGCACATGCCTTAGTTTGATGGAGGCAGTTCAAGACTCTTATGCGTAACTTGAACTGCACATGTCAAGATAATCGAATGATGATTATCAAATTTCGAGAGAGGCGCCTAATTGCACATGTCTTAGTTTGATGGAGGCAATTCAAGGCTCTGATGCATAACTTGAATTGCACATACCAAGATAATCTAATGATGATTATCAGATTTCGGCAGAGGCGCCTGATCACGCATGCTAAGTCCAAACTTCTCATAGAAACGCGTAGCTAAACTACCAAGTTATCTTCGCGTTTTTCATAGTAGCGCGGATCTAATAGCTTCGCGTTTCTCATCACCACGCGAAGCTAATAGCCTCACGTTTTGGGGAGCCACTGATTAGTAATTGCTCCGATTCTTGCACCGAATACCAAGAGGCGATTTTTTTCATTTAAATGGAGTCTCTTCTTTTTGTTCCTTACTTCATTCGAAGGATTTTCAAGAGATTAGAGTTCCAGAACTCCGGCGATCCAGGCGACTCAGGCGACCGAGCAATTTTTCGACCCGATTTCCGTCGATTTTCTTCAAGATCTCGCAAGCAATGGCACGCAAGACCCGTGCTTCTTCACGCGCAGCCTCGCCGTCAGCGACTGGTGCCAGCAGTGGCAGCAGCGGTCGTGGAAGAACCAGTCCACGCCTCACCTATCAGCGGTAAGATTCTTCACCTCTTGGATTTTTAGAACCCTTTTAGGAGTGATTTGGCTTGATTTTAACCGGCCAAATATCTCTTTTACCTGCGAGATCGCTGTACTCTGGCCAAATGGCTTGGAGAAAAAGGAAAAGATCTCTGATCTTCCTCCACGTGAAGCTATCGCGTTATCTCCGCATTTTTAAATGCAAGTTATTTTTGCTGTCTGTCGCGTTCTTTACGCGAGGTTACAATTTAGCTTCGTGTTTGTTCTCGCGGAGTTATCAACTTAGCTTTGCGTTTATTATTCAAACGCGAAGTTAATTTATCATCCTCGCGTTTTGTCAAAACGCAAGGCTATCTTCTTAACTTCGCGCGGGGTTATCCTTAGCGCCGCGTTTTCATACTTAGACAATTTTTCTGATTATGTAAGAATCTTTTTCTGATTCTTTGATTCTCTTCTTGAAGTTGGCTACTCAGTGGATGCACTCTCCCAAGGACATCACTTCGGCCATGGCGGGGGTGCAGACTCAGTCACCCAGTTTCGCTTCACCACTGTTCTTGCTGCATACAAGCCAGGTTTGAGAGAGCGCAGGGAGAAGCTAATCAGATACAGCCCTGCTATAGCACGGAAAATCATAACGGATGCTCCCTTTGAAGCCACGAACCGGGAGGCATTGGAGAAACTGGCGTTCCTCTTTGGAGATGCAATGGGGCAATCAGACCAGATGCTCTTTGAAGAGGAGTGTATGTGGCTTTACTAATCTGGTGATTTGCTAATGTTTCTGCCCAGTATGGAGCGTAGCTACCCTCTAGTCTATCTTCAAAGGCTAGCCATGCACCGTGAATTGGAGTGGGGGCTGAGCCAGGAATACGATTGTGTCCCTACGGGCAAATTGGGCACACACGGGGCTTACCAAGATGGTCCCACAAGATGTATCACTGGGTTGCTTCTCGGGAGAATCACTAAGGAGCACCCAGTAGGAGAGGTCCCAATTCGCGCACGAACTTTCCTAAGCGAGTTCATGGCGCAAGGAGGCCAATACCCAGCTAATGATTTCAGGATGCCTGGCTGGGTCTACTCTTCTGGTAACATGTGGTGGGCCCGCCTTGTCCAATACATGCTAGATTCTTATGAGCCAATTCTGAGAGAAATTGGCTTATACAAAGCTATCAGAAACGTTCAATTCGGGATTTCTCAGAGTGCCTATCACTTTTTCGGTCTTCTGAAGATGTACAACCCTGAGACTGGCACTTTCTTTACACCAGTGGATGAGCTGAGACTTGCTCTCCACGAGATGTTTGAAGTGTCTGGGTTGTCAATGGGCGAAGTCCCGTATGAAGAGTATATCCCCATCACCGAAGAGCTGAATATGCTGAAGGTGAGGGATGAGTGCATCTACACCACTTACTGGGAGATGATGTGTCATTACCGCATCTGTGCCGACATGGCAGATGTGCGTATCAGGGTATTGGTCACAAGAAATGGGCCGATTACCTTTTTGCCAACTTAAACTCAAAAAATAGTTCGCAATAGTTCATGGCTATGCCCCTGTTGATGTCAAGGAGATCGATCGCCGTATTGCTAAGACTCGTGTTATATTTTATACAACTGAATCCAACGAAGGCAGATTCAACCTTGGTACTGTCTTCAAGAATTTCCACTACCAAGCTCAGTTCCCAATATCCAACAGAGGTCTCATTGCTGGGTTCTTGATACTATGGATAAAGAGATGCGTCGTGCCGTCTTTGACGAAGGAGGCAATTGCAATGAACGTGGTATATCCCGCAGTTCTTTTTGCATCGACCCTTTGGACTCCTTCCTGCGATGGTGTGCAACCTACAGAGGGGACTACGAGCGCTCTGTAATAGTTTTATTTCTGCCGACAAGGGAAAAGGGCAAGGAAAAGGCAAGTCAAAGGAGACTGCTAAAGCGAAGGCTCCAAACCCCAGGGTGGAGATGCCTTACACCTACCTGATGGCGTGGCTCGTCATGCACTGCCCCTCTTTAATGAGTGCGGCCGAACACCCCTCTGCTGACAAGCCTTTCCTTGTGGAGCTATATGAACACTCTACATGGAAAAGTCATTATATGTCGCAAATCTGGAAGACGCTCTCCCATCATCAAAATTACGAGATCTTCCGATGTTTCCCAGATTTTCCTGGTGGGGAATACGGGTCGAAGTTCAAGGATATTTTGGGAGCGGACAATTTTACCATTTTATCTTCAGGAGCATTCTGATGGCTCCTTAATATCCGACCCGGGTACTTAGTGTATCATCAAGAGGAATTGTGGTGCCAAGAGGAAGTCTGGTCTCGGGAGTTGGCACAACTACAAGCTAGCCAGGAATCGATCCTCAGGAGGTTAGAGATAGTGGACTTCGAGATTGAGGGGAGTCAGTCCGCCATCCTTAGAGCCAGAGAGACTATTGCTAAGGCTCGAGCCATTCTGGAAGCCAGCGAGTCTCAGTTAGGGGAGTCCGTTAAGAAACGGGACGAGCTGATTCTTCAACAAGGACAGCTCGAACAAGAAAGCATAATAAGGAGCCATGCTATTGAAGAATCTTGTCAGCGGTTGGCCCAGCAACGGGCAATAAATGACGATGATTTACGCCGGCAGGCCCAACACTCCGTGAAGGAAACTCGTCGTCGAGTGATTGACGAGACGACAAATAAATTGAGCCTTCTAGGAGATCCATAACTTTTTTTCTTTCTATTCCATTATTCTTTTTGTAATAAGAACTTGTAATAGAAGAGAGAACTTTACTATTTCTTTGTGACTTCATTCTCTTTCGAATAAAGGTAATCTTTTGATTCTTTTACCTGTTGGCTACAAAATTTGTTTGCACAACAGATAACGTGTCATCAAAATGATTTAGTTGTTTAGGTAAAACAGTTCAAGGCTCATCTGCGTAACTTAGACTGCTAATACCGAGGTGATCGGGTCAGGATCACCAGACTTCGGCAGAGGTGCCGATTTGCACATGCCTTAGTGTTTGATTGGAGGCGGTTCAAGACTCTCATGCGTAACTTGAACTGCACATACTAAGATGATCGGGTCAGGATCATTAGATTTCGACAGAGGCGCTTGATTGCGCATGCCTAGTTTTAAGTAGAAGTTCAAGTGCTCATCTGCGTAACTTGAACAAGTGGAGGCGGTTCAAAACTCTCATGCATAACTCGAACTGCACATACCAAGATGATTGGGTCAGGATCATCAGATTTCAATAGAGACGCCTAATTGCGCATGCCTAATTTTAAGCAAGGAGTTCAAGTGCCCATCTGCATAACTTGAACAAGTGGAGGCGGTTCAAGGCTCTCATGCATAACTTGAACTGCACATACCAAGATGATCGGGTCAGGATCAACAGATTTTGGCAGAGGCGCTTGATTGCACATGCCTAGTTTTAAGCAAGGAGTTCAAGTGCTCATCTGTGTAACTTGAACAAATGGAGGCAGTTCAAAGCTCTCATGCGTAACTTGAACTGCACATACTAAGATGATCGGGTCCGGATCATCAAATTTCGGCAGAGGCGCCTGATTGCGCATGCCTAGTTTTAAGCAAGGAGTTTAAGTGCTCATCTGCATAACATGAACAAGTGGAGGCGGTTCAAGGCTCTCATGTGTAACTTGAACTGCACATACCAAGATGATCGAGTCAGGATCATTAGATTTCGGCAGCGCATGCCTAGTTTTAAGCAAAAAGTTCAAGTGCTCATCTGCATAACTTGAACAAGTGGCTGCGGTTCAAGTCTCTCATGCGTAACTTGAACTGCACATACTAAGATGATCGGGTCAGGATCATCAGTTTCGGCAGAGGCGCCTGATTGCGCATGCCTAGTTTTAAGCAAAAAGTTCAAGTGCTCATCTGCGTAACTTGAACAAGTGGATGGTTATACTCCTAGCGATCTGAACCAGATGTGACAGTTACTCTGTCATTATTCTGGTTTATTTTAGGCATAGTATTTTTTCAGAAATTTACCGTTGATCGCCATCATCATTCTATCGCCGTTCTGATTCATTAAGCGATAGGCTCCACTAGAGATACCGTCTCCACAACAAACGGTCCTTCCCACTTGGGTTCAAATTTACCCTTAGTCTTGTGGATTAGAATTATTGGCCTTTTAATAGCCAGGACCAAGTCTCCTTATTTAAAGGTCCTTGGTTTAACGTTCTTATTGAATGTTTGCGAGATTCGGGCTTGATACAACTCAATTTGTTGCTGAGCCTTGAGACGTTTTTCATCTAACGCCTCTAGTTCTTGCAATCTTTGTTGATGAAGTTATTCTGTCGTCATCTTTATGGATAAGGCCACTCTTAACGATGGTATCTGAATTTCAAGAGGCAAGACGGCCTCACTTCCATAAACCAAAGAGAACGGGGTAGTTTTTGTTGGGGTGCGAACGGTGGTGCGATAAGCTCACAAACATTCTGCCAGCTTTTCATCCCAGTCTCTTTTGTTGGAAGAGACAAACTTCCGAAGGAGTTTAATGATTGTCTTGTTGAAAGTTTCGGCTAACCTATTTGTCGCTGGGTTATATGGCGTTGAAGCAATATCTTTGATTATGAACTTATCACAGAATCTTGAGAATACCTGGCTGATGAATTGCGGTCTATTATCATGAATAATTCTTCGGGGGACACCAAAACGGTAAATGACGTGATGCTTGATGAACTTAATCACATATGTCGTTTTTACCTCTCTCATGGGCACGGCTTCGGCCCATCTTGAAAAATAATCGGTTATTGCAAGAATAAACCGATGTCCTCTAGACGACGGGGGAGTTATTTGCCCCACAATATCCATTCCCCATGCCTCAAATGGCCAACTAGCAACGGTATTGTGTAAGTATTCTGGGGGTTGATGAACAAAATTCGCATGTACTTGGCATGCATGGCACTGTTTAGCGTATGCCATTGCCTTTGTAATCATCTTCGGCCAGTAGTATCCCAGCCTTCTTATGCGGTCTTCGAGTTTTGGACCGGGCTGATGAGCTCCACACACTCCATCATGTGTTTCGTTCAGCACTTCATTTGCTTCTGCTTTTGATATGCAGCGTAGTAGCAGACCATCGTTTGACTTTCTGTATAAAATTTGAAGTGTACGGTCAAAGTAGAATCTCGGGGCTTTCCTCTTTATCGAGGCAGCTTCTTTTGAATCCTCTGGTAGTATCCCATATAGGGCATAATCTATAAATAGAAATTGCCAATCTCGGAGTTCCAGTATTAAACCTGTCTGGCACACCTCTTTGGTTTGGGATACCGTATCTGGGTGGAGTTCTCTGCTACCAATAGTGATGCTTTTAGCTTCACCCGGCGGGATCGCTAATGTTGCAGCTAACGCAACAAGAGCATCTGCATAGACGTTCTCATTCTGAGATATATGATATATATAAAATTGTTCAAAATATCCTGCTAGCTCAATGGCTAGCTGATGATAGGGGATGAGGGCTCATGTGTGACTTCATACTCACCCGTCATCTGGTTGACGATGAGCTTAGAGTCTCCATATGCCTCTAGATAGTTCACCCCCAGTTGCAGAGTCATTTTTAAGCCGATAATGAGCACGTTATATTCCGCCACATTATTCGTGTACGGTTCTGTTAATGAGTAACCGTTAGATAATATATGTTTATGTGGGGATATTAGCACAACCCCCTCTCCAGCAGCAGATCGTCTGGCAGCACCATCAAAGAACATTTGCCATGGTTGCTCTTTGCTAACTGTGTTAATCTCTGACGTCTGTTTGGAATTGGACCAGATTGGATGATCTGCTAGAAAATCGGCGATCGCCTGTCCCTTCATGGCTTTTTGAGGGACGAAGTGTATATCATATGGCGATAGCAATAATGCCCATTTTGCCAATCGGCCATTTAAGGATCCTGGTTTTGTCATCAGAATTTTCAAAGAATTAACTCGTGAGATGACATGTATCGTTTGCCTTGAAAGATAGTGCCGTATTTTCTGAATGGCGAACACTAGGGCTAAACATTCTTTTTCAATCGGGGTATATCGACGCTCGGCTCCGATCATTGTCCTGCTTAAGTAATAAAGAGCATGTTCATGGCCATGCTCATTATATTGAGCAAGTAATGCTCCTAAAGCATCATCCATGGCCCTTACATATATAAGGAATGGCTGTCCACGGACCGGTGCCATAAGAACAGGAGGTTTAGTGAGATATTCTTTGAGATCGTCAAATGCCTGTTAACATGCCTCATCCCATATGAAAGAAACCCCCTTTTTCATGAGTCTGGAGAACGGCTGGCATCGTCCAGATAGGTTAGAAATAAAGCGCCGGATATAGGCAAGCTTTCCTTATAACCCCCTTAACTCTTTAAGATTGCGGGGGGGCGACATCTCGCTGATTGCTTTTACTTTCTCAGGATCAAGAAAAATTCCTTCTGAAGTGATTATAAACCCAAGGAACTTTCCGCTACGCACCCCCATGAAAGACTTGGCAGGGTTCATCTTCAAGTGATGTTTTCGCATAAGATCGAAGATCATTCTTAAATCATGAAGATGATCTTCTTTGTTCTTTTTTTTGACCGCTAAGTCATCCACATAACACTCTACTGTTTTACGCAGGTGTTCTTTAAATATGACGCTCATCGCTCGTTGGTAGGTGGCACCGGTGTTTTTCAATCGAAAGGCATCACCGTATAATAGTATACCTCCAGCGGCGTTCTAAAAGCCGTGTACTTTTCATTATCTGAGTGCATTTTAATCTGGTTACAGCCTGAGAAGCCATCCATAAAGGATATCCTCTCATAACTGCAAGTATTATCAATCATCACATCGGTGATGGGGAGTGGAAATTCATCCTTAGAACATGCAACATTCAGATCTCGAAAACTCGATGCATAATCGGATTTTGCCGTTCTTCTTACGAACCGGCACTATGTTAGCCACCCAATCAGGATGTTGCTGTTCATGGATGAATCCAGATTTTATAAGCTTGTTGACCTCGGTAACTATTTCGTCCATCAATTCCAGTCGAAAATGCCTTTGCTGTTGTTTAACTGGTTTGGCATCTTTTTTAACATTTAACCGGTGCGTGGCAATTTGAGGGTCAAGCCCAGGCATGTCTTCATAGCTCCATGCGAATACGTCTATATACTCTTTGATAAGAGATATAAGTTCCTCTTTTTCTAAGGTAGTTAGCGTATCGCTTATGAAGATGGGCTTCGGATTTTCGTCCGTTCCCATGTTGACCTATACTAGCTTATCCTCTGTGGGCGGGTCACGCTGTTCAAAGCGGACATCCCAGAGAGTGTCCATATGCTTAGCCCAGGAATCATCTTGAACATCAATTGGTTCCTCGTCGCTTTCTGGTGCGGCTGAAACCATATTGGCTGTCAAGGATTGAAACCAAGTGCCAGTACTTAGATCCGAGCCCTGATCAATTGAGTTTAAATCCTCATCGGACGAAGATCTTTTCTCATATTGGCATGGTGGTGAGAGAGGAGTAGATACATAGTCCAACCCCCTGCGAGTCTTTTGATAATAGTCTGGGCTCTTTTCTCTCGGTCTAAATGAGGGTATAAGATTCCGTCGCCCTTTTCCAAAGTTTAACCCTGGTTTCTAGATAAAATTATAACCCATTTTCTCCATCATTTGCCAGGATTTCTATTCATATAAGTGAAATTGAGGTGATGTTTGTTCGTCACTTTCACTGCTTTGTTTTTGTCGAGGTGACGTATTACTTTATCGAACATGATCGGCTTTTGGGACCCCTGTCGAGGAGGCACCTCAAAGAAGTGACCTTGTCCCTTAGTTATTTTTGATTGAGAGAGGAGGGATGACCTGAGGGGCAAATGGTATGCCGCCAGAACTTCAAGTTCGGATAGGCCATCCACTTCGGTGGAAGTACAAGAAGGTTCAGATTCAGTAGCTACAGCAGGCTCGTAGACTAACTTTATGTTTTCATTGATAACCCACTCATCCTCTATTACATCAACTACATTATTATCAAAATTCAAATTAAAATCTACGTGAGGATTGATTTCATAATCACCCCCATCGTTCTCTTCGGGAGGCTCGTACTCCGTATCTGCCTCGTTGCCGCTCTCGTCAAACTTTTGAGTTTTGTTGAGGTTGTTTTCGGAGACTTCATGGGCTGGCTTGTAGAGTAAAGCATCCATAAAGTAGTTCTCCAGCCCTTTAAATGGTTGCCAGCTGCAACTAGTGTCCGGACTTCTCCTTATTCATCATAGTATTTCATACACTGGTGGAGAGACGACGGGACTATCATATAGGCGTGGATCCAAGGCCGTCCCAGTAAGATGTTATAGGAAGTGTCTGCATCGATGATGTAGCATGTGACCTCCATCCTCAAATCCCAAATTTGACCCGGAGTCGGATCTTTCCAAGGGGACAACTATCATTGGAATTGAACCCATATATTGTAGTATTGGTTGGCGTCAGGCGATGGGGAGAAATTCCCAATAGATGCATCAACCTTCTGGGAATGACGTATAGCACAAACCCTGGATCAATCTGGATGCGATCCACTTTTGTGGATCCGACATACCCGGTGAAATATAAAGGTTTGTTGTGCTTTATATTTTTTACCTGCATGTCTTCCGGAGAGAAGATAATTTATGGGACCTGCCTCCTCACTTGATAACAGCGGGGGCAAGAGTCCTGTTCTTCATCGGCCGGCTCGACAATTTGAGCTAGGAATGACTCAGAGTCTGCCAGGGCTTCTCTCAATGCCTCGCGAGTTGATTTCGATAATCGTAACAACTCGTACAGCGTGACTCGAGCTGGAATATTTACCAGCTGAGTTATTATATCAAATTTGAAGGTAGCGCCTTTGACTCCTTCATCTTTTTCAGGATTTTTCTTGAAGCGAAGTCCTTTCTGTTTTGCAGGTTTTGTGAGTTCCGCATATATATCTTTCGGGTCTACTCTGGTGTAGTCCTTGAGATATGTTTTTCCGGATCGAGTGCCGGAAGGGCCTGCCCCATCCTGATGAGTGGCCATAACTTCAGGCTCCTCTTCAGAGTCCGTAAATGCCCCTGCAATTATGTATTCATCTTTTATCTTTGCAGAAATAGTATTGCTGGTCTGCTTTTTCTTTTGACACCCTGCGGAAGTCCACTGTTCATCCTGTAGTAAATCAGGATGGACCCACATGATTTCTCCTTTTTGAGTTGTTATGGGGATAAGTCCTTCTTGAGCCTTTTTATGCGGTCATGGTTTTTCGTAACCAGCTTCCCCTTTGGAATTGGGGTCACCCCTGCGGGGAACTCATGGGTTCCAATCACTATGGTTGTCATATTGGCAGTGACCTTCTTTTGTTCCTCTTTAAGTGTCAGAACTTCAGCTTCTATCAGTGCTTGGATTCTGTTCTTTAGAGGGTAAGAATCCCTAGTAGGGTGCCCAACATTCCGGTGATAGAGACAATAGTTGGGGTCGTTGGTCTTACCAGCGTCCTCCGGTTTTCTATTCTCCGGAAGTTTCAACATTCCCTTCCTCAGGAGCAGGTGGAAGAGTGTAGGCGTTTGCTCTACTTTGAAGGTATAGGTCCTCTCTTTCTGAGGCCTATTTGTCTCATGCCCTTCTGATTTTGGGGTTTCGAGTTTGGAGGATTTATTTTTTGTGGAGCGACTTCTGATGCCATCACCATTTTTTCCTTATTTTTATTATTATTATTTTGGGTGTACGGCCTATTATTCCCAGTGTTTCTTGACCCATGAGACTCTTCAACTCAACGGATCAAGTCATCGGCTTGCTCTCCTTACTTGAGCAAATCTCTCCACGTCTTAGACTCTACGGCCCCCATTTTTAAGAGCACGTTAGTCTTAAGATTATGCCGACATGTCTCCACTAGAATTTCCTGGACCATTCCATGTTTACAATGCACGGACTTTTCCCGA
Source organism: Dracaena cambodiana (assembly GCA_036321105.1). Classification (NCBI taxonomy): domain Eukaryota; kingdom Viridiplantae; phylum Streptophyta; class Magnoliopsida; order Asparagales; family Asparagaceae; genus Dracaena; species Dracaena cambodiana. Next base: position 21,689,805 of record JAYEPQ010000008.1, on the reverse strand, counting down.
AACCTTTCTATGAAGTCTTTTACTGTTTCTTGTTCCCCTTATTTAGTTGCAAGGAGGGAATGAACAGTAATTTCGGTATCATCCTCAAAGAAACGTGCGAGAAAGTCTCTCAACATCAACCAGGTATTAATAGTACCTGGGGGCAGCTGCATAAACCAAGTAAAGGTAGGCCCTCGCAAAGGACTTACGAATACCTTGGTCATGACCGGGTCATTGCCCATCAAATGTCCTGCTTGGGACAAGAAGTAATAAATATGATGACTGGGAGATCCTTTCCCGTCATATGGCTCTAATTTGAGCGGCTTATATTTCTCCGGGTATGGTGCCAAATCCCATTCAGGTGGATATGGTCTTGATACCCCTGATTCTTTCAACTCCTTTTTGTGTATTAGTGCTTCAAGTTGATTTTATAACTTCTCTATTTTCTCTCCATGTGGATCATGAAAAGAATACCTATCCTCGTCCTCATGCGTCGAATGGGCTTTCTCTTCTTTGTCTTCTTCGTTCATTTTATTGAATGGAGTTTCTTTTCCCTTTTTAACGTTATCCTCGACGATTTTTTGGGTATTCTCGACCACTTTTGAGAGCATCATTTTAAGATCTTCAATTGTCGTTTGTTGCTCCCGAATCATCTTCTCTTGGGCTTCAAGTCTCTGGTCGATATCGTCAGATTTATCCGCCATATGTGATGCTGACTTTTGTAACCGAGATGATGCAGAGGAACGAGGTGAAGCTATAGCCGAGTTATCGCTGTCGTCGTCATAAGAACGTTTTACAAGTTTCTTACAGTTTCGAGGAGGGACAGCTCCTAATTTTAGTCGGGTGAAGTGATGAGGTTCTTCATCACTTGACTCTGAGTTATCATCTCTTTCAATGACTTTCTTACCCTTGTCGACCATGTTGGAAGTTACAATTCTCCATTCTGCTCGGGGAGTAGCCTTTGTTTTCTTGGCAGGGTTTTTTTCCGACTTGGTTAACCGGTCGAGCACCGATACCCTGCTATTGTTGTAGCAACAATTTTCTATTACAGTGGATACCGCCGTCATGAGTTGCTGGCAATGACAGACAGGTTCGGCTTGAACTTGTTCTATACCTCTCTTCTTGGTTAGATACTTCCTGAGGTCAGTGACTTTAGTCATGGAATCATGGGACCCATTCAACTGTTTAGAGGGTCCAGGCGCCTGTTGAAGTTTCTTGGAATCACTGGAGTTCAGTTCTGGTCCATTGATGCGATAATCAGCCCTGATTTTGTATTCGGGTTGATCTATGCGGAGCTGAGAAATAGCTTCGCATTTTGGAGCGCGGAGCTGAGACATAACTCCGCATTTTGCGTCGTGGGCCTGAAGAATAGCTCTGCGTTTTGCTATGCTAGCCTCACGTTTTACACTGGCTTGGCGTTTCTTCAGAAGTTTATCTTCTCGTAGAAGAAAATTCCTGCACGCTGACTTACTCTTATGATTAACACAAGTCACAACTTTGCATCTATCGCGATTTTTACGATTAACGACAATCTGCCAATCATCTTCGTTATTTACGTGGAGGTAAGGCATCTTGCATTTCTCGCAAGTATTACTGGCTTCGCGTTTCTCGCTAAGCTCAGTATTAGCCTCGCGTGGAGAATTACACGCTGACTGTAAGGAATTTTTATCCTCGCGTTTCTCGCGAGTGTAAGAAATCTTGCATTTATCGCAAGTTGTACTAGCTTTGCTTTTCTCGCTAAGCCCAGTAATAGCCTTTCGCGGAGTATCACACGTTGGCTTTAATGAATCTTTATCCTCGCGTTCCTCGCGAGTGTAAGATATCTTGCGTTTATCGCAAGTGCTATTGGCTTCACGTTTATCGCTAAGCCCAGTAGTAGCCTCGCATGGAAAATCACATGCTAGCTTTAAGAAGATTTTATACTCGCGTTTATTGCGAGTGTCAGAGTTATTGCGATTAACGCAAATCTTACTGGCTTCGCATTTCTCGCTAAGCTCAGTAATAGCCTCGCGTGGAGAATCACACGCTGGCTTTTCCTTGCGATCAACGCAAGTTGTAACTTTGCATTTAACGCGATAATGACTGATCACGCGATTACCGCGAGTCAGTTTGCGAGTAACCATAGTCTCGCGTTCTATGAAATTAGCCTCGCGTTCAATGCGGGCTTTGAGAGCTTTTCGCCTTGCTCTCCGATTTCTATTTCGGAGTTGGGTTCTGCTCAATCCAGTTCCCAGGCCTTCTTCGGCAGTAGAGAGGCCATCCTCTGCTAGGATTTCCTGTCCAAACACCGGCTCTATGGCCGCGGTCTCCAAGGATCCCCGTTCATCGGTGGATACCTTTTTACTCGTTCCTCGGGTATTGGAGCGCACGCGACGATACTGTCGTGTCTCGTTCAGGTTACCTGATTCAGAGGAGAGGTACTCCTCGTACTTCTGCTAGTCGATTTCAATGACCAGCATATCTACGTCAGATCCGATCCTCTCGACGTCAGATTGCGCCACGATCTCTTCTCTGGTGAAAGAGACTTCTCCCACTGTGGTCGCCAGTTTGTTCGCAGCAAAATTTTTTTGTTTTCCTTCATTGAATTAACTTAAATTACAACGAAAGTGAACAAGAAAAAGAAAGAACAAACGAGAGGATTTTATATCTCAATCGCTCTCTTTTACAATATGATGTGGGATCTGTGTGGCGATGGGATCTGTCAAGCAGCTCCTTTGGACGATCTGACTTCGAACTCTTCTCTTGAAGATGGCAGCCGACTGTAGATGATCTTCTCTGGTCTTGATTCGTTCAAGGCTCTATGCGTAACTCGAACTTCTCCAAAACTCCAGAAAAAAATCTCAGATGCCCAAAAAAAGAAGACAACCCCTAGGGCTTCCCCAAGAGGGTATTTATAGCCTTAGGATCATATGAGAGTTTCTATCTAAATAGAATTTATACTCATCAAGGATTCCAATCAAATATCTTAGTTTTTATTTAAATCTCTTGATTTAGAGTTCTGATCGGACTTAATTTGGATATTTGGATAAGCCCAAATCATAATCTCAATCAATTTGAGATTCTGGTTATCTACTCACGCGGAGTTAAACTCATCAAAATGCGAGGCTAATATAGCCAAACGCGGAGCTACAGATTAGTTCCGTATTTTGTTGTGGAAAACTCTATTTCTGCCAACAAGAAAATGTCTAAGAGTGTTTTAAATGCAGTACAGTAAGCCCATAAAGTATCAATTAGTCTTAGCGACTAATCTTTGTGTGACGGATTAACCATTTTCTCTAAAATTTACTTGATTTTCCTGTTGGCCAATTCAGCTTGGTCATTTGACTGTGGGTGATAAGATATAGAATTTTATGTGTGATGTGATAATCTTTATAAAATTTTCAAAGATTTTGTTGCAGAAATGAGAACTCTCATCACTTATTATGGCTTTATGAACTCCAAATCTGGACAATATATGTTCCTTGAGAAATTTGATAACGGTTTGTTGATTATTATTTTTATATGCCGCAGCTTCCACCCGTTTAGAGACATAATCGATCACTATAAGTATATAAATATATCCGTTAGAAATAGGAAATGGTCCCATGGAGTCAATGCTCCAACAATAAGATATCTTAATTGTAAGAGTGGGTGTTAGATGCATGTCATTCTTCCAGATTAACGCTCCTAGTTTCCAAAATGACTCACAATGTTTACAATATTCATATGTGTCTAAACATAGTTGGTCAATAGAATCCATATTATAGTATTTTGGCTACCGTCTTTTAGATGAAAAATAGTCCCCACATGCTTTTGTATGACAAAAGACAATTACGCTCTGAATCTCATCATCAAGCACACAATGTCTTTGATGATTTGCTCTGCACAATATTTAAGTAAGGGTCGCCATAAAAGAAATGACGTATCTCGTATAGGAATCGTCGTTTATCTTGTGCACTCTCGTGATTTAGCATTTCACCTGCAACAAGAAAATTAATAATATCAGCATACCAGGAACCTGATCTGATCAAAAATACCTGCTCATCAGGAAACAGTCCCTAATTGGTAGCTTGTTATTGTCGAATGTCAAACGAGAGAGGGGGTCAGCAACCATATTCTCTACTCTCCTTTTATCTTTAATTTCAATATCAAATTCTTGTAGAAGTAATATCCATCGAATCAATTATGGCTTTGCATTTTTCTCTGATAAAAGTATTTGAGTGTCGAATGATCTATAAAAGTAACTACATTTGAGTCCAAAACATATGAATAAAATTTATTAAGAGGAAAAACTACAGCTAGAAACTCATTCTCTATTGTCACATAGTTTGTCTGTACATTATTGAGAGTCTTGCTAGCGTAACAGATTACATAGAGCTTCTAGTCTCTTTGATGTCCTAGAACTGCTCCAATTGCATAGTCACTTACATCACACATAATCTCAAATGGAAGTGACTAATCTTGAGATTGCATTATTAGTGCTGTGATGAATATCTCCTTAAGTGTATTGAAAGTTGTCTAGCATTAATTGCTATCTAAATCGTACACTCACAAGTGTAAGAGATCGACAAGTGGTATAATAGTAGTAACCAAATATTGTCCTCTCGAGGATCGTTTTGTAATTGTGTGACACTAAGAATAAATTACGGAATTAAAAAAGAAAATAAAGATCGGATTTTTATTAACTAAAAATTAAAGCTAAATTAACAAATATATAAATTTACTTTAATTAAAATTATTGGTCAAATGGCTGTAACTCCTCATAAGATAATTTACTGGATATATTTATTTTTTTAATCTCAGTTGCATATATTATATGGTCTTCCTACAATCGAAAAAATAATCAATAAAGCATAATATATATAAATGTGCAAACTCGATATTTTAAATAATTTCTCCCAGTTAATCCTATATAAATTTTGAGTTTATCTAAGGATGCAATATAAATAATAAAAATAAATATTCAAAATCTAAGCATACACTATGCCTAAAGAATCTATGGCAAATAAAAAACTAAGAAACAAATATACCATCAAATAATAAACCATCAAAAACTCAAAATCATATCTAAATCTCTTAAAAATAACATAGAATCAAAGATATAAATTTTACATAAAATAATTAAAATCAATAAGTATAGAAAAAATATATACTAGTAAATCACTTAGGATTTGTTATTCTATTTGAACTAACTCAATAATTTAACAACTCATACTCATCATAGCCATGAATAAAGAGAAAAATAATTATTTTATTGATTTTTTTGAACGAGTACAAAAAATAAATATTGAGTCTAAAACTGTAAAACCCTCTTCTAAATATTCATCTATATCTCTCAAAATCTGAGTTATATGGCTATTTATAACCTTACAAAACCCATAGAATTTCTATTTACAAGGATACTCTAAATTCTTCTCAAAAATCTCCAAAAAATTGGCTGCAGTCGCTCCCTTCGACAGATCCTTCGATAGCTCCTCGAGTTCACTTTGCAGTCAACTGCTGTCGCAACTAGCTAATGGCTGTCGACAGCCAGTCCTGTATTTGCACAGATCTAAACTGATATTTGAAATATACCTCAATACTTCGATTTTTTTGCATATACAACCCTACAAAAACACTAGAAAATACTAGAAAAACATCATAGTGAGGAATTTGATTAATAAAAATTAATTTTACATTAATTCCCTGTATTAATCAACAAAATTAGTTTACACTTGCACAAAATAAACTAAAATAGTTATACTTTTCAAGCGTAATCACACCCCTCAGCTTGAATTTTTCTTAGTCCCTAGCAAATTTATAAACTAAAGAAAATAAACTAAAGTCTTCACAAAAAAGAATAATAAATCCTAACTCACTTTCTTAAAAATCACAATTGCACTTAGTACGTACAACAAGCCATTAAACTCCTACGTTATCCTAGTGGACGACTATTGTCTCGTGAGGGTTTCTAGTAATGTCACCCACAAACATCAAGAAATGTTTGAGATTAAGATAAATAAAAGGAAAAATATGGATAAATGTAAAATAAAGAAAATTAAAAATATTAGTATCCTATTAACTATCTATACTATTATTATATATATTATTTTTTTTGCTTTTTCACTTCTTTTACGTATCAAACTCAATTAGAAATACATACACATATATTTATAAAAATATCAATCTTAATTAATCACTTATAATCTAATATCCTTATGACATACAATGTTGGACTATGAAGAAATGTTATTCATAGAAAATGAGTATAACAGAGATATGCATGCTTTGCTGGATATGCGGTAAAACTAAGATAGATAAAGTGAGAAATGAAGATATTTGTGTTAAGATAGGTGTAGCACTCACTGATAAGAAGATGCGAGAAAATCGTTTACAATTGTTTGGTCATTTGCAACATAGACCTACAAATGCACCAGTTCAACGACGAAAGCTTATCAATGCAGGACAAGTTAAAAGAGTAACGAGAAGGCCAAAGAAAATATGGATGGTGGTAATATGAAAAGATATAGATTCTAGATGTTTAAATGAGGAGATATTACTTGATATGAATGAATGGAGAAGGATTATCAACGTGATCGATCTGGCCTAATTCTCTTTTGGTTCATGTAGCCTACCCCAAGTACTTGGAATAAAAGGCTTAGTTGTTGTTGTTGTTGTTGTTGTTGTAATCTAATATCTTTATATATCCATTATAATTATTTAAATTGTATCGTAGATATACTTCTACTTTCAACTATCCTCTCCTATGTACTCTTGTGAGCATGCATATAAGCCTTGTCAAGTTTCAAACTCTAATCAAACTTATAGAAACTCTTTTCACACACACACACACACACAAACACACACATATCTTGTTTTTGATACACTTGCCTTTCATATGAACATTCATACTTACTGAGACACAAATGCCCAGTTATTCAGCTCATGACTATAATAAAGTCCATAAATATTGTTCATATGAATACACATACTTACCGAGGTGCACAGACCCCACTACTTAACATATACTTCATCTTATTTATTTACTATATATGTTTTTTAATATATTTGACGTATATTGCCTTAAATACCAAGCTCACTTCTTTTTTTTACATATATATTTTTTATTTACATTATGATAGGTATTCAAGTTTTCTCTTTATTATCAACTTATCATGACTCCTTGTGTAGGTGTTCAGAGTGCATACTCAATTCTAATTTTAAATATCCATATATCTTACTCTCAAATTTAAAATCTCAATTAAGACAACATAACAACTACGATCATATAGGTATCAAAATTAAGACATCAATCTCATAAATATGCAATGTAAAGTACTTATAATCTTAATTTTTTCTTCAAAGATTTAAAAAAAAAAAAAACTAAGTTAGTTAATTATGATATAGTAAAGTACATTGTATCTATCCCACCCCGACTTAAATTATGTAATGTCCTTAGTGTGTCAAAAATATAACTATGAAATTAATATACTAAGAAATAATGTAAGAGGATAAGGTTAGAGTATATCTGACTTTGCCAGTTCTCTAAAAAACTCATTCCCTTTTGTAATCGATATCAATGACACCTCGATGAAGATCTTTTTGTCACTTGCGTCTTTGATACCGGTGGAGCCCTATAGTGCCCACGCTCGTCGCTTCATCTTCATGAGGAGAAATGTAGGCATCCTCACCAGCCACTTGTCTGAATACTTTGGAGAGAAGCCGATAATGACGTTGTTGACGATACTCGATTCGGGCATGCCATTCCTTAATGATTTGTATTATTTGCAGTGAATGCTTCTGTCATCCTTATGATTGACTCATTTAGTGTATGGTGTGTTACTTCTTCTGGTCGGACCACAGCATCTATTGCATCTCCTTGTTCTTTTTCTTATTTGACAAGTTCCTAATTTTGTTCTCTGTGATTGGTAGGAGGGGCAGCAGCATGTTGTTACTCTTGTTGCACCTATTGTTCCTGCTGGGCATGTCAAGCACTTATACTTTTTCGCATAGTGTATCTATAAATGGTTGCATGGGAGGTTCAAACGTGTTATCTCGTGATGGATGGACTCCATAATTTATGCAAATTTTTGTTATCAGAGATGACTGAACTAAGTGAGGTTTTGCCAATCTCGGATGTTGGATACAATCATGGGCTTGACCCATGCATTGAACTATCACAAAGTATATGATAGATGCGATATCAAATATGCGCCTCTCCAAAATCATATTCAATAGCACTACGTCTTTTGAATATAGTTCTATTATTGTGGAGGATGGTATGATATTATATTTAATAAAAAGGCTTACCTAGATGTATTCCTTTCTAATATAGCCCACCATCAAGAAACTCTCATTGTATGCAATATTGCTGAGATTCTCGCAGAGCTCTTTGAACCAATGGGAGCCATTTGGTATATCATTCACAATCTCCACAAATGATGGATGCTCCTCAGGCACATTAGGTACATGTATTGTTCTTAAAATTTGTTCCCTTGTGAATGGTATTTTTCTGTCCCTTACTATAGAATATCCATGTTGATCTCCAAGTGTCAATTGTAGATTAGCATAGAACCCATACACGATCTCATTACATGCCAACGCATGCATATGCCTTGTGTATGCCATTAACTCTATAGCCTGTATCTGTGCTGTGAAGGCCAAGTTCTTGTTCATTTTTGAGTAATCGACGGCAGGTTTGGGCCAAAGTTTAAGAGCTTCATACTTCTTCAAGATTTTCTTCTTTGCCTTTGCAGCTCTTGTTCTCTGTGGAGAAAATGGGTCAGATGATTCCACTCTCGGCCTCCTAGGAGCTGTCTTCTTCCTTGGTCCCATTCCACAAAAACTAACCACAAAATACACAACTTAACAAAATATTATTATTTCTTCAAAAATTATGGATGAATTTATTACATGTTATTATTATATTTTTTATTTAATATCTTTACTTTTTTCCCTTTTTATTTTTTCTTAATTAAATAAATAAATTTGACTACATAATTCCATATTTTCTCAAATCCTTTTTCAAAAATTATCAAACTCTACTTTAATTTAACTAGCACTGCATGAACTTGATATATGACAATTATATAAGCAACGCATGAAATATGATGCTAAAAAGTTGAGAATTTTACTTCTTTTACCTTGATTTTAGCATATAATGTCAATAATTTCATGAAATTCATCAAAAATTCTCAAACTTTGCTAAACTATCCCAAATCTACTAAAAAGTAAGGATCTAACTTTGATTTACTCAAATTCTTTAATATAAATTGTAGATCTAGATTTCTGAGATAAAAATCTACTTTTTACAAATAACAAATCAAAGAGTAATCAAAGAGGAGAGAACGTACATGCTTGAATATTAATGAAAATTTGAAAAAAAATACGTGGGAATAGATTTGGCTGTTGAAAGGAGAGATTTTGGGTGTGGAGTGCTTTAGAAAGAAGGATAGGGTTTTGTTATGGAGAAAAATAAACTCAAAAATCTATTTATAGATAGGCATCTCTATCAATGACTGTTGATAGCTGCTTCGATAGCGGTTTCGACAATTGTTCTTGGACAGGAAAAATTTTGGCTTTTATAGGGCCCGCTGTCAACAGCCGCTTCGACAGTGACTTCGATAATGACACTCTATTGAGGCTGCTATCAAGCCAAAATTTTTTTTGTTGGTTCCTAAACTAATATTATTCCTAATATCTAGTTGTTAATTTCTAGTTCTAAAACTAATTTTAAACAAAAAATTAGTTCCTAATAATGAAAGATTTTTGAAAATTTGAAAATTTTGAAGAAGAAGGAAAGAAAGAGAGTTTTGAAAATTCTTTAAAACAAAATCGTTGAAATTATCATAAGTATCAAAACTAAGTTCACTTTATAAGCCATCCACCCAACATAAATTGCACATTGTCCTCAATGAATCAATATATCTATTTAATCAATCAAGAACGAGTAAAAATTTAAAAGAGAGAGCTAAGGAATTATCTCGGTCCGATACTCATAATGCTACAACTACAAAACAAAATTGCTAATACGTAATATACAGTAACATACATTGTGTCTTCGTTTAGCTCGTATCAATGAGATATTAGAGTATCCACTAGATCGTGAGATTTCTCCAAGTACTTTGAAAATTCCGAGTAGTACTTCAATTATTTCCCATTTACTTAAAACATATGATTATTTTTTGGATTTTCGATATCGATTATACCGTGCGGATGCATAGTTTTAACTATGAATGGTCTTGTCTACCATGAATGCAATTTTGTTGGAAATAGATAAAAGCATGAGTCATATAATAACACTTTACCAGAAGAATGAAAAACACGACATGTGATATGGAAATCATATCATATTCTCATTTTTTCCTTTGAAATACGTGAATTATCATATATATCACGTCTTATCTCTTCCAACTCTTCTATTTGTAGCTTTTGTAATGGGTCAGTTTAATTGAGATCGAGATTTACTGATTTAATTGTCCAATGCACCTTATACTCTATCTCTATAAACAAATGATAAGCTTTCCCATAGATTATTTTATATGGAGATATGTCTAAGGGTGTTTTATATGTTGTATGGTAAGCCCATAAAATATCGGTCAGTCTAAATGACCAATCTTTACGTAACAGATTAAACATTTTCTCTAGTATTTGCCTGATTCCCTATTGGCTAGCTTGACTTGTCCATTTGATTGTGCTTGATAATGTGTATAACTCTTGTGTGTGATAAGATATTTTTTCATTAAATTTTCAAAGGCTTTATTACAAAAATGAGAACTCCATCACTTATTATGGTCTTAGAAACTCCAAATCTAGACAATATATGTTCCTTTAAAAATTTAATAATAGTCGGTTGATCATTATTTCTATATGCCACAGTTTCTATCCATTTAGAGACATAATCGACCGACACGAGGATATAATCATATCCGTTAGAGACAGAAAATTGTCCCATGAAGTCAATGCCCTAATAATCGAATATCTCAATTATAAGTATAAGTGTTAGAGACATATTATTCTTCCTACTTAGTGGTCCTAGTTTTTGACATAACTCATATCTTTTACAAAATTCATATGCATTTCTAAACATAGTAGACCAGTAAAAATCATAGTGGAGTATTTGGGCTATGTCTTTTTAGATGAAAAGTGGCCCCACATGCTTCTGTATGATGGAAAATAATTACGCTTTGAATCTCATCATCAGGCATACAACACCTAATGATTTGATTTGAACAATATTTAAATAAGTAAGGATTGTTGAAAAAGAAACAGTGTACCTCGTATAAAAATCATCGTTTGTTTTGCGCATTCCACTGATTTGGCATTTTACTTGCAATAAAAAATTAATAATATCAACTTACCAGGAAGTTGTTCTAATTGAAAATAGCTGTTCATTAGGGAAGGAGTCCCTAATTGGTATCTTATTATTATCAAAATTTAGTCTAGAAAGGTAGTCTGTAAAAACATTCTCTACTCTCTTTTTGCCTTTAATTTCAAGACTAAACTCTTGGAGTAGCAGTATTTATCGGATTAATCATGATTTTGCATCTTTCTTCGACAAAAGATATTTGAGCGTCGAATTATCTGCAAGAATAACTACATGTAAGCCCAAAATATATGAATGAAACTTATCAAAAGTATAAACTATAGCTAGAAGTTCATTCTCTGTTTGGTATAATTCGTCTGAGTGTCATTGAGAGTCTTGCTATGTAATAGACTATGTAGGGTTTTTTTTATCTTTTCGTTGTCCTAGTACAACTCCAATTGCATAATCGCTTGCATTGCACATAATCTCGAATTGAAGTGACCTATCTAGAGGTTGCATTATTGGCATGGTTTTGAGCATTTCCTTGAGGGTTTCGAAACTGTTTGGTATATCTGTGTTTATTCAAACTGTACATCTTGCACAAGAAGGTGAGAAAGGGGTCGAGTAATAGTATTAAAATCTTTTATGAAGCTTTTATAGAAACTTGCATGTCCTAAGAGTGAATGTATGTTTTTCATGGTTTTTGGTATTGGTATTTTGGAAATAGACCAAATCTTAGCCTTATCTACTTCCATCCCTTTAGATTAAAATATATGGTCTAATACAATACCTTTTGTGACTACGAAGTGGCATTTTCTTCAATTTAGGAGTAGATTTTTCTGTTGACATTTTTCAAGTACAGATCCTAAATTAGTCAAACAAGAATCGAAATTATTTCCAAATATAGGAAAATCAGCCACAATACCTCTAGATAATCTTCAACCATATCGCTAAAAATACTTATCATATACCTTTGAAATATTATGGATGCATTGCATAAACCAAATGACATTTTTCTAAAAAAAGTACCAGAAGGACAGGTAAAGGTTGTTTTTTTCCTGATCCTCTAAAACAATTTCAATTTGATAATAGCCAAAATAACCATCAAGAAAATAGTTAACTCATGCCCAACAACTCTTTCAAGCACTTAGACAAGAAATGGTAGCGAAAGTGATCTTCGCGTATTACTTGGTTTAACTTTGATAATCTATGCACATATGCCAATTCGTAGAAGTACTAGTCGGTATCATCTCTCCATCCTCGTTTTAAATTATTATTACCCCACTCTTTCTCGAAACAACTTGGGTTGGACTTATCCACTTCTATCAGCAATTGGATAGATGACGTTAGTATCAAGTAGTTTCAACACTTTGGTTTTAACCACTTTCTTCATAGCAGGGTTAAGTCTTTATTGCTTCTGCCTAATAGGATTTGTTCCATCTTCTAAAATAATGCAATGTGTACAAATAAGGAGGTCCATATATTTGATATCCGCAATATTCCATCCAAGAGCTCCTTTTTACTTTCGAAATGTCATAGTAGTCGCTCATCTTGACTCTCATTAAGATGCACTAAGATTACTACTGGAAAAGTTTCTTTAGGTCCCAAAAAGGCATACTTGAGATCTTCAAGTAGTGGTTTTTGCTCAAGTATCGGTGCTTGGACGTCATATGGTATCAATTTCTTTATAATTTGAGGTAACTCTTCATACACTTCTTTTGTTGGGATGCATCCCGTGATATTCAAACAATAAGCATCAATTAAATATTTTATGATTTCAGTGATATGTTCAAATTTGAGATAATCAAAGAAGTCATCATTCATTAATGCCATCTTTAAAGGATCAGACATACACAATAATATGATATCTCCTTCATTACATATTTGTTCAAATAATTAATATCTTGCAACTCATCAATATCTATATTTGATTGTTTGCAAACATTAAAAATATTAATTTCAAGAGTCATATTTCTAAATGAAAATTTTATCACACTATTCCTTCAATTTATATCTGCATTAGCCGTAGCTAAGATGGACTTCTGGGATAATTGAAATATGAAGACGGGAATTCTTTACATGTGTAGTATTGATAACTATAAAATCTGTAGTAAAATAAAAGTTGTCGATCTGCACTAAAATATCTTTCGCAACGCTCTTAGGAAGCCTTTCCGACATATTAGGTAACTGTAGTATGATTGGTGTATATTTAAGTTCTCCTAAAGCTAAGTGCTTGTAAAACAAAAATGGTAAGAGATTTACACTAGCTCTCAAATCCAATAAAACTTTCTCTATATTATGATGACCTATCATACAGGAAATAGTAGGACTTCAGGATCCTTGTATTTAAGAGATATTTCAGAATGGAATAATACACTTATATGCTCTGTGAAAAATGCTTTCGTATGTACAATGTGACGTCTTTTAATGGTACACAAATCCTTCAAGAATTTTGTGTATGAGGGGACTTTTTAATTGCTTCCAGTAGAGGTATATTGATCTGTACCTATTTGAAAATTTTTAAAATATCAGCATAAGATGCATTAATATTTTTAGGCTTTAATCTATGAGGAAATGGTACAGGTGGTTTATAATTTTTAGCATTGTGTTCTTTAGAATTATCATATTTAGATTGTTGCGCCGAATCATTGCCCTATTTCTCTTAAGTATTTTGTTTTGAAATAGACTTATCAAGCACTTTACCACTTCTTAAATTTATTGCAGTAATTATTTCAGGTGTATCATTATTAATGGAAGAAGTAATAACATTTATACTTTTGACTTTACCTGAAGTACTATCTCTGGTTGAGATGGTAGCTTACTTTTTTCTTTCATTTGCAATGCGAAATTAAGGTAGTTTATCTGTGATCGGATATCGTTGAAGGCTGTCACATTCTGGTTGTTGATCATTGCTGTGACTAGATAAATTGCTATTGCGCTTAAAACATCTGATCCATTCTTTGCTGTATCTACAAAATATTATTCTCAAAATTTCTCTTTGGTGGTGGCTAGTACACTGAAGGTTGATTATTAGGTTGGCTGCATTGTTGAGGTGGATTAGTAGGTGGCTTGTTTTGATTATCGAATTATTGTTGAGGATTCTACTTCCATCGAAGATTAGGATGATTCCTCCAATTATGATTATATGTTTGTGAATATACGTAGTTTGCTGGTTGATGAGCGGTGTTAAAGGCATTAGATTGTTTATTCAATATTTCTTTAAAAGCGAGAGGTGTTGGACATTCATGAGTCATATGTCCTTATAATTTGCAAATATCATAAACTTCTGGAACTTGTTCTATTGCCCTAACTGTTTCAGTTTTCTTTACAAACAAATCTTTAAATTTCTTAGTGATGGAAATCAATTGTGTAGCTTTGTCTTTGATTTCTCTCAATTTAATAAATCCACCTCTATTATGAGGTGTTTCTTTTAATTGATATCTATCCGAAGTATCCTCAGTTTCCAGGCTTATGAATTTTTAGCAATTGAGTCACGATAATCCCATACTTCTTTAGCATTCTTGTTCAAGAATTCACCATTGTATATAGTTTCTATAAATTACTTGGTTATAATGTTTAGCCCTTGATAAAAGGCACTTACAGTCCTCTATATCTTGAAACCTTGATGCGGGCATGAGAGTATCAAATCTTTATATTTATCCCAACACTTGAACAATAGTTCATCTTTTTTCTATCGAAAATTGAGAATTTACTTTTGTATATAATTTGTTCGATGAGAAGGAAAGTATTTCTTTAAAATTCTATTTGCATCTTATCCCATCTTCCTATTGAATTGGGACATAAAAAATGCAGCCATATCTTTGCTTTATCCTTAACTGAGAATAGAAAGAGTTTAAATTTAAATTGCTCTATAGTAATATTTTGAAGATTAATGGTAGAGCAAACTTCTTCGAATTCTCAAAAGTGCAAATATAGACTCTCTAAATCCATCCCATAAAATTTAAGCAAAAGATGAACTACTCCAGATTTAATTTCGAAGTGTTCCATATTCAAAGGAAAATAATGCATAAAGGTTGGGTTATCCTATCAAGTTGTAAATAATCTTGTAAACACATCCCATTGCCTCCATGATGGATACAATTATCATTTGTACTATCATCTCCAAATCAATTATTATTATTATTATTATTATTATTTTTCATATTGTTATTATTATTTGTGCTCATATTATGAGGTGTTTGGTGGATTGGAAGTGTGTGTGGATTTGCATATGATTGAATTAGTCTACCGAATTACTCTACAGTTTGAAGTTCTCCAACTGGTCATGCAAATTTAGATTTGCAAAAATTAATGATGTAAGAAGTGTAATCTATACTCAAATGTAACACAATAGTATGATCCCCAATAATGGTACTAAAAACTTGACTGCAATCTAAATCGTACACTCACAAGTATAAGAGACCGACAAGCACTACAAAGGTAATAACCCAAAATAGTCCTTTCGAGCATTGTTTTGTTATTATGTGACACTAAGAATAAATTATGAAATTAAAAGAAAATGAATATCGTTTTTTTATTAACTAAAAACTAAAACTAAATTAACAAGAATATAAATTTACTTTAATTAAAATTGTTGGTCAGATAAATGTAACTCCCTATTGGATAATTTAATGGATCTATTTATGCTTCCTTTATCTCAGTTGCATAGATCACGTGGTCTTCCTACAATCGAAAAATAAATCAATGAAGCACAAAATATATAAATTTATAAACTTGATACTTTGAATAACTTCTCCCAGTTAATTCTATATGAATTTTGAGTTTATCTAAGCATACAATATGAATAACAAAAATAAATATTCAATGTCTATGCATATACTATGCTTAAAGAGTCGGTGGTATATCAAAAATTAAGCAACGAATATATCATCAAATAATAAAACATTAAAAACTCAAAATCAAATCTTAATCCCTTCAAAAATAACAAAGAATTAAAAATATTAATTTCACATAAATAAATTAAAATCAATAAGTATAGAAAATTACATACCAGTAAATTATCTAAGCTTTGTTATTCTATCTGAACCAACTCAAGAATTTATCTACTCATACTCATCATAGCCATGAATAAAGAGAGAAGAATTACTTTATTGATTTCTATGAATGAGTACAAAAACTAAATCTTTAATCTCTAATCATTATTTCGACTCAAAAGTATTCAAAAAGCATTTATAAGTATTACAAAATCTGAGTTACATTGGCTATTTATAGTCTTACAAAATCCTAATAGGAATTCTGATTAGTATCATATTTTATATTTTTTCTCCCATATTTTATCTATTTTTATATATAAATAATTGCTACTCGGGTATATTTAGTATGTTTTTATAGGTAATAAAGGATTTGCAAAGAAGAGAAGAAGAAGAAGCAAATTGTCAAGAATATGAGTAAAGAAAGTTAATTAAGGTGAAGTCAGAAACTCAAGTACAACAGTAGCAATTTTAAGAGCATTTTCGGTCAATATAAAGCTTAAAATGAAAATATTTATATAGAAGAAATTTATAGATTTTGAAATTATCTTTGAAACGAGTTCAAAAACAGCTCAATCTAAATTCGTATGAAAAACTTATGGCCACTTTATTGAAACACTATAGAATGAAAAATCTGATCTAACTGGCTACAGGTGTACTGAAATTAATTTAGTGTTTTGAACTTGAAAAATAGTAATTTGAGCCATCTAATCTCAACCATTAGTTTCTAATACCTATGGATTGGATTAAGAGTATATATCTTGAGGTTAGTTTGTGTTGGATTATAATTATATATTTTGTACCGAATTCGAGTCGATTTAGGATTATATTTGGGTTATAAATGCCCCATGAATCCTTGTAAATTAATATGGCTTTTTAGATATAATTTTGTGCACTTGGTGATTAATAAACATTAGGATTTTGCCAAAGGGGTAACGACCGCCATACTAAGCTCCAAAGGTAACTCCATTTTGTTCAAGTGCTTTCTGCTGAGTAGAGATATTTTTCTTTTCTTTTTAGATACATTTAATCACTTTTTAGTGTAGATCTTTAATTGTTTTATACAAAAAATAGGATTTTTAGTTGGTTTCATGAATAAAAATAAGATCTTGTGAATTAGGAGTATGAGTAACTAATCTATTTAGTCCTAAGCTGTAGATAGAATTAGAGATCAACCTCATATTAATTTACTTGTGTTCTTTCTAAAATAGAAATAAAAAGATAGGATTTTTCTATGAAACAATAAAATACAAGAACTTGTAGATTAAAACTTTGATAGGTTATGTTTAATTTATATATTTTGATAGCCTATGCTTTATTCGGGTTAGAAGTTGTTGGTTTTTATTTGTTTTGTTGAATTAATCTAATTATTTAGTTTATTTCCATAAAAATTAATTTCTTTGCTGAATTATCCTTGTCCATAACTTGATAGTCCATACTTGGGATGATTTAAGTAGAAATTAAACTAAAAGATCAGATTTTTAACGAAGAAAGAATATGAAATAGATAATATTTGGTTGTGAACTAGTAGATTCCATATTATAGGCTAATTAGAATAACAAAATATCAACTTCGAACTCAAAATTAGCTCGTTAGAATAATATAATTAGCAAAATAGCAAAACACCTTAGATCCTTATGGGAATGATCTATGTGCGCTACAATTGATATTATGCGCTTGCAGTAAATTTATCACATCAAGTTTTTGGCACAATTTCCGGGGGATCGACGGTATTTTCTTACTTTTTCTAATATTTTACGGGTTAACAGTGTGTGTTGAGTGTGCAGGGACCTGGAAGTTTATATACAAGATGAAAGAAGGAACAAGAGAAGACTCGAGCACACTATATAAAGAAGAGAGCTAAACTCCATGATTTTGGTGCAAAACAGCTACAATTGCTGTCATTTGGTGACAACTCTAGTGAGAATCTCCCCCTATTTTTCTCCAGTTTTTTATTTTGGGTCTCTAGTTTTTTAAAAATATTTAAAAAAATAAAAAAAAGTAGAAACAGTAGGATCACGTGCTTTTCCTTTGATCATATTCTTCCACCGTTTCATCTCACCACACCCAACTTCTTGCATTAGTCTAGAAAACTCATGCATCCACTCATGGTTTTTGGTTCTTGCCACATTGGATCCGTGAATAATTTGGTCGACTTGTAAGATCAAATTTGTTTATGGGAGACAAGATGGACCAACCGATCTCGATCCTTCAGGATCAATATTACCCATTGTGCACATCACTACCGTCATGCATCAAACTTCCACACACAACTGGTAATCACTAAGAACTAAACCGTAGTACATTAGCATGCTTCCTAAGTTCACTGGTTCTGATTCTAAGGATGCATATCTCTTTATCAATAAATTTTAGGAAGTGTACATGATGATTAAACTGCTACACTTGTCAGAGGACACAAATAAGCTCCCCTTCATTCCATTCTATCTCAAAGATAATGCTGAGATGTGGTTGTACAATATGCTTACTGATTCAATTACTATTTGGAATTAATTCATTACAGTTTTTCTCAAGAAGTATTATTCCACGCACAAGACGACAAAAATTCGAAATCAAATTAATCAATTCCGTCAAGTACTGGGAGAATCCTTTTGGAAATACTGGGAACATTTCAAAAATTCGTTAGCTCAGTGCTCCCACCATGTAATAGAAAAGTGACAGTTGTGTCAAATCGTATACGAAGAACTCGATTACATATCCAAAACTCTTCTTGAGTCCATGTGTCAGGAGAAATTTATGAGAAAGAATGAAGTGAAGCATGGAAATTTCTTGAGTACGTACTATGGAAAACTATGCAGTGGGAGTCCCGCTGAGAAACCCAATGCATCAACTTCTGTGCATAAGGGTGAGATCCATAGCGTCAATAACTTATAGCTGTCGAGCTTAAGATTGCAACCCTTATAAGGAGAATTGAGTCATTGGAAACTCCTAAGCTTCACTAGTGGGTCAAGTCAATCAAATTCAAGCTTTCACATGCTTTAACTATAAAATTTCGAATCATGTTATGTTGGAGTGTCCATTATTAATGAATCCCATGGTCTAATACTGGAGAATAGGCTAACACTTTATATCAATAACCCATGAACAATCCTTACACTCCTATAAGAACTATCTAAATCTCTCATGGGGTTAAGGGAAATATCAGGGAGCCCCAACCCTAACATGCAACCACCACCTAATAGTCAGTTCCCGAGACCTAACTCGGTTATATATCAATACCCAATTGCTACGAATCAAGAAAACAACCAGAATAGACCACCTACACATAATCAATCATATCCATAGTAGGGATCTAACAATGATTATGATAGACTGCTAATGATACTTGAAAGGAATGTGGAGAAGCTTTTCAAGACAACGTCCAATTTTGACACACAAATGTAAAATTTAATGAAAGTATCTACTGATTTTATACAATAGACCGACCAATAATTTCTTACAAATTCTCAGTCGATCAAGAATATGGAGCAGTAGGTTGGATAGTTAGCCACATAACTGAGTGACCGGGGGTCGAATACCTTTCCAAACTAATCAATAATGAACCCCAACTCTAACTTATCTCAGTCTGTTTCATCCCATATTCACCAATGCAATGTCATTCACACGCTCAGATCTAGCAAGCAAGTGGATAATAATGTAGCCATGCTCTCTGATCTCACTCCTACTATTCTACAGTCTACACCATATTTTCCATCTCTTTCTCCACATATATCTCCATCTCCTCTATTACCATCACACGCTAATTTGAAAGAAGCTGTTGCTAAACCGAAAGCACCATATCCTAATCAGTTTAGGAAGTCTTCACCGCAAGTAGAGAAGATTATTGAAATATTTCAGTAGGTGAAAATTAATATTCCACTCCTTGATCTATATCTTGAACCTAAAATCTTGAATCTAAATTTTGAATATAAGACTATAAAACTCTTTTCTAAATATTCATCTATATCTCTCAAAATTTGAGTCACATGGCTATTTATAGCCTTACAAAATGCTAATAGGAATTACAAAATCTTACTTACATGGATATTTATAGACTTACAAACCTCTAAATTCTTCTAAAAGATCCCCAGAAAAATAGACTGCGACTGCTCTCTTTGACAGGTCCTTCGACTCGGGTTCACTTCAAAGTCGGCCACTGTCAAAAGGTGTCGGTAGCCAGTCCTATATTTGTATAGATCTGGACTGATATTAGAAAATACTAGAAAAATATTATAGTGAGGAATTTGATTAATACAAAATAATTTTCCACTAATTTCTTGCATTAATCAACAAAATTGTATTACGCCTTCACAAAATAAACTAAAATAATTATACTTTTCAAGCGTAACCGGGCATGTCTGCGTCCATTCAAACTGCATATATTATGCAAGAAGGTGAGAAATAGTTTTAGCAATATTACCAAAATCCTTTATAAAGCTTCTATAAAAGCTTGCATGTTTTAAGAATGAACATATATTTTTTACGGTTTTAGGTATTTGTAATTTAAAAATAGACTCAACCTTAGCTTTGTCTACTTCTACTGCTTTAGATGAAACAATATGACCTAATATAATACCTTTTGTATCCATAAAATGATATTTCTCCTAATGTAGGAGCAAATTCTTTTATTGGCATCTTTGAAGCTTTGGTCATAGATTAGACAAATATGATTCGAAATTATTTCCAAATACAAAGAAATCATCCATAAATACCTCTAGATAGTGTTCAATCATGTCCTAAATATACTTATCATACACCTTTGAAATATTGCAGGTGCTTTGAATAATCAAATGACATCCTTCAAAATTCAGATGTGCCAAAAGGGCAGGTAAAAGTTGTCTTTTTTCTGATCTTCTAAAATAATTTTAATTTGATAATAGCCAAAATAACCATAAAAATATAATAAAAATTATGCCTAACAACTCTTTCAAGTCTTGTTCTAGGAATGGTAATAGAAAGTGATCTTTTCGTATTATTGGATTCAATTTTCTATAGTCAATGCCAAATAATAGATAGTAAATGGATCGGGTTAAAAATAAATGCTAATTCCTAGTTGTGTGAGTGGGTATCATCTCTCCATCCTAATTTCTAATCACTATTACCACACTTTTCTTTGAAACTACTTAGGTTGGACTTACCCACTTACTATCAATAATTGGATAGATGATGCAACATCAAGAAGTTTCAACACTTCGACTTTAACCACTTTCTTCATGACAGGATTAAGCCTTCATTACATTTGCCTTATTGGCTTGGCTCCATCTTCCAAAATGATGTGATGTGTACAGATAAGGGCTCCATATGTTTGATGTCCGCCATATTTTATCCAAGAGCTCCTATATAGTTTCGCAATGTCGATAGTAGGCCCTCCTCCTAATTCTTGTCAAGATGCATTGAGATGACCATCGGAAAAGTTTTTCTATGTCCCAAAAACATATACTTGAGATCCTCAGGTAGGATTTTAGCTCAAGTATTGATGCTTGTATATCTGATGTTATTTATTTCTTTGTTATTTGAAATAACAATTCATATACTTCCAGTTTTAGAATTCATCTTGTGACATTTGAACATTGAGCATCAGTTAAGTGTTTTATAGTGTTAATAGCATTTTTGGATTTACTCAAGGAAACCATCATTCATTGTCAATGCAGGTTCCAAAGTATCAGTGATGTACAATGATACAATGTTTCCTTCTTTAGGAATTTTTTCAATGTAATTGATGTCCTGCAATTCATCATTATCGATATTTAGTTGTTTACAAACATTAAAAACATTGAGTTAAAGGGTCATATTTCCAAATGACAGCTTCACACCATTCCTACAATTAATAACCGCAATAGCTGTGGCTAAAAATGGAGATTTGAGGATAATATGAACGTGAAGACGTGAATTCTTTACATGTGTCAGTATTTATGACTATAAAATCTACTGGAAAATAGAAATTTTTGATTTGCACTAAAACATCTTCTAACAATGCCTTTAGGATACTTTTCCGACCTATCTGCCAACTGTAGTCTAACATGTGTCGGTTTAAGTTCTCTTAGACCCAGTTGCTTGTAAACCGAATATTGTAAAAAATTTACACTAACTTCTAAATCTAGTAAAGCTTTTTCAATGTTGTGTTGACCTATCACACACGAAATAGTTGGACATTCAGGATTCTTATATTTATGAGGAATTTTAGAATGAAATAATGCACTTACTTTCCCTATGAGAAATGCTTTCTTTTGAACATTGTGACATCTTTTGATTGTACACAAGTTCTTTAAGAATTTATATAGGAGAGGACTTGTTTGATTGCTTCTACTAGAGGGATATTGATCTGTACCTATTTAAAAATTTCTAAACTATCAACACTAATATTTTTAGATTTCAATCATTGGGGAAATGGTACAGCTGCTTTATAAGTAGTGAGAGTGGATTCCTTTGAATTGTCATCCTTAGATTATTGCACTGAATCATCACCCTGTTTCTCATCAGTAACTTCTTTTGAAACAGACTCATTAAGTACTTTTCTACTTTGCAAACTAATTACAACATATATCTTAGGTATATTATCAATTGAACAGGTAATAGTATTTATACTTTCGACTTTATCTGAAGTGCTGGTTTTCGATTGAGATGGTAGCTTACTTTTCTCCTTTATTTGCAATGCGGAACTAAGGTGGTTCATCTATGACCGGATATCACTGAAGGCTATTGTATTCTGACTGTTGATCGTTTGTTATGATTAAATGAACTATAGTTGTGCTTGGATTATTTGATCTATTCTTTCCTATATCTACAAAATATTATTATCAAAATTCCTCTTTAGTGGTGGTTAGTACACTGAAGGTTGATTAGAAGGTTGAACGTATTGTTGTGGTATCAGATTAGTGGGTGACTTATTTTGATGATTAAATTGCAGCTAAAGATTCTACTTCCATTGAAGATTTGGATGGTTCCTCCAATCAGGATTATATGTTTTGAATATGGATTATTCATTGGTTGAGGAACAATATTGAAAACATTAGATTATTCATTTAATACTTCCTTAAAAGTAGGAAGTATTGGACAATCGCGAATTACATATCTTTGTAGTTTGTAAATGTCATAAACTTCTGGCGCTTCTTCTATTGCTTTAACAATTTCTGTTTTCTTTATGTGCAAATTTTTAAATTTCTTTATGATAGTGATTAATCGTGTAGCTATGTCTTTAGTTTCTCCCAATTTAATAAGTCCACCTCTATTATGGTTTTTTTTACCAATTGGTTTATTTTTGAAATAACTTCAATTTTCCAAGCTTGTGAATTCTTGACAAGTGAATCAAGATAATCACATGCTTTCTCAGCATCCTTGCTCAAAAATCCACCATTACACATGGTTTTTACAAATTGTCTGGTTATTATATTTAGCCCTTGATAGAGGTACTAATAATCTTCCATGTCTCAAAGCCATGATGGAGACATGAAAGTAGCAAATTTTTAAATATATCCCAATACTCTAACAGTGGTTCATCTTCTTTATGATGAAAGTTGAGAATTTGCTTTTGCATATAATTTATTCGATGTGAAGGAAAGAATTTCCTTGAGAATTCTCATCTAATTTCATCTTTCTATTGATTTGGGAAATAATGAATGTATACATGTCTTTACTTATCCTTAAATGATAATGGAAAGAGCTTAATCTTTAGTTACTCTGTAGTAATGTTTTGAAGATTAATATAAGAGTAAATCTCTTAGAATTCTCGAAGGTGCAAATATAGACTTTTTGAATCCATCCTATAGAATTTAGCTAAAGTTGAACTACTCTATATGTAATCTCGAAGTGTTCCATATTCAAAAAAAATACTACACATGAAAATTGGGTTGTCCTAACTATCAAGTAGTAAATAATCATGTAAGTACCTTCCATTGTCTCCATAATGGCTATTATTATCATTCATGTTGTTATTTCTAAATCCATTAGTATTGCAGTTATTCATATAGTTATTATTAGTCCTCATGTTGTGAGGTGTTTGGTGGATTGGAAGTGTTTGTGGATTTGAGTATGATTGAAAGAATCTACCGTTAGTTGTCTTCTCCAATTGGTCATGCAAATTTAAATCGCACAAATTAATAATATAGAAATCGTAATCTATACTAAATTATAACATAATTGTATTGATCCGTCACCAAAAACTTGACCGCAATATGTATCGTACACTTCTAAGTGTAAGAGATCGATAAGTAATTGAAGTGTGATAATCCAAGATTGTTATTTCAAGGATCCTTTTGATTATTGTATTAGACACTAAAGAAAAATAAATTAAGGAACTAAAAAAAAGATTGGATTTTTTTGACTAACTAAAACTAAAGTTTGAAAGTTCTTAAAATATTTGAAATAAAATTATTAGTCAGATGAGTTAACTCCCTTAGAATAATTTATTGGATGTGTTTATACTTATTTATCTTAGTTGCATATATCACGTAGTCTTCTTACAATTGGAAAAATATATTTTTAAACCATAAATTGAACAAAACTGTAAACTTGATATTTTAACTAACTTTCCTCAATTAAATCTGTATGAATTTTTGAGTTTATTTAAGCATAAAATATAAATAAGAAAACTAAGCACATACTGTGCCTAAAAAAGTCTATATTATATCTAAAACCAAGTACCAAATATATAATCAAATATTAAATAATGAAATATTCAAAATCACATCTAAAACCTAACAAGATAATAGAAAATAAAAAATATCAATTTTACATAAAAAAATTAAGCATAATAAGAAAATAAAGCACATACCAATAAATTATATAGGGTTCATTACCTCATCTGATCCAACATAAGAATTTAAGTACTCAAATTCATCATAGCCATGAATAAAGGAAAAGAAATTCTTTTATTGATTTCTATAAAAAAGTACAAAAATTAAAATATCTAATTTCTACTATTGATTTATACCATCCAAAATCCTCAATTGCATCGTATATTTATAGCCTTACAAAACCCTAACAAGAATTTTATTTATAAGAAAACTTCTTTTTTTTTTCTCAAAAAGGCTCAAAAATCAACTATGCGGCCGTGGCTTTCCAAAGCCGCTTCGATAGCTGCTCTCAGTTTGCTTGTCAGTTGTTGGCTATTAACAGCTAATAGATAGCTATCGGCAACCAGACCTATAAATTCATAATTATGAGTTGATATTCAAGTTATGCTTCGATTCTTTAATTTCCTTATACATAGAACTCTACAAAAAGACTATAAAATACTAGAAAAACATCTGAGAATTTGATTAATAAAATAATTTATTATTAATTTCTTATATTAATCACTAAAATTTGATTAAAGTACATATAATAAACTAAAATAACTATGTTTTTTTTTTTTACTTGTAATTAGTTAATGCCCCTGTAAATTAATTTACTGAATATCTTTATGCTTAATTATCTCAGTTACATAAATCATGTGGTTTAACGCAACTAGAAAATATATTATTGAAATACATAAGCGGATAAAGTCACAAACTTGATATTTTTGGCCTTTTTGCTCGATTAATCCTATATGTGTTTTGAGTCGATCTAAGTATGATATATAAATAATAAAAATAATCTCGAAAACCTAAGCATACACCATGCCTAAAAAGTCTACAGTATATAAAAAATTAAGCAATGAATAATATCATCAAAGTTTATGGTGTATCAACTAAGAAACGAATACATCATCAAAGACTAAAAAACTTATTTAGTGCCTAATAAGATAGTATGGAACAGAAAATGTCAATTTTATATAAAATATTTAAGCATAGTAAGCAATAAATACATACAAGTAAATCATATAGGGTTTTGTCACCTCATTTGAACTAATGAAGAAAATTAATTATGCATACTCATCATAATCATCAACAATTGAATCAATAAGATTTTTTTAGTAGTAACTACAATCAAGCACAAAAAACTATTATCCAAAAATTTCTCTTTTAAACTATAAATTATAATAAAAAAGTATACCATCCGTTTTTTTAAAATTCTCTGTTACATTTAATATTTATGGTCTCTCAAGACTCTAATGTGAATTCTATTTATAAGGAACCTCGATTTAAATTAAAAATTCTCAAAACATAACTTCTACTGACTTGGTTGTCGAAGGCTGCTTCAACCGCTGCTTCAATCGGAACTCTCAATTGCTTCTTACAATCAATTTCTTTGTGTCTCTATTGATAGTGCCAGATAGTTATCGACAGCCACTCTTGTCAAATACTGGAACTGGTACGCACTAATACGCTCTCCCTTTAGATTTCCTTTCACATAGAATCCTGCAAAAAGATTGTAAAAACACTATAAAAATATTAAAATGAAGAGTTTGATCAATAAAATTAATTTATCATTAATATCTTATATTAATCACAAAAATTAAATTACGAGTGCACAAAATATACTAAAATTATTAAACTTTTCATTCGTAATCAACAAGGTCTTGCTCTCGTAGGAATATTCTTTTTATTAAAATTTTCTTCAAATGGAAGTGTAACAATATGTCGTTTTCTTCCCAAAAAATATTTGGAACATTTCTATCTTTCTTCTGTTTGAGTTATTAGCTTTTTTACCCTCTAAAATTGTTATTCTAATTGAGCTTATTTACTTTTCATTAGTAAAATATTTTACACATCATTTAAAATTTTTGTATGTCAATTCATTATAAACTCAAATATTATGGGATTATTATAAGTACCATAAATGGCTTGCAAGTTGACAGTAGTCAATAATAGCATAATATTATGCAAGAATGACGTTCCTAAAATAACATACTGGGATAAATTTTTTCTAAATACGAATAGAGTTGGTTTACAAATATTACCATTACAGATATGAGCTTTAGATAACTTATAATTTACCTCCAGTTATGAGCACTATTATAACGGTTTGTATACTTTTACCTAAATAAGCAGAAAGAAAAATTCCTTCCATGATACAATTTTGATTTGCACTGTTATTAAAAAATGTAATAAGATCTAGAATTACAATTTGCTTGGATATAACCCGAGTAACTGATATATACCTTTTTTAGATTTAATTTATTATAAAATATTTGAAAACTCATTGGGTCGTTGAGATTATCTTTCTTTATTAGAGGTTTGTTCAATATTAGAACTGCCCTCTTCATCTTTATCAAATCTGGATATAATATATTTATTCTCTCTTTTAAGAAGATTTAATATATTCATAATTAAATCTTTATTAGATGTAATAATATTTATAGATAACCCATTCATTTCAATTATTACTTTTCAATAGTCAGAGTTATCTTTAGCATTCAAATTAGATATATATTAATCATTCTCACTCTACTTCTCACACACTATAAACTTGCACACCCCACAACACTCATCTCTCTCTAATTTATCGTAGAGGTAAGGAATCTCGTTATAATTTTTAAACAATAAATTACAATTATCTAATTTTATTTATTGGCCGACATCAGCTAATGGGATGATTTAGCTCCCAACAAACCCGTATAACTTTATTGTTTGGGTAAAATTTCTTTAACTGACACCATATTTTCCATCAGTCATAGAATTAGGTTAGTTGGCCCTTACAAAGAGCTTCTGGACATAACTTTATTAGCCATGTATGCTATGATTTGGGATTATTAAATAAGAAGGTATTACAAAAAGCTGATACATAATCCAAATAATTGAAACTATGAGTTTCATTACCAACACTTATGGACACTGCTCTAGGGTAATGAACCCCTAAGTTTTGGGCGGAAGAATGGATTTTATTATGCACTTGCTGAAAGTAGGGGGATGGTTTGAATTAGAGTTTGGATAGAAGTGTTCCTTAGCAAGCTCCCTATTGGTTACTAAATTTTGCATTAAAGTCCTAGGCATATGAACCAGCGTAGGATAATTGAAATCATCTAGATATTTCTGTCAAAGTTTCTCTATGTCATCAGTACGGATATATCCTCTATTTAATATGGACTATAAAGTTTGGAATTTCTTTGGTAAAAATATGACATTATTGTTATACCACTCGACTTAATGTCTTTTGTGACGAAGAGCTAGTTTGAGTATTACTTATTAATTTTGAAATTGTCAATGATTGACTTCTGGCAAACGATCCTATATCTATTAAAAAGTATACATCGGCTAAAGTCTTGTATGTATTGGATGGAGAACTATTAATTCCCATCCGAATGGTTCTAGAAGCATTGAAATCGAGAGTATTGCTCTTGCCTCTATTTCCTCCCTGTCTAGAAGGGATCACCTCTATTCATCTTAATTCTGTAAAAATTCATGAGTTAGAAAATCAGGTAAAGAATTGTTATCATCTCAAATATATTCAATTATGAAACTATAAACAGAAAGTTTTGCCTATTATCTAGCAAATATTTGTTTGGACGTTAGAATTTTAACGTCTTTTTTAATAATACTTTTTGTAGAAATAAAATCAATTCTCAAAAGAAACTCTTAATTCATAATACTATCATGAAATTTATGGAGGCATCTAGTAATAGAAAGCTTTTTCTTTTTAATTGTGGAGTAGCTAAATTGAGTATCATTTCATTCCTAAGAGATAAAATGAACTAATTCTTCATTATTGGATTTTTAGTTAATTTGTTTAAGAATTCCCTATAACCAATATTAGAAATTTTTGTTTCTTCTATTTTAAGCTAGTTGGGATTGGCTAAATGAAATAAGGTAAATATTTAACATGTTCCTTAATTTTCCTGATAGTTACAGTATGCTTATTTGTCCATAGAGACGGATTCTTTTTCAATCTCGTATAGAGAATTACAGTGCCTTTAACCAGATTATCATAATCTGCTACATAATTAAGAGCACCAACACACTTTTTAACTGTTTTGATATGTGTAATTACATTAGGAAATTTTAAGGCAAATTCTAAGCTCCTATCAATTGGAACTAATTTTCCTTTGTCGATAGTATGACCAAGAAAATGAATTTCTGTTTGAAATAATTTCATTTTTGGGGCAAATACTACTAACTCATTTTTAGAGCAAGATGCCTAAAAATCTCAAGATGGTTGCGATGTTGATCAATAGAATGAGAAAAAAAAAAAAAATCAAAATGTTAATAATTCATTATAAGAAATTAATATATCGTTCATAATATTATGAAATTTAGAAGGAGCATTATTCAATCTGAATGTCATAACATTCAATTCTGAGTGACTGAAGGAAACAATAAATGACATTTTAAAATGGTCTTCATCTATTTGTATTTGCCAATATCTAGATTTTGAATCAAATTTTGAAAATTTTGAGCCATACTAGTGCAGTTCGAAAGATCTCTTTTGCTGGAGATTGGCTATCTAATCTATTTAAGTACCTTATTAAGGGGTTTATAATTAACTACCAAATAAGGGACTGCTCTTTCTCTTTCGACTACATTATTTACATAAAATGCAGTGTAACTCTAAAGAGAGTGTGGCTTTCTTATTAATTTCTTTTCCAGTAAAGATGATATTTCCTTTTTGCATAATTCAAGATATTCTTGATATATTTTACATGGTCTTGATCTTGTTAGAATTTTCTTTGTATATGTCGGCAGTAAAAATTTATCAAACTACTGATTAGGCCGACCAAAGAAAACCAACGTATCAGTATGCTGAGTTGACAAGCATATATGTCAAACCAGTGACCATCCTCATCACACAAAGAATCTCATCCTTGCCATATAAAGGATCTCATCCTCACTGTACCAAAAGCATTCAGCTTCACCAATTGAGAAGTCCCAACTTTGCCAACCGAAGCAAGTTTTCTTTCTAACCAAGACTAGTCTAAGACTTCAAAGACAAACTCCACCTCCGCCAGTGATGTGATAAATTTACTGCAAGCACAGTATTATTATAGTGCAAATAGATCATTTACACAAGGATCTCGGGTATTTTGCGATCTTACTCCATCTATTATTCAAGCAATCTAACTAATAAGTTCTAAATAGTTTTTAGTTTATTCTAAAATTAGTCTAGAACATTGAATTCACTAGTTTACAATCAAATACTCTTTTTATTATCTTCTTCCTATTTTCCTAACATAAGCAACTATGGTTATATTAAAAGTTGATCTTTTTAGTTCAATGTTTTATTCAAACCATCCTAAGCATGAGATATCAAATGATGTGCAAGTATAGCTCATGAAAGACGCGGTTTTCTTTTATAAAAGTAAACTAAATCAATTGAAATTTCTATAATAAAATCAAAAGTAATAACCCCAAACCCTAAATAAGATATACTATCAAAAGTAATATTAAGCATAACCTATCAAAGTATTAGATTTACGAATTATTGTCTTTTAATATTTTAATAGAAAAAGCATGCATTTTCTAGTTATTTTATAAAGGAGTCAAATAAAATAAATGCTATGGTAGATCCCTAACTTCATCTACATCGTAGAGCTAAACTAAATTAGCTACTCATATTTTTACTAATCAATTTTCATATTTTATGCATTAAAACTAATAAAAATCTAATTTTTCTAAGAAAGCAATTAAATTTCTAAAATAAAAAGCAATAAAAAATTATCTAGAAAGAAATTAAACTACGTTACCTACGAAAAACACGATGAACAACAAGAATAACCTTTGGAGCTTCAATATTGTGGCTGTTGCTCCTAGAGTTTAATTGTGGCTATTGCTCCTAGAGTTTAATCTTCTAATTTTACTAATCTCAATCAAAGCTAGATAACCCTAATTTACAAGGATACGACTAATAAATAGGCCTCGGATTATAAAATTCTAATTCAGTTAAAACAGATAAACTATAAATTTATAACAAAACCCTCACAAAAATTCCAGTTATAGAATCAATTGTTTTGCCTCCAAATAGTAGTATTGACCACCAAATAGCGGAACTCAATTTTGGTCAACAGAATCATACTCTGTGTATTACTCAGCACAATGAAGTGCAAACTCAATGGGCCCACTTCTGCCGTCAAATGGCCGCAAAAGGAATAGCTTTGGTATTGTCCCTTATGGCGTTTGATTCTGTGGCTCTGTTCTTCTTTTTTTATGACTGGATTCTACTTTTGTGCCTTCTAGTTTTGTGTTCTTACAATTTTCTTCTCTTAGGCTCTTTCTGAGCTCGGTTTTACCAATCATTCTCT
This sequence comes from Dracaena cambodiana, assembly GCA_036321105.1. Lineage (NCBI taxonomy): Eukaryota > Viridiplantae > Streptophyta > Magnoliopsida > Asparagales > Asparagaceae > Dracaena > Dracaena cambodiana. Next base: position 21,658,484 of record JAYEPQ010000008.1, on the reverse strand, counting down.
AATTTCATGCCTATCCTTGTAGAAATAGGTTTTACACGAAAAACATACTAAAAATGCCCAAGTAGTATTATTTATTACAAAAATAGATAAGATGAGAGCGATAAATATGTAATATATGGCACTCATCACACTCCCACACTAATCTTTTGCCAGTTCTCGAGCAAAATCTAGACCTAAAAATAAAAAACTAAATCCTAGATCACTTTCACAGGAATCACGATTACACTTAGTACGTGAAACAAGCTGTTAAATCCCTAAGTTACCCTAGTGGACGAGTTGCATTTTCTAAGGGTTTATAATGAATATACCTACAAAATTCGAGAAGAAGGAGATTAAGGAATAAAAAAAATAAAAGTATGGATAACCAAAAATCAAGATAAACAAAAATTTTATACAAAACAAAGAAAAATACAAAACAAAGACAAATCTTTTTGGTATTTTCTGTAATTAATCTTACTAATATACAAAATCAAGAACGTATTTAGATTATTAATTTTTCAAATCAAGCATCATATGACATACATTTATCATTTTAATAAAAAATTCAAATCCTATGTTTTAATACCATTAATAAATAATTCATTGGCTCCTATACATTTATATGCTCGTGTGATAGTTTATTTCGGTTTTGGACTCAAAATCTAACTCAAATTCATCTTTCTCTCTAAATAATATTTTTTTTCTTTTTTTAACCTTTCTTTTTTGTGAATATTTCACTTTTCATGCGAATATTCTCGCTTACTTAGGTGCAAATACTTAATTATTCAGATCATACTCTATTTCTAAAAAATACCGTTCGTGCGAATATTCACACTTAATTAGGCACAAATACCCAATTATTTAGTAATGCTTAAGAAATTTATTTATTTATAAAGGATCATTGTCTTAATATCAAGCTCACCTCTTTATTTTTTCCTTTTTCTTTCATTTTTTATTTAGATAGAAAAGACTACTTAACTATTATCATTTTTGTCCTTAACCTAATAAACCATTGTGTAGTGAAGAATAGATATATATTTATCTCAAAATTACCATTAGTGGTATTTATTTATTAGATTTTAATTTTTCATAAAATTCTAAATATATTATCCAATCTACTTTCCTAACAAATATCCAATCTAAATTTATTTTTTATTTGTAATTAGCTCGATTTATTGCAAAAAAGAATTTTTCAAATTTTTAACTTTTTTTTAAAATAACCTAAAAACTACCCAAAGTGCAAAATAAAGAAATCCAAAAATCCTAAAAACTAAAAATAAAATTAAAAATCCTAGAACAAATCCTAGAAAAACTAAAATTAAAAATTCTAGAATAATACAAAAACTCCTAATCCATTCCCCCACACCTAAAACTCATATATGCCCTCATATACGAATTGTTGGTTTTGTCCCCTCTACCTTCGGCTAGACTCACCGGATATACGAAGTGTATGTGTACTCGAACTTTCTCTGCAATCCATGTGTTTCAGTCGACACCAAATTTTCAAAAGATCTTGCCAGACAATATTCATTTGCTTTGCTGATAGGTCTTGTTCAAAAAAGGTGTCAACCTCCTCTTCCTATGTCAAATTAGTGGCAAATATATTTTCTTCTACAGTGCTTCTATTCTAATCCTGTAGAACAATAGCATGATATGTCACCGATATGTACTCTATGACTATGTTGACACAAGCGGGTGCATATGCTTTAAACTCTGTATTAGACATGAACATGCGACATAACTGTGTAATCAAATATGGTAGAGGCAAACTAATCCTCGACCAAAATTTGAAATCTATGATCGTGTCAAGAAGTTGTGTGCATATGTAGAAATTTGAGTCCTATCGTATTATACAATACTAAATGTATTGTGGGTGTATAAAATAAGGACATGTGTAATCCCCATCACACTTTGGTTGATCTAGTGGCAAGTAGTATGTACATTACGATATAGTATCTTGCTGCCAATTTCCCTATCTCATGTCATTATGTATTTAGGGCCCATTTTGATGATATGCTTCTCAATCGCGAATGGAATTTGATGCCCATTATGGAGAAATATACTAATGGCTGCAGATATGGTCCTTGTGTGCATAGTGATAATTTGGCCTCTTTATTTTAAATTTGAATGATTTGCGATCGTTCAAAATGTCAATTTTTGTAAAACCATCATAAAATTCCTCGATGAGGTCAGGAATATAATATGATGTGGGCATGTATACAAGGCAATTCCAATCCAAAGTTTCAATTGTGGACATGAAATACACGAAAAATGCCGCAAAAATAACCCAAAAATATTTTTCAACCACAAATCTAGCCATCAGGAAATATTCAAAGCTTAATTTTTAACAGAAGCTAGAGAGAGGAGTGCGTACCTCCTCTGAAATTTCAAGGGGAGAAGCTATGATTTTGCTGTTGAATGGCAGTGGGAGCTGCTATTTGGCGGTAGAGTTTGGGGTAAGTTCTGGGGGCCCGGCTTCTTGTAGCTGGGTCGTGGAGTGAAGAAGAAGCTGCTAGATGCCCTGGATCTGAGTTTGGAGATGCGGGTAGTTGTGGATCTAAGAGGGTTTGGAGGTGGAAAATGGGGGAGATGGGGGAGGGCTTGAAAGAGTTTGGAAAATTCTTATTAGCCCCCTTGTACTGAACTTTGCGTTACAGCTCTCAAGTTATTCATTTTTATCCCTATAGCTTATTAGAAATACATATAGTATACAAAATATACTTCACTATCTATTATACATATAACTACATGCTTCTAAGCATAGATGGACTCGTGAACTGTCACAACCTCTACGTTATTGCATGCTCGAGTCTCTAAAAACGGTTTTAATCATTGTCCATTCACTTTGAATATTTGATCGTCTTTAGGATCCTCAAGATCAATAACACTGTGATGGTGTACAGTCTATACTATGTATGATCCACTCCATCGAGATCTCAATTTCTCAAGGAATAAATATAGTCTTGAATTATATAAGAGAACTTTTTGTCCAAATATAAATAACTTGTGAATAATTGCATTGTCATAGAATATTTTTCATTTCTCTTTATAAATCTTGGTGTTTTCATATGTATCTCTCCTAATCTTGTCTAACTCGTTGAGTTGCAAGTTTAAAAACTTTATAGCCCATAAAGTTTTATACTCAAGCTCCACTGGCAAATGACATATGTTTTCAAAAATCAACTGATATAAAAACATACCTAGATTAGTCTTGTAAGTGGTAAGGTAAACCATAATGAATCCGCTAATTTAATGACTAATCTTATCTATTTTGTTTCACCGTCTTTGACTGTAATCTAAATCGTATACTTCTAAATGGAAAAGATCAATAAATAGTACATAGATAGTAACCCAAGATCATTCTCTTGAGTATCATTTTGTAATTGTGTGACACTAGAAATAAATTACGGTACTAAAAATATAAGTAAAGATTGGATTTTTATTAACTAAAAACTTAAATTAAAGATGTAAATTTACTTTAACTAAAAATATTAGTCAGATGGATGAATCTTTTCATAGGATAATTTACTGGATATATTTATACATTTTATCTTAGTTGCATAAATCACGTGGTACTTTTATAACCAAAAAATAATTTAATAAATCACACAATATATAAAGTTATAAACTTGACACTTTGAATAATTTCTCTCGATTAATCCTATATGAGTTTTGAGTTTAATCTAAGCATGTCATATGAATAGCAAAAATAAATATTCAAAGTTTAAGTACACACTGTGCCTAAAGAATTTATAGTATATCAAAAACTAAGCAATAAATATATCGTCAAACAATAAAACATTAAAGACTCAAAATCATATATAAATTCTTTCAAATATAATGGAGAATCAAATATATCAATTTCCACATAAAATAATTAAAACCAATAAGCATAGAAAATATATTAGTAAACCACCTAGGGTTTGTTATTTTATCTGATCCAACTCAAGAATTTAGTCACTTATACTCATAATAGTTATGAATAAAGAGAAAAAGAATTTTTTTATTGATTTCTATGAATGAGTACAAAAACTAAATTTTGAATCTAAAACTATAAAACTCTATATTGTTCTCTCTCTCTAAAATTATTTTTACAAAACTTGATATTCATCGGCTATTTATAGTCTTACATAAACCCTAATAGAAATTTTATTTACAAGAAAACTCTTAATTCTTCTCAAGAATCTCCAGAAATAGGATCTGCATCCACTCCTTTGACAGACCCTTCGATAGCATCTCTCGGATGTCTATTACAGTCGATGGCTGTCGACAGCTATCTCCTAGGTGTTGACAGTCAGTCCTGTTTTTGCACAAATTTGAATTGATATTTGAGATATGTTTTTATACTTCGATTTTCTTGCATATAAAATCCTGCAAAAATACTAGAAAATACTAGAATAATATCGAGAAATTTGATTAATAAAAATAGTTTTTCATTAATTTCTTATGTTGATTAATAAAATTGGATTACACTTGCATGAATTAAACTAAAAATATTAAACTTTTCAAGTGTAATCACACCCCCAACTTAAGTTTTGCTAGTCCCTAGCAAACTATAAACTAAAGAAAATAAACTAAAGACCTAAAAAAAAAATAATTAAATCCTAACTCACTTTCGTAGAAATCACGATTGAACGTAGTATATACAACAAACTGTTAAATCTTTAGGTTACTCTAGTAGACGAGTATTGTCTCGTGAGGGTTTCCAGTGATGTTACCTATAAACATCAAGAAATATTCGAGATAAAGGAATAAATAAAAATAAAAAAAGGATAAGTGTAAAATAAAGAAAATGAAAAATCCTATTAACTACTTATCTATACTATTACTAATATTTTTTTTGGTTTTGCATTTCTTTTCTCTTCCATACTAAACTTAATTAGAGATACAAACACAGATATTTATGAAAACATCAATCTTTATTAATCGCTTGTAATCTAATAGTCCTATGTATTCATCATGATCATTTAAATCGTGTCATAGATATACATTTTCTTTCATTTATCCTCTCATATGCACTCTTGTGAGCGTGTATATAAACCTTGTTAAGTGTCAAACTCCAATCAAACTTATAAGAACTATTTTCATATATATATATATATATATATATATAGAGAGAGAGAGAGAGAGAGAGATGGAAATGAGCTGAATGCTCACGCAAATTACCTGAGCTGCAGTTCATTTCCACTATCTCGAATATTTTTTTAAAAAAATCTTTTAGATTATGATCTCAAACCTCTAGTTTCACTCATATCTTATTTCTTAGATTTTAGTTTTAATTTGGTCCTCCATCAAGTTGACACAAATTTTAACGGTTTTTAATGAGTAAATATTTATTATCCACTTGATGAAAATTTAAATGAACTCCAAAATTCATAAAATTTAATCATATTAAAATTAAAGAGGTAGAGATCCTAATTATAGAAAAAATTTACAGAAAAATTAATGGATTACTATATTGTGGCTGGTAGTTTACGTAATTTTTTCTGAGTTGACAGCTCACCTACAGTAATCCCATTATATATATATATATATATATATATATATATATATATATATATATATATATATATATATATATATCACTCTTTTCTTAGACACTTGATTTTTATGTGAACATTCATGCTTACCAAGTCACAAATACCCGGTTTCTTAGCTCATGACTATATTAAAAATCCATAAGTATCGTTAGTGTAAATACGTATGCTTACCGAGGTGCACGGATCTAACTGCTTAACAGTTATTTTCTCTTATTTATTTACTGTATATTTTATATTTTCAAAGTATATTCCTTAAGTACCAAGTCTTCCTTTTAAATTTCCTCTTTATTATCAACTCATCATGATTTATTGTTTAAGTGTCTAGAGTGCATACTCGTTTCTAATCTTAAGTATCCATATATCTTATTATTGGATTTAAAATCTCAATTAAGACTATATGAAAACTATCATATAAGCATCAAATTAAGATATCTATCTCATAAATATACAATATAAAGTACTTCTAATCTTACTTTTTACTACAAAGAAATGAATTTTTTAAAACTATGTTAATTAACTATGATATAGTAAAGTATAGTGTATCTATCCCACCCCCCAACTTAATTTATGTAATGTCCTCAGTGCATTAAAAATATAACTATGAAAATAATACACTAAGAAATAATATAAGAAGTTAATGTTAGAATACACCTGGCTTTGACGGTTCTCTATAAGAAATTTACTCTCTTTTGTACTCGATATTTGATGAAAATCTTTTTGTCACTTGCGTCTTTGATACTGGTGGAACCCTATGGTCCCCTAGATTGTCTCTTCATCCTCATTTGCAGAAACATGGGCGTTCTGAATACTTTTGTGAGAAGCCAATATTGATGTTGTTGATGATACTCGGTTTGGGCTTGTCGTTTTTCAATTATGCTCATTCTCATAGTTAAGGCATCTGTCATCCTTATGATCAACTCATTAATCATGTGGAGTGTTACTTTAGTTAGTCGAGTCGCTGCATCTGTTACATCTCCTTGCTCTTGCCCTTGCTTGACATGTTCCTGATCTTGTTCACTATGACTGACATGTGGGGCAGCAACATGTTATTATTCTTGTTGCACCTATTGTTCCTACAGGGCGTGTTGGGCACTCATGCTTCTTCATACGGTGATATCCGTAAATGGTTGCATGGGATATTCAAATGTATCATCTCGTTGCAAGCTGGTTCGTGTATATGTCATGTGTATGCTTCCAATTCTAAAGCTTACACTGTACTCTGAAGGTTAAATTTTCATTTATTTTTTAGTAGTCGACTGCACATTCGAGTCAAAGTTTGAAATCATCGTACTTTTCCAAGATTTTCTTATTTGCTTTTGTGGGTCTTGTTCTTTGTGAAGAGGATGGGCCAGAGGATTCCACTCATGCCTCTTTGAAACTGTCTGCTTATTTGGTGTCATTCTGCAAAAATTAGCCAAAAATATACAACTTAGAATAATTATTATTATTTCAAAAATCTTTATATGAATTTATTATATAATTATTCTTTTTATTATATATATATATTAAAGAGGAAAAGAATTATTTTTCTCTTATTATTATTTTATTATTTTTATTTTAAAATTAAATTCACCAACGTAATTCTATATTTTCCCAATTTCTTCTTCAAATATTATCAAATTCCACTTTAGTGTAATTATAATTACATGAATTTTATATATGACAATTATACAAGAAGCCCATGAAATATAATGCTAAAATGATGAGATTTTTACTTTTTCCACCCATAATTTCAGCATATAATAGCAATAATTTTATGAAATTTGTCAAAAATCCTCATAACTTTGTTAAACTATTCCAAGTCTACCAAGAAGTAAAGATCTATCTTTGATTTACTCAAATTCATCCACATAAACAAATCAAGCATAGATCAAGGAGAAGAGAGCTTAACTACTTGGAGGCTGATGAAAATTTGAAGAAAATTGCACGGAAATAGCCTTAGCTATCGAAAAGAAGAATTTTCAGTGTGGGGGTACTGTTGAGAGAAACTAGGGTTTTGTTTGTGGAGAAAAATAAACTCAAAAATCTATTTATAACTGAGCCTCTCTGTGACGACTGTCGACAGTTGCTTTGATAGCAGCTTCGATAGGCACACTCGGGCAGATAATTATTTGAGTTTACAAAGCTCATTGTCAACATCGGCTCCCTGTTGAGCATCTGTCAAGCAAAAAAATTTTATTTTTATTTTTTATTATTTGCTAGTTCCTAGACTAATGTTATTTCCTAGACTAAAGTTAATAACTATGAAATAATTTTATTTTACAAAATCATTAAGAATCATCATAAGTATCAAAACTAAGTTATCTTTATAAGCCATCCCCCAACTTAAAATGCACATTGTCCTCAATGAATCAATATATCCATATAATAAATCAAGAACAAGTAAAAAATTTTAGAGAGAGAGAGAGAGCTTAGAAATTATCTTGGTCTAGTACTCATGATGTGATAATTGTAAAACAAAATTGTGAGTACATAGTATACAATAATATACCTAGTGTCTTCATTTAGCTTTTATCAATGAGATGTCAGAGGATTCTCTAGATCATGAGATTCCTCCGAATGCTTTAGAAATTCTAGGTAGTGTTTCAATTGTTACCCATTTACTTTGAACGTATGACCATTCTTTAGATTTTCGATATCAATTGCGTCGTGTGGATACACAGTTTTAACTACGAACAATTCTATCCACCATGAACGCAATTTTTTCGGAAATAGATGAAGGCGTGAATCATATAATAGCACTTTATCAAAGGGATGAAAAACACTACGGGTGATGTGCTGATCATGTCATATTCTCATATTTTCCTTTGAAATGCGTGAATTATCATATTCATCATGTTTTATTTCTTCCAATTTATTTATTTGTAATTTGCATAATTGACCAGCTAAATTGAGATCAAATTTATTGATTTAATACCCAATATACTTTATGCCCTATTTCTACATGCAAATGATAATCTTTTCCATCGACTATTTTATATGGAGATATGCCTAAAACTGTTTTATATGGTGCACAGTAAGGCCATAAAGCATCGACCAGTCTAAATGACCAGTCTTTGCGAGACGGATTAACCATTTTTTCTAGTATTTGTTTTATTTCCCTATTAGCTAGCTCAACTTGTCTATTTAACTGTGGATGATAAGGTGTAGAAATATTGTGCATGATATGATATTTCCTTATTAAATTTTCAAAGATTGTTACAAAAATTAGAGCCCCTATCGCTTATTATCGCTTTAGGTACTAAAAATCTAGACAATATATGCTCCTTTAAAAATTTAATAATAGTCTATTGATTATTATTTCTACATGCTGCAGTTTCTACCCATTTAGAGACATAATCGACCGATATGAGAATATAAGTATATCCGATAGAAATAGGAAATGGTCCTATGAAGTCAATACCCCAACAATCGAATATCTCAATTATAAGTATGGGTGTTAGAGGTATTTCATTCTTCCTGATTAATGCTCCTACTTTATGACATGACTCACATCTTTTACAAAATTCATATACGTCTCTAAACATAGTAGGCCAATAAAATTCACATTGAAGTGTTTTGGCTACTGTCTTTTTAGACGAAAAGTTACCCCACATGCTTCTGTATGACAAAAAGTAATGATACTTTGATTCTCATCATTAGGCACACAACGCCTAATGATTTGATCTGAGCACTATTTAAACAAGTAAGGGTCATCGAAAAAGAAATGACGTACCTCATATAAATTTTTTTTTGCGCACTCCAATGATTTGGCATTTTACCTGCAACAAGGAAATTAATAATATCAGTATACCAAGGAATTATTGTAATTGAAAATAGCTACTCATCAAGAAATGAGTTTCTAATTGGTAGTTTATCATTTTCAGAAGTTAGTCTAGAGAGCTGGTCCGCAATCACGTTCTCTACTTTCTTTTTGTTCTTATTTTCAAGATCAAACTCTTGAAGCAGTAATATCCATCGGATTGGCCGTGACTTTGCATCTTTCTTTGATAAAAGATATTTGAGTATCGAATGATATATAATAACAATTACATGTGAGACAAAATATATGAACGAAATTTATCAAGAGCAAAAAATACAGTTAAAAGGTCCTTCTCTGTTGTGTTGTAGTTCGTTCTAAGCGTCATTGAGAGTCTTGCTAGTATAGTAGACCACGTTAGGCTTTTTGTCCCATCGTTGCTACTGTGAAATATCTACTGCAAGCGCACAGTGTCTGTGTAGTGCTGTACAGATCGTTCCCACAAGGATCTAAGGTATTTTGCTATTCTCACTAATTCTTTAGTCCTAACAGATTATCTACGGTTTCTGAGTTAGATTTGAGTTATACTAATTAGTCTAGGATATAGAATCCACTAGTTTCCAACCATGAATTACTTGTATTATCTTGTTCCTATCATAAAAAATTGATCTTTTAGTTTTAATTTTTAGTTAAAGTGTTCTAAGTATGTGTTATCAAGTGGTGTGTAAGCATAACGCATCAAAAATACAACTTTTTATAGAGATAAACTAAACGTTAGATAACTCTATGACAAATATAAAAAGTAACAACCCCAAATTCTAACTAAGAATAGACTCTAATTCAAGTATAACCTATCAAAGTATTAATTTACGAGTTGTTATATTTTAATCTTTTTATTGAAAAATCTTATCTTTATTATTTTATTTAGGAAAAAACACTAGAGAGCAATTACATGGTGGATTCCTAGTTTCATCTACATCATAGAGCTAGACTAAATTAGCTAGTCATAGTTCTAATTAGCAAGATCATATTTTTATTCATGAAAGTAAGAAAATCTAATCTAGAAAGAAATATTAATCTAAACTAGAAAGTAATTAGAAGAAAATTACCTAAAAAAATTGATGAACAACAAAGAATATCTCTGGAGTTTGGTATCGCGGTCGTCACCCCTTACGTAAAATCCAACCTTTTTTATAATTGCGAATACAAAATTACATCATAAACCCTAGATTACAAGGATATGACCAATATATAAGTTTCGGAGAATCAAACCCTAATTTGAGTAGCATTATACAAAATTACATCATAGTGTCTTGTAGTTTTGCTCACTTTTAACTCCTCTCTACGTTTGGTTTCCTAATCTAGCTCTGAGTTTATACCATCTCCCTGTAAAAATAAGTTTACCTGAAAAACATACTAAAAATACCCAAGTAGCATTATTTAAATACAAAAATAGATAATATGGAGGATATAAATATGCAATTTATGGCACTCATCACACTCCACACCTATGTTTAGCTAGTTCTCGAGCAAAACTTAAACCTAAATAGAAATAGAAAAATCTTAACTCACTTTCGCAGGAATCGCGATTGCACTTAGCACGCGCAACAAGCCATTAAACCCCTAGGTTATCTTAGTGGACGAGTTGTGTCTCGTGAGAATTTGCAGTGAATACACCCACAAAATTTGTGAAGAAGTTAGATTAAGGAATAAAGAAAAGAAAAATAAGGATAACCAAAAATCAATAAAAATTAAAATTTTATACAAAAGAAAGAAAAAATCTTTTTTTCAATAATATTTTCTTCAATTAATCTCAATAATATACAAACTCAAGAACGCATTTAGATTATCAATTTTCAAGTCAAGCGTCATATCAGATACACTAATCATTTTAATCAAAAAATTCAAATCCTATCTTTCAATACCCACTAACAGATAATTCATTGGCTCCTATACATCTACATGTACGTGTGATAGTCTACTTCGGCCTTGGACTCCAACTCTAACTCATGATTCACTTTCTCTTTCATAATAATTTTTTTCTTTTTTTTAAGAATATTTCACCTTTTATGCGAATATTCACGCTTACTTAGGCGCAAAATACCTAATTACGAGGATCATACTCTCTTTTTTTTTCTCTCTCTCTCAGGCTATTGCCTTAATACTAGGATTACCTCCTTTTTCTCTTTTTTTTTTCATTTATAAGGCTATTGCCTTAATACCAGGCTCAACCTTTTTTTTCTTTTTTTATTTAGAGAGAGAAGACTACTTAATCGTTATAATTTTTATCCTTAACCTAATAAACTATTGTGAAGTAAAAAATAGATGTATACTTATCTCAAAATTACTGTTAACAGTATTTATTTTTCAGATTTTAATCTATTTTATAAAATTTTTATTATATCATCCAATCTACTCTCCTATCAAATTTTAAATCTAAATTTATTCTTTTATTTGTAATTAGGTTGATTTATTGAAGAAAATATATAATAATTTTTTTACTTCTATTTTTTAGCTAGTTACCCCACAAACTACCCGAAATGTAAAATAAAGAAACCCCAAAAAAAAAATCTAAAAATAAAATAAAAATTCTAGAATAAAAACTAAAAATCTAGAAAATAAAAATCTCCAAATCCACTCCCCCACACCTAAACTTGTGTATACCCTCATGCACAAATTGGTGTCGTCCTCTTTACCTCCTACTTGACTCTCTCGGTGCACGATGTGCACGTGTAGCAGAAGTCTCTCCATGGTTAATTTGTTTCAATCGACGCTAAATTTTTTCAAGACCACACCAGACAATATTGATTTGCATAGTGAGATCAGCTGGTAAGTTTTGGTCAAAGAAGGCGTTATCCTGCTCCTCTTGTGTTAACTCAGTGGCATATATATTTTCATCATCCGTGTTTCTGCTCCAATCCTCTGGAACAGTAGTATGATATGTCACTAAAATGTGCTCTACGGCTATAAACACACGTGAAGGTGCATATGCATCAAACTCTGCACGAGACATAAATCCACGACACAATTGTGTAATTAGACACGGCAGAGGCAAACTAATTCTTGACCGCATCTTAGCATCTATAATGGTATCGACTAATTATGTGCACGTACAAAAATGATTGTCCCGATGCATGATGTAATCAACAATGTGTAGTGTGAGTGTGAAAAATGATGACATGTGTGTAATCCCCATTACATTAGTGTTGATCCAGCGGCAAGTCGCATGTACATTGTGATAAAGTGTCTTACTATTGATCCCTCTATCTCATGTCATTCTGCAATTCGGGCCCATCCATGTAAGATAGTTCTCAATCGCGTCTGGGGTTTGATTCACAGGGTGAAAGAGGATACCGGTGGATGCAGGGATGGCCGCTGCGTGCACTTCGTGGTTTTTTTCACGCCATTGGAGTTTAATGGTTTTGCGATTCTCCAAAAAATTGAATTTCGCAAAACTTGCATAAAACTCCTCTACTAACTCTAGAATGTAGAATAAATTGGGCGTGTATATCAGATAATTTCATCCCAAAGTTTCGATAGTGGATAAAAAATATACAATAAATGCAACAAAAATCTCGCCAAAGAATTATTCCAAGCAAACCATGCCATTGGATTCTATCAGAGACCACAAAAATTATTCTAATTTAATAGTAAACAGAGGATCCAGTAAGCTCACCTCCCCTAAAGTTTCCAGGGAAAATCCACAATTCTGCTATTGATTGGCGATTTTTGCCTTGGATTGGAGGTAGAAATGAAGCTTCTGGGGCATAGCTTCGTGGAGGAGGAAGCTCTGGGTGAACCCTACTCTTTGGTCACCTCTGGTTTGAGCAAAAAGTGGAGAGTCTCGATTGATCTGCAAAGAAAAAAACAAAGAAGCAATGGAGGCTTTGGGGGAGGATGAGAGCTGCTAGGGTTTGGGTTTGGGGCTGGTTGGGAATTTATAGTGATGACAAATTTCAATCAGCCCTTCACATTCCTCAGTTTTATTTGCAACCCTCATTTCTATTGTATCCTGCATTATGTTAGTAATACACAATATACATAATATACATTCTAATATACAAATGAATATATGCCTTTATGCATAGATTGGGTCATGAAGTCTCACGACCTCTGCATTATCTCTCACTCGAGTATCTAAAAACTGTTTTAATCTCTGACCGTTCACTTTGAATAAATCACCGTTTTTAGGGTTCTCATGATCGATTGCACCATGATGGTGCACTACCCGTACTATGTACGGTCTACTCCATCTTGACCTCAATTTTATAGAGAGTAAATGTAGTTTCGAATTATATAAGAAAACTTTTTGCCCTGGTGTAAAATACTTGTGAATGATCGCTTTGTCATGAAACACTTTAGTCTTCTCTTTATAAATCTTAGCACTCTCATATGCATCCTGTCTAATCTCATCAAGCTCATTAAGTTGTAGCAACCACTACTCGCCGTTTTTTTCGAGCTCAAATTTATGAAATTTAATGGCCCATAGAGTCTTATGCTCAAGCTCCACCGGTAAATGACACGCTTTTCCAAATATCAACCGATATGGAGACATACCTAGATTGGTTTTGTAGACGGTACGGTAGGCTTATAATGCATATGCTAGTTTACATAACCAATCTTTTATATTGTGATACACTGTCTTTTCCAAAATCAGTTTGATTTGGTGATTGGAAACTTTCACTTGCCCATTGGTTTGTGGATGATACGGTGTAACTATCTTGTGGGTAATGCAATATTTCCGCATGAGCGCTTCAAATGACCGGTTAGTAAAATGGGTACCGTTGTCACTAATGATAGCTCGAGGAATGCCAAATTGAGAAAAGATATTCTCTTTCAAGAACTTGACAACAACTTTGTTGTCATTCGATTTTGCGCCAATTGCCTCTACCCATTTGGAAACATAATCGATAGCGACCAATATGTATTGGTTTCCAAATGAGTTGGACAACGGTCCTATAAAATCTATACCCCATACATTGAATATTTCGACCTCAAGGATAGGTTGCAGAGGTATCATATTGCGTCGTGATATTTTTCCTATGAATTAATATCGTGTGCATGTTTTGCAATATTCCACAACGCCTTTGAAAAGAGTTGGCCAATAAAAACCACTCTGCAACATCTTTTTAGCCGTTTTCCTTGGACTAAACTGTCCTCCACAAGAAAGATCATGACAAAAGAGAGGACACTTTGTATCTCATCGGTAGGTATGCATCGACGTATGATCTGGTCTAAACAACATTTGAACAAATATGGTTCATTCCAGTAAAATTTTTTTGCTTGGGACAAGAATTTATATCGGTCTTGCTTGGACCAATGGGATGGTATCTTTTTGGTCATAAGATAGTTCACAATGTCAGCAAACTATGGTTTACAAGTCAATGCAAACAATTGCTCATCAAGAAATGATTCATTTATGGAGTAAGAATTAGTTGGAGCATTGGCAAGACGAGACAAGTGATCAGCTACTAAATTATCCACACCTTTCTTGTCTAAAATCTCAAGATCAAACTCTTGTAGCAAGAGGATCCATCAAACGAGCCTTACTTTTGCATCTTTCTGGGTCAACAAATAATTCAAAGCAGCGTGATCAGTATAAACTATAATTCGTGATCCAATTAAGTAGGAGCAAAACTTTTCAAGTGGAAAGATGACTGTTAGAAACTCTTTCTCTGTGGTAGAGTAGTTCAACTGGGCGTTATTGAGTATCCTACTTGCATAGTAAATCACATGTAGCTGCTTATTAATATATTGTCCAAGGACAATACCGATAGCATAATTAGATGCGTCACACATAAGCTCAAAGGGCAGACTCCAGTATGGTGCATGAATGATAGGAGTGGTGGTGAGTGCTTTCTTGAGCTGCTCAAATACTCTAAGACAATTATGTGTGAAATCAAATGGCATGTCCTTGTCCAGTAGATGTGTCAAAGGCCTAAACATTTTGCTAAAATTTTTAATAAATCTTCTATAGAACCTAGCATGACCAAGAAAGGGCTGTATATCTTTCACTGATCGTGGAGGTGGAAGATTCATGATAAAGTCCACCTTGACTTTGTCAATCTCGATACCATTTTTCGAGATGACATGCCCTAATACTATGCCATTTTTTTTACCATGAAATGATATTTTTTCCAATTGATTGTCAAATGTTTCTCAGGACAATGCGTGAGAACTAATTCTAAATAATGTAAACACTCTTAGAATGATTCTCCGAAGATAGAGAAATCATTCATGAAGATTTCAAGAAATCATTCAACCATATCCGAGAAAATACTCACCGTGCACCTTTGGAATGTGGCAGGTGCATTGCATAACCTAAAGGGCATATGTCTGTATGCAAAGGTGCCAAATGGACATGTGAACGTGGACTTTCCTTGATTCTCTGGGGCGATGAGAATTTGGTTGTAGCCGGAGTAGTCATCTAAGAAACAATAGAACTCATGTCCGACCAACCGTTCTAGCATCTGATCGATAAAAAATAAGGGAAAGTGGTGCTTTCTAGTTGCAGCATTCAGCTTTCTATAGTCAATACAGACTCTCTATCCCATCTGCAAATGCATCGGGATAAGCTCATTTACATCATTATTGACTACAGTGATTCTGGACTTCTTAGGCACTACTTGAACTTGGCTCATCCATGTACTATCAGAGATAGGATAGATGATCTCATTGTCAAGACAATTAAGAATATCCTTCCTCACCTTTCATCACCGGATTCAACCTATGCTGAGGGTCTCTTATAAGTCGTGCATTATCTAGTAAATGAATTTCTTGCTACGCTATAGATGGATTTATCCCATTTATATCAGCCATACTCCAGCATATGGCTTTCCTATGTGCTTTCATCAGTGATATGAGTGCTTCCTCCTGAGTTTTAGTCAAATTTACAGAGATAATGACTGGTAGTGTATTGTATTCACCTAAGAAAGCGTACTTGAGATGACTCGAAAGGGTCTTCATCTCAAACTCAGGTGGACACTCAATAGATGGTCGTAACTGAACTCGTGGTTCAGTCATCAATGGCTCAGGTGGAAGTTCCCATTGAGTGGAAGACACATAATTACATGACTCATCGAGCATATCCAAGAATAAACTCTCATCAACTAAACTATCCAGCTCATCAAAGAATTCTGCCTCTTGGTGCTCACTGGACAACCCTTGGATCATATTCACTTCTAGGGGCTCGTCATGTGGATCACTCAGTTGGTGCTTTAGATTGAATATATTCAAGTCAAGTATCAAGTTTCCAAAGGAAAGTCTCATTGATCCACTTCGGCAATTAATGACAGTATTAGAAGTGGTCAGGAATGGATATCCCAAAATAACTGGGATACAATGCTGTGGATCCACTACAAGTTGAGTCTCGAGAACTATAAAATTGACTGAAAAATAAACTCTCCAATCTTAATCAAGACGTCCTCAATCTCTCCCATAGGCTTCTTCACAGATCCATCGGCTAGCTGTAATATAATTCTTATAGGTCTCAATTCTCCCAGTCCTAACTGCTGGTATACTGAATAAGGAAGCAAGTTGACACTCGCTCCTAAATCTAGTAGAGCCCTTTCAATCACTGTAGTCTCTATGGTGCAGGAGACAGTAGGACTTCCAGGATCATTGTACTTCACAGATATTGACTGAGAGAGGATGCAAAGATATTAGCAGTTAGGAAGACTTTCTTTGGAATATTTATTGTTATCTTCTTTGTGCATAAATCTTTTAAGAATTTTGCATAAGCAGGTACTTGTTGGATTGCATTAAGAAAAGGAACATTGACCTTAACTTTCTTGAATAACTCAAGGATGTGCTCAACTTGGAAAATTTTTCTTCAATCGATTTGGATAGGGAGCCTTCAGCTTATAAGTATGGTCGATAGGAGGATCAGAATTAGAGGGTCAGATTCCTCTATCATGCTAGTGGGTGGATCCTGGGATGATGATAATGAATCATGAGGTGATGATGGAATCGTGAAATCGGGGAGTGTAGCCTGCCGTGCATTAGGAGTGGAATCAGGTGGCATACATGATTGTCAACTAACTTGCCAGAGTGAAACGTGAGAATGACATTTACTTGGTTGACGTGCACTAATTAGAGTTAGAGGAACTGACATTAGCGTTTGTTAAGAGCTAACTTGGAAAAGTATTCTTACCACGTTTACTCATTTGACTCGCTAATTGTCCAACCTGCTGCTCTAAGTTCTTAATAGCTTGAGAGTTCATGAGCAGATGCTGATATGTTCTTTGAATAAAATCAGTTGACACTTTCATGAGATTTTGCATATATGTCTCAAGGTTGGACGAGGATTTGAGAAAATTGAGAAGATTTTCAATATTCTTCTCAAGTGACTGGAGTCGTTTTTCTTGATCATTATTAGATCCCTGTTGTGGATGTAATTGGTTGCGTGCAGGTGGTCTGTTTTGGTTGATCCCATGATTTGAAGCATTTGGGTGTTGATAACCACCCACATTTGGTTTTGGGAACTGACCATTGGCTGGAGATTGTATGTTAGAGCTCGAGGCTCCCTGATATTGCCCTTGATCCCAAGAGAGATTTGGATGGTTTCTCCAGTTAGGATTGTATGTAGGAGCGTATGAATTATTCATGGGTCTTTGATACAAGGCGTTAGCCTGCTCAAGTGTGGAACCCATAGGATTTACTAACAGTGGACACTTCTCCATAACGTGATTTGGAGTTCTTCAATTAAAGTATGTGGGACTTTGGATTTGATTTACTTGACTCACTAGTGGAGCACTAGGAGTCTCCAATGCCTCAATTCTCCGCATAAGGGTTGCAAACTTACCTTCGGCAACTATAGAGTTGTCGACGTTATGGATCCCACCCTTATGCGCAAAAGTTGATGCATTGGGATTCTCAGAAGGACTCTCCTACTGTATAGTTTTTCATGATAGGTCCTCAAGGAAGTTCAACACTTCATCCTCATTCTTTCTCATGAACTCCCCCTTACACATGGACTCAAGAAGAGTTTTGGATGTGTAATCGAGTCCTTCGTACATAATTTGACACAACCGTCACTTTTCTATCACATGGTGGGGACACTGAGCTAATAGATGTTTGAACCGTTCTAAGTATTTCCAGAAAAATTCTCTTGGCACTTGACAGAATTGATTAATTTGATTCCGAATTTTTGCTATCTTGTGTGTGGGATAATACTTCTTAAGAAACACCGTGACGAATTCATCCCAAGTAGTGATTGAATCAGTAGGAATACTGTACAACCACTTCTTGGTATTATCTTTGAGAGTGAATGGGATGAAGCAGAGTTTAATTGCGTCATTTGATAAGTGTTGCAGTTTAATCATCATGCACACTTCCTAAAATTCACTGATAAAGAGATATGCATTCTCAGAATCAGAACCAGTGAATTTAGGAACCATGCGATGTACTGCGGCATCAATTTATAGTGATTACCTGCGGCGTGTGGAAGTTTTATACATGGTGATATGCGCAACAGGTAACATCGATCTGAAGGATCGGGATCGGTTGGTCATCTTGTCTCCCATGAACAAATCTGATCTCACTAGTCGACCAAATTAATCACGGATCCAATATGGCACGAACCAGCGACCGTGAGTGGATGCGTGAATTTTCTAAACTAATGTAAGAAGTGGGGTGTGGTGAAGACAAAACGGTGGAAGAGATATGATCAAAGAAAAAATGTGATTCCTACTGTTTCCACTATTTTTTTTCATTTTTTTACAAAACCAGAGAGTCAAAATACAAACTGCAGTATACCTGAGTTGCTGCTATTTGGCGGTTCTTGCCGCCAATTAGCAGCAGCACCAGAGAGATTGTCTCTCTGATTTCTGCTATGCAACTCTGAAACTCCTCTGATCCTTTTTATCTTCCTGTATCTACACTTTCTGCTACCTGCACACTCAACACACACTGTTAATCCGTAAAATGTTAGAAGAAGTAAGAAAACATCGTCGATCCTCAACAGCGGCGTTAAAAACTTGATGTGAAATATCTATTGCAAGTGCACAGTATCGGTGTAGCGCTATACTGGTCATTCCCATGGGGATCTAAGGTATTTTGCTATTTCTCACTAATTCTTTAGTCGTAGTGGATTAACTACGATTTCTAAGTTGGATTTGAGTTATACTGTTAGCCTAAAATATAAAATCCACTAGTTTCTAACCATGAATTACTTCTATTATTTTCTTTCTATCATAAAAATTTGATTTTTTAGTTTTAATATTTACTTAAAGTGTTCTAAACATGTGTTATCAAGTGGTGTTTAAGCATAATGAATCAAAGATATAACTTTTATAGAGATAAACTAAATCGTTAGATAACTCTATGACAAAAATGAAAAGTAACAACCCCAAACTCTAACTAAGTATAGGCTATCAAAAAATCTAATTCAAGTATAATCTATCAAAATATTAATCTACGAATTGTTATATTTTAATCTTTTTATGAAAAAATCTTAATCTCTACTATTTATTTAGGAAGAAAACACTAGAGAGCAACTACATGGTAGATTTCTAATTTCATCTACATCCTAGAGTTAGATTAAATTAGTTACTCATAGTTCTAATTAGCAAGATCATATTTTTATTCATGAAAATAAGAAAATCTAATCTATAAAGAAAGATTAATCTAAAGTAGAAAGTAATTAGAAGAAAATTACCTTAAAAAATTGATGAACAACAAAGGATACCTCTAGAGTTTGGTAAGGCGGCCGTCACCCATTCGGCAAAACCCAAGTTTTATTTATAATTACGAGTACAAAATTACATCATAAACTCTAGATTACAAGGATATGGCCAATATAAAGGATTCGAAAAATTAAACCCTAATTTGAGTACAAGTGGAAAACTACAAAATTACATCGAAACTCGTAAAAAAATGACCTAGTGTGGGCCCCATGGAGCTGCCAATTGGCAGCTAATGCCACCAAATAGTGGCAAAAGTAGCTCTTCTGGGCTGCAACTTTCTTCTGCATGAATCTCTTATTTTTTTTCCTTTGATTTTGATGACTGTATTGACTCTCTGTAGCATCATAGTCTTGTAGTTTTGCGCACTTTTAACTCTTCTCTGGACTTGATTTCCTAATCCGGCTCTGAGTTTATGCAATCTCCTTGTAGGAATAGGTTTATCTTAAAAGCACACTAAAAATACCCGAATAGTATTATTTAAATACAAAAATAGATAATATGGAGGTTATAAATATGAAACATATGACACTCATCAGTTGCCCTAATAGAGCTCCAATTGCATAATTGCTTACATCGCACATAATCTCAAATGGAAGTTACAAATCTAGAGGTTGTGTTATTGCACAGTGATGAATATCTTTGTGAGAGTTTTGAAAGTTGTTTGATATGCCTGATCCATTCAAATTACATATCTTGTGCAAGAAGGTGAGAAAAAGGCTAGTAATAGTACTAACATCCTTTATAAACCTTCTATAGAAACCTGCATGCCCTAAGAATGAACGTATGTTTTTCATGGTTTTAGGTATCAGTATTTTAGAAACAGACTCAACTTTAGCTTTATCTACTTTCATTCCTTTAGCTGAAACTATATGGCTCAACGCAATACCTTCAGTAACCATGAAGTAATAATTTTTCCAATTCAAGAGTAGATTTTCTATTGATATCTTTCAAGCACATATCCTAAATTAGTCAAATATGATTCAAAATTACTTTCAAATACAGAGAAATCATCCATAAATATCTCTGATAATCTTCAACCATATTGCTGAAAATACTTATCATACACCTTTGAAATGTTGTGGGTGTATTTCGTAATCCACATGACATTCTTCTAAAAGTAAAAGTATCAAAAGAACAAGTAAAAGTTGTCTTTTCTTGATCCTCTAAAACAATTTCAATTTGATAATAGTTAGAATAACCATCAAGAAAACAATAAAATTCATGCTCAGCAACCCTTTTAAGTTCCTGGTCAAGAAATAGTAATGGAAAATAATTTTTGCGCGTTACTTGGTTTAATTTTCGGTAATCGATGCACATGCCAACTCATAGTAGTGTGAGTATGTATCATCTCTCCATCCTCGTTTTTAGCTACTGTTACTCTACTCTTTTTTGTAACAATTTGAGTTGGACTTACCCACTTACTATCAATAATTGGATAGATGATGCCAATATCAAGTAATTTTAACACGTCCGCTTTAACCACTTCCTTCATGGCATGTTTAAGCCTTCGTTGCATTTGTCTAATAGGGTTAGCTCCATCTTCTAAAGTAATGCATTGTATGCAAATAAGGGGATTCATAGTTTTGATGTCCATCATATTCTATTCAAGTGCTCCTTTATACTTTCGCAGTGTCATTAGTAGTCGCTCTTTCTGAAAATGACCACTGGAAAAGTCTCATTAGGTTCCAAAAATGCATACTTGAGGTCTTCAGATAGCAGTTTTAGCTCAAGTATTGGTGCTTGATATCAGATGGTATCAATTTCTTTGTAATTTCAGATAATTCTTTATGCACTTCCTCTGTTGGGTCCATCCCATGATATTTGAACATTGAGCATTAGTTAAGTATTTTATTATTTCGGTGATATATTCGGTTGAAGATATTCAAGGAAGTCTTTGTTGATTATTAATGTTATCTCCAAACAGACATGCACAACGATATGATATCTTTTTTCATTATAGATTTGTTCAATGTAATTAACATCTTGCAACTCATTATTGTCTATATTTGGTTGTTTGTAAACATTAAAAATATTAATTTCAAGGGTCATATTTTCGAATGAAAATTTCACCATACCCTTCCTGCAATTAAAGACTATAGCAACCATAGTAAAAATGGACGTTTAAGGATAACTGAAATATGAAGACATGAGTTTTTTATTGGAGCAATATCTATAACCATAAAATTCACAGGAAAAATAAAAGTTTTCTATTTGCATTAGAATATCTTCCACAACACCCTTAGAAAGCCTTTTGACTTATCAACTAATTGAAGTGTGATCAGTGTAGACTTAACTTCTCCTAGACTTAGGTGCTTGTAAACCAAAAATGGTAAAAGATTTAAACCAGCCCCCAAATCTAGCAAAACTTTCTCTATATTATGTTGACCTATTATAAAAGAAATAGTAGGACATCTAGAATCTTTATGTTTAAGAGGTATCTTAGAAAAAAATAATACACTTACCTGCTCTATGAGAAATACCTTCTTCTATATCTTGTGACGTCTGTTGATGGTACACAAGTCCTTCAAAAATTTTGCATATGAGGAAACTTATTTAATCGCTTCCAGCAGAGGTATATTAATCTGTACCTGTTTGAAAATTTTCAAAATATCAATATAAGATGCATTAATATTTTTAGACTTTAATTTTTGAGGAAGCTGTATATGTGGTTTATAATCAGTAGAAGTGGGCTCTTTAGAATTATCTTATTTAGATTTTTGTGTTGAATCATTGCCCTATTTCTCCACGATGTTTCTTTTTTAAACGGGCTTATTAAGTACTTTACTACTTCTCAAATTTATTGTAGCAGTTATCTCAGGTATATCATTATTAATGAAAGAAGTAATAGCATTTATACACCTTTAACTTTTTCCAAAGTACTGGCCTCCAATTGCGATGGTAGCCTACTTTTTAACTTCGTTTGCAATGCAAAATTGAGGTGGCTTATCTGTATGCGGATATTGCTGAAGGTCTCGCATTCTGACTATTAATCATTTATTGCGACTGAATAAATTGCTATTATCCTTGGATCATCTGATCCATTCTCTGCTGCATCTGCAAGAAATTATTCTCAAATTTTCTCTTCGATGGGGGTTAACACACCGAAGGTTGATTAATACGTTGGACATATTGTTGAGGTGGATTAGCGGATGATTTATTTTGATTATTAATTGTTGTTGAGAATTCTGTTTTCATTGAAGATTTGGATGATTCCTCTAACCATGATTATATATTTGTGAATAAGGGTTATTTACTGGTTGAGGAACAGTGTTTAAAGCATTAGCTTGTTTGTAAAATATTTTTTTACAAGCAGGAAGTGTTGGACATTCATGGGTTATGTATCCTTACAATTCACAAATATCTCAAACTTCTGGAAATTCTTCTATTATTTTAACTGTTTTAGTTTTCTTTGCAAGCAAATCTTCAAATTTCTTAGTTCTGATAATTAAACATGTAGTTATATCTTCAGTTCTCCCAATTTAAGAAGTCCGTTTCTATTCTGAGGTTTATCTTTTAATTGTTATCAATCTTAAGTATCTTCATTTTTTCATGCTTGTGAATTCTCGGCAAATGAATCAAGATAGTCATATACTTCTTCAGCATCTTTATTTAAAAATGTACCATTGCACATAGTTTTAACAAATTGTCTAGTTTTAGCCTTGATAGAAAGTACGTAAGTTCTTCATATTTTAAAACCGTGTGTGGGTATGAGAGAAGTAAATCTTTAAATTTATCCAAACACTTGAACAATGTTTATCTTTTTTAGTCAAAAATTAAGAATTTTCTTTTGCATATAATTTATTTGATGTGAAGGATAGAATTTCTTTAAGAATTCTCTTCATATTTCATCCCATCTTCCTATTGAATTGGAACGTAAAGAATGTAACCATGTATTTACTTTATCTTTTAGGAAGAAAGGAAAAAGCTTAAGTTTAAGTTGCTTTGCAGTAATATTTTGAAGTTTAATGGTAAAGCAAACTTATTCGAATTCTCAAAACTTCAACTGTGGGCTCTGTAAATCTATCCCATGGAATTTAGGTAAAAACGGTATTACTTTAGATTTAATCTCGAAGTGTTGCATATTCAATAAAAATGCAATAAATGAAGATTGGGTTGTCCGATTGGGTTGTAGATAATGACATAAAGTCCTCCCAGTACCTCCATGACGGCTATGGTTATCATTATTATTATCATTTTCAAATCCATTATTATTATTATTCATGTTATTATTATTATTATTAGTGTTCATATTGTAAAGTGTGTGATAGATTGGAAGTGTTTACAGATATGAGTATAATCAAATTAGTCTACCGTTTGAAGTTCTCTTCCAACTGGTTATGTAAATTCAGAATTGCAAAAATTAATGATGTAGGAACCGTAATTTATATTAAAGTATAAAATAATAGTATGATTCCTGGCAATGACACCAAAAACTTGATAGTGATTTAAATCATACACTTTTAACTGTAAGAGATCGATAAATAGTACAAGGGTAGTAATCCAAGTTCGTTCTCTCGATAATCATTTGTAATTGTGTGGCACTAGAAATAAATTATGGTACTAAAAATAAAAGTAAAGATTGGATTTTTACTAACTAAATACTTAAATTAAAGATAAAAATTTACTTTAACTAAAATTGTTGGTCAGATATATGTGACTCTCCTATAAGATAATTTACTAGATATATTTATACTTTTTATCTTAGTTGCATAGATCACATAGTCTCCCTCCAATAGGAAAATAATTCAATAAAGTACAAAATATATAAAGTTGTAAACTTTGACACTTTGAATAATTTCTCCCGATTAATCCTATATGAATTTTGACTTCAATCTAAGCATGCAATATGAATAATAAAAATAAATATTCAAAATCTAAGTATACACTATGCTTAAAGAGTCTACGGTATATCAAAAACTAAGTAATGAATATATCGTCAAACAATAAAACATCAAAGATACAAAATCATATATAAATTCCTTCAAAGATAATGGAGAATCAAATATATCAATTTTTACATACAACAATTAAAACCAATAAGCATAGAAAAATACTAGTAAATGACTTAGGGTTTGTTATTCCATCTTATCCAACTCAAGAATTTAACTACTCATACTCATCATAGTCATGAATAGACGGAAAAATAATTCTTTTATTGATTTCTATGAATGAGTACAAAAAATAAATCTTGAATCTAAAACTACAAAACTCTATATTGTTCTCTCTCTAAAATTCCCGTTTCAAAACTTGAGATTAATTGGCTATTTATAACCTTACAAAAACCCTAATAGGAATTCTATTTAAAAGAAAACTCTTAATTCATCTAAAAAATCTCCAGCAAGAGGATTTGCAGTTGTTCCCTTCGACAATGCCTCTAAGCTGTCTTTTAAAGTTGACGGCTATCGACAACTATCTCCGGATTGTCAATAGTCAGTTCTGTTTTTGCACAGATCTGAACTTATACGTGAGATATGCTTCTATACTTTGATTTCTTCGCTTATAAAACCTTGCAAAAACACTAGAAAACACCAAAGAATATCATAGTGAGGAATTTGATTAATAAAAATAAATTTTTTTCATTAATTTCTTGTATTAATCAACAAAATTGGATTACACTTACATAAAATAAACTAAAATTATTACATTTCAAGTGTAATAAGTCTTCTCCAATATCAGTTTTATTTGGAACTTGGAAACTTCCACTTGCCTACTAGTTTGTGAATGATATAGTATAGCTAATTTGTGAGTAATAGAATATTTCCACATAAGCATTTCAAATGACCGGTTAGTAAAAAGGTACCATTATTGCTAATTATAGCTCAAGGAATGCCAATCGAGTAAAGAGATTCTCTTTTAAGAAGTTGACAACAACTTTATTGTCATTCGATTTTGTGGTAATAGTCTCAACCCATTTGAAAACATAATCAATAGCTACCAATATATATTGATTTCCAAACGAGTTGGGTAGCAGTCTTACGAAATCTATACCCCATATATCGAATATCTTGACCTCAAGAATAGGTTGCAGAGGTATCATGTTGTACCGTGGAATCTTGCCTACAAATTGACATTATGTGCATGTCTTGCGATATTCTACAACATCTTTGAAAAGAATTGGCCTATAAAACCCACTTTTCAACACCTTTTCAGCCATTTTTCTAGGACCAAAGTGTCCTCCACAAGTAAGATCATGACAACAAGAGAGGATTCTTTGTATCTCATCATCGGGTATGTATCGACGCATGATCCAATCTAGACAATATTTGAATAAATATGGTTCGTCCTAATAAAAGAATTTTGTTTAGGACAAGAATCTATATCAGTTCTGCATGGACCAATGAGATTGAATCTCTTTAGTCACAATATAGTTCACAATGTTGCCACACCATAGTTCACGAGTTAATGCAAGCATTTATTCATCAGGAAAAGATTTATTTATGGGATAAGCACTAGATGGAGCGTTAGATACACAAGACAAGTGATTAATTTTTAGATTATCAGTATCTTTCCTGTCTAGAATCTCAAGATCAAACTCTTATAATAAGAGAATTTATTGAATGAGCCTTGCTTGTATGTCATTCTTGGTCAACAGATATTTGAAAGCAGCATGGTCAGTATATATGGTAATCAGTGATCCAATCAAGTAGGAATAAAACTTTTCAAGTGAAAAGATGACTACCAGAAACTCTTTCTCTGTGGTAGAGTAATTTAACTGGGTATCATTGAGTGTCCTACATGCATAATAAATCACATATGGCTGCTTATTAATATGTTGTCCAAGAACTGCACCGATAGCGTAATCAGATTTGTCACATGTAAGCTCGAAGGCAGACTCTAGTTTGGTGCATGAATAGTGGGAGTGGTGGTAAGCGCATTCTTGAGCTACTCAAAGGCTCTGAGATAATTGGTGTGAAATTGAATGGCTCATCCTTGGCCAGTCAATATATCAAAGACTTAGCAATTTTGCTAATTGTCTATAAAATCTAGTATGGCCATAGAAAGATCGTATATATTTCAGTAATCACGGAGGTGAAAAATTTGTGATTAGGTTCACCTTGAATTTGTCAATCCCCATATTGTTCTTCGAGATGACATGTCCTAACTCTATGCTATTTTTTACCATGAAATGACATTCTTCCAATTGAGTGTTAAGTGTTTCTTATGACAGTGCATGAAAACTAACTCTAAGTGGTGTAGACACTCTTGGAATGAATCTCCACAAATGGAGAAGTCATTCATGAAGATCTCCAGAAATCATTCAACCATGTTGGAGAAAATTCTCATATACCTTTGAAACATGGTAGGTGCATTACATAATCCATAGGGCATGCGTCTATATGCAAAGGTACCAAATAGATATGTGAACATAATCTTCTCCTGATCCTCAGGTACAATGGAAATTTGGTTGTAAGTATCCATTGAGAAAATAATAAAACTCGTGTCCAGCCAACCGTTCAAGTATCTGATCAGTAAAAGACAAGGGAAAGTGGTTCTTCCTATTTGCAGCATTTAACGTCCTATAATTGATACAAACTTACCATCATATCTGCATACGCATCGGGATAACCTCGTTTGCGTCATTCTTAACTATAGTGATTCCAAACTTCTTAGGCACTACTTGAACCGAGCTCACCCATGCACCATTAGAGATAGAATAGATGATCATATTATCAAGGCACTTAAGAATATCCTTCCTCATACGTTCCTTCAGTACTGGATTCAAGCTGCACTTAGGATCTCTTGTAAGTTGTGTATTATCCAATAAATGAATTCTATGATGCACTATAAGTGGACTAATCCCCTTGATATCGGCCATACTCCAGTCTATGGCTTTCTTACGTACTTTCAATACTGAGAAGAGTGCTTCCTCCTGAGCCTTAGTTAAATCTGTAGAGATAATGACTAGTAGTGTATTGTGTTCACCTAAGAAATCGTACTTGCGATGACTTGGAGCGGCCTTTATCTCAAGCTCAAGTAGACACTCAATAGATGGTCGAACTGAACTCGTGGTTCAATCGTTAATGGCATTGGTAGAAGTTCCCATTGTGTGGATGATACATAGTTAGATGATTCATTGAGCATATTCGAGAATAGCCTCTCATCAACTAAACTATCCAGCTCATAAAAAAATTCCCCCTCTAAGGGCTTGATATATGGATTAGTTAGTTGGTGCCCTAGATTGCATATGTTCAAGTGTTATGTCTCTAAAGAAAAATCGCATCGACTCACTCCAGCAATTAATAACAGTATTAGAAGTAGCCATGGATAGTCATTCCAGAATCACTAGGATATGGTGTTGTGCATCCACCACAATTTGAGTCTCAAAAATGATGAAATTGATTGAGAAAATAAATTCTCCAATTTTAATCAAAACACCCTCAATCTTTCCCATAGACTTCTTCACAAACCTGTCAGCTAGTTGTAATGTAATCTTGGTAGGTCTCAACTCTTTTAGTACTAACTACTGATACACAGAATAAGATAGTAAGTTGACACTTGCTTCTAGATCCAATAAGGACCTTTCAATCACTGTACTTCCTATAGTGTAGTAGGGAGTATGCCTTTTAGGATCTTTGTATTTTACAGATACTAACTGAGGAAGTATACTAGATATATTTGCAGCTAAAAAGACTTTATTTAGAATATTTGATGTTATCTTCTTTATGCATAAATCCTTTAAGAATTTTGCATAAATAGGTACTTGCTGGATTGCATCGAGAAAAGGAACATTGACCTTTTACTTGCTTGAATAATTCAAGAATGTGCTCGACCTGAGGAGAATTTTTCTTTAGACGATTTGGATAGAGATCCTTAGGCTTATAAATATGGTTAATAGGAGGATCATATTTAGAGGAGTCAGACTCCTCTGTCATGTTAGTAGGTAATTGATTATGCTTGAAAGTATAATTATTTTAGTTTATTTTGTGCAAGCATAATCCAATTTTATTGATTAATACAAAAAATAATGAAAAATTATTTTTATTAATAAAATTTTGTAATATGATATTTTTTAGTATTTTCTAGTATTTTCGTAGGATTTTATATACAAAGAAATCAAAGTATCGATATATATCTCAAGTATCAATCCAGATTTGTGAAAATATAGGACTAGATGTCGACAACCATTAACTAGTTGTCGACAACAGTCAACTGAATGTTGAACTCGAGAGTTGTTGTTGAAGGAACTGTCGAAGAGAGTGGTCGGAGTCTATTTTTCTGAGGATTTTTCAGAAGAATTTAGAGTTTTCTTGTAAGTAGAATTCCTATTAGGTTTTGTAAGGCTATAAATTCCCATGTAACTCTGATTTTGAGATATAGATGAATATTTAGAAGAGAGTTTTATAGTTTTAAATTCAAGGTTTAGTTTTTTATTCGTTTATAGAAATTAATAAAAGAATTCTTTTTCTCTTTATTCATAGCTGTGATGAGTTTAAGTGGCTAAATTTTTTAGTTGGATCAGATGGAATAGAAATTTTAGGTGATTTATTGGTATGCATTTTTCTATACTTATTGATTTTAAATATTCTATGTAAAATTGATATATTTGATTCTCCGTTATCTTTAAAGGGATTTAGATATGATTTTGAGTCTTTGATATTTTATTATTTGATGATATATCTGTTGTTTAGTTTTTTATATACCGTAGACTCATTAGGTGTGGTATATATTTAGACTTTGAATATTTATTTTTGTTATTTATATTGTATACTTAGATAAACCTAAAATTCATATAAAATTAATTGGGAGAAGTTATTTAAAGTATCAAATTTGCAATTTTATATATATATATATATATATATATATATATATATATATATATATATATATATATATATATATATATATATATATATATATTGTGCTTCATTGATTTATTTCTGATTGTAGAAATATCACGTGATCTATGCAATTGAGATAAAAAAAATAATATATCTAATAAATTATTCTATGGGGAGTTACATTCATCTGACTAATAATTTTTATAAGAATAAATTTACATCTTTAGTTTTAGTTTTAATTAATAAAAATTTGATTTTTATTTTCCATTTTAATTCCATAATTTATCTTTAGTGTCACACAATAACAAAACAATCCTCGAGAAAATGATCTTGGATTACTGTTCTTGTACTACTTTTCGATCTCTTGCATTTGTGAGTGTACGATTTAGATCGCAGTCAAATTTTGGTACTGTTATCGGGGATCATACTATTGTGTTACTCTTTAATATAATTACGATTCCTATGTTATTAATTTTTGTGATTCGAAATTTGCATGACCAGTTGGAGGAGAAATTCAAATGATAGACTAATTCGATCGTACTCAGATCTACACACACTTCTAATCCATCAAATACTTCACGAAATGAGCACTAATAATAACAACAACATGAATAATAATAATAATAACAATAATAATAATAATAATAATAATAATAATAATAACGAATTTGGTGATGATAATACAAATGATGTCCATAGCCATCATGGAGGTAATGGGAGGACTTTATGAGATTATCTACAAGCAGATAGGACAACCCAACCTTCATACATTGCATTTTCTTTGAATATGAGACACTTCGAAATTAAATTTGTAATAGTTCAACTTTTTCCTTAATTCAATGGGATAAATTCAGAGAGCCCATATTTGCATCTTCGAGAATTCGAAAAAATTTGCTCTACTATTAATCTTCAAATTATTACTACAGAGAAACTTAAACTTAACATATTTCCATTCTCCCCAATGATAAACAAAAACATGGTTACATTCTTTATGTTCTAATTCAATAGAAAAATGGGATGAGATACAAAAAATTATTAAAGAAATTCATTCTCTCACATCAACAAATTATATGCAAAAGCAAATTCTCAACTTTCGATAAAAGGAAGATGAACGATTATTCGAGTATTAGGATATATTTAAAGATGTGCTACTCTTATACCTACATTACGGTTTCGAGATATGGCGGACTGTAAGCACTTTCTATCAAGAGTTAAATACTACAACCAAGCAATTTATAGAAACTATGTGCAATGGTGAATTCTTAAATAAATATTCTTAGAAAGCATGGGATTATCTTGATTCACTTACCGAAAATTCACAAGTTTAGAAAACTGAGGATATTTCGGATAGACACTAATTGAAGGAGAAACCTTAGAATAGAGGCGAACATCTCAAATTGGAAAAATTTGAAGATATAAGTGCATAATTAATCTCCATCATTAAGAAATTTAAAGATGTGCTTGTAAAAAAAACTGAAAAAGTTACGGCAATAGAAGAAATTTTGGAAGTTTGTGATATTTGCGGTTTACAAGGACACGTGACTTGTGAATGTCCAATACTTTCTACTTTTAAAGAAGTATTGAATGAACAAACTAATGTCTTTAACACTGCTCATTAACTAACAAACAACCCATATTCAAAAACTCTATAATCCTAGTTGGAGGAAACATATAAATCTTTAATGGAAGTAGAATCGTCAACAATAATTTAATAATCAAAACAAGACACCCACTAATTTAATACGTCCAACCTTCGGTGTATCCACCACTGTCGAAGAGAAATTTTGAGGTTAATTTCTTGCAGATACAACAAAGAATGGATCAGATGATCCAAGTACAATAGTACTTTATTCAGTTACAACAAATGATTAACAGTTAGAATATGATAGTTTTCAGTGATATCCGTTCACAGATAAGCCTCGTCAATTTCGCGTTGCAAACGAAAGAAAAAAAGTAAGCTACCATCTTAAGCGGAGGCTAATACTTCAGATAAAGTCGAAGCTATAAATACTATTACTTCTTCCATTAATAATAATATATATGAGATAACTGATACAACAAATTTGAGAAGTAGTAAAGTGCTTCATGAGCCTATTTCAAAAGGAAATACTGAAGAGAAACAAGGTAATGATTCAATACAACAATTTAATGATGATAATTTCAAAGAACCTACTTCCACAGATTATAAACCACTTGAACCGTTTTCTCAAAGATTAAATACTAAAAATATTAATGCATAGAGGCCATCTGGGTTGAGGCTCATGTGTTGTCAAAGGATAGTTTTGCCCTTGACAGAATAGAGGGGAGAGAGTGCAAGGGGCTCGGGAAATCTATCTCTATCTTTTTCTACATCTCAAACCTCTCACTCTCTCTTCTCTTTCAATGGCAATAGCGCCTCTCATTGGAGAAAGGGAGAGGAATAGGGGAAGCCCATCAAGTTTCTTACCAACCCAACTCTCTTTCTAGCTACAAAACCTCTCAGAAGCTATGAAAAAAAAAAAAAATCACCTTTTTGGGTTGTTTTTGTGCGCCATTGCGGATTTTTCCTAGTTGGAGATTGAGCTTTTGATAGTTTATTGCATTGGGTTTCTGAGATTTGGTTGATTCAAGTAAAGGGTCGTCTTTTTTGCTCTCTGAAGGGAGAGATTGAATCATTAAAGAGGTATCTTTCCCTCTTTTTCTACCCAAACTTCTGATTTTTACAATAAACTTCCAATGTACTTTGAGATTAGGCTTTTTTTTTCATCTGCCATTTGGACTAATTGTAATGGATGACAGTTGGAGTTTGATTGGATTTTCCCCCTTTTTATTGCACATTTTAATATCTTGTTGGTTGCTAATCTGACTTAATGATAAAGCTATGTAATGTATGAACTTGATTCTAAATGAGAAATAGATTAATTTTTCTTTGCATTCTGTAAAATTTTCTTTGTATAATTATTTCAGTGATGGAATGTGGGTGGACTGTGGAGTGTTTTCCTCAATCTCTTCTCTTTTGATTTTTTAAAAAAAATTCTTTCTCCATTTAAAGCACAAATGGTTTTGGAATTTGACAATTTTTTCCAGTGAAGTTGCTTAATTCGGTGTTCTCGTCTAGATATTTTCTCTGAAAGCAAATTCGACTTTTGATTGTAGATGAACTTCTGTTTTTTTGTTTCTTTTTGAGATGAGCACCAATCTATTCTCATCATGTCGATTATGTTGAAAGTTCATCTTTGGAAAAAACATGCATCCAAATTAATATCTTTGATGCATCAGCTTACTTCTACTGTAAAATTATTTATGTATGAGCCATGTATTTTTCCCAAAATATTTGTCGTTACATGTGTTGGATATTTTGTGTTGAATATTTTGTGTTACATAATTATGATGATTTGTTGTGCTGCTGTGCAAGCATGCACATTGCTGCTGCTGTGGCAGCATGCACAGCAGCTGGCTATGCTACCATGCACAATATAAGCTGTTGCAGCTGTTGTGCATACTGTCACAGCATGCACAGCAGCAGCAGCTGCTACTGCTGCTGTTGCCCCAAATTTATTTGCAAATGGACCGTAATTCACACAGAGAGAGAGGGTGTTGCCCCAAAATTATTTGCAAATGAACCGTAATGCAGAGAGAGAGAGGGACAGGAGGGAGAGAGGGAGGGAGAGAAAAAGTACCTGTAGAGTTGCAATGAAGTGAAGATAAGAGCTTGTTTTGGGTGAAATTCTTAAGGAGGGAGATGATGACAAAATTGGAATTAAAGAAATTGAGTGCAGATGTGTTTAAAAGAAAGTGAGAATATCTCATTGTTGACGAATTCCACTAATAGTTTAAAGGACTAAGTGAGAGTTTCAGACTTGAGGGTAATAAGTTCTAGTATCGCATACTACTGGGGATCTGAGTATAATTAACCCTTCAAAATTTTTTAAACATATAGAGATCAATATACCTCTACTGGAAGTGATTAAATAAGTCTCATCATGTGCAAAATTCTTAAAGGACTTGTCCACTATCAAAAGACGTCATGACTTACAGAAGAAAATATTTTTCATAGAGCAGGTAAGTGCATTATTCCGTTATGAGATGCCTCTTAAATACAAGGATCTTGAGTGTCCTACTATTTTTTGTGTGATAGTTCAACATAATATAGAAAAAAGGTTTGCTAGATTTGGAGGCTAGTATAAATCTTTTACCATTTTTGGTTTACAAGCACCTAAGTTTAGGAGAAGTTAAACCTATATCGATCATACTACAATTAGTTGATAGGTTAGAAATGCTTTGTAAGAGTATTATGGAAGATATTCTAGTGCAAATTAAGAACTTTTATTTCCCAGTAGATTTATAGTTATCGATATTGCTCATATAAAAAATTCACGTCTTCATATTCTAGTTATCCTCGGACATCTATTCTTAGCTAATACTAACGCAGTTATAAATTGCAGGAATGGTGTGGTAAAGTTTTTATTTGGAAATATGACTCTTGAACTTAATATTTTTAATGTTTGAAAACAACTGAATATAGATAATGAAGAATTGCAAGACATTAATTATATTAAACAAATCCGTAATGAAGTAGATTTTTGTCTAAAAAATCTAGATCTACACTTTCTATGGACGAATTTGAGTAAATCGAAATTAGATCCTTACTTTTTAGTAAATTTGGGATAGTTTCGCAAAGTTATGAGGATTTCTGATGAATTTCATGAAATTATTGTTATGCTAAAATCAAGGATAGAAGAAGCAAAAATCTCAACTTTTTAGCTCTTATTTCACAGTTATTTGTGTAATTGTCATGTATCAAATTCATGCAATAATAGTTAAATTAAAGTAGAGTTTGATAATTTTTGAAATCGGAATCGGAAAAATATGGAATTATGTAATTAAATTAATTTATTTATTTAAAAAAGGGGAAAAGAAAAATAAATTTAATAAAGAATAGAATAATTATCTGTGATATATTCATGCATAATTTTGGAAGAAATAATAATATTTTGTTAAGTTGTATATTTTTGGTTAATTTTTTCAGAATGGGACAAAGGAAGCAAACAGCGTCTAAGAGGCCAATAGTGAAATCCTCAGTCCATCTTTTCCACAGAGAACAGAGCTATAAAAGCAAATAATTTTTTTTTGGAGAAGTATGAAGACTTTAAAGTTTGGCCCAAATGAGCAGTTGATTACTCGAAGATAAACAAATATTTAACCTTCAGAGCACAGATGGAGGCTGCAGAGTTAGAGGCATAACAAGTGTACACGCAACTGACATGTAATGAGATCGTGAGTGAGTTCTATGCTAATCTGCAATCGACACTTGGAGATCAACATGGATATTCTATAGTAAGGGGCGGGAAAGTACCATTCACAAGGAAAGAGATTTTAGGACAATCTAGAGATCAACATGGATATTCTATAGTAAGGGGCGGGAAAGTACCATTCACAAGGAAAGAGATTTTAGGACAATCTATGTACCTGATATGCCAAAGGAGTACCCATCTTTTGTGAAGATTGTGAATGATATACCAAGCGGCTCCCACTGGTTCAAAGAGTTCTGCGAGAATCTCAGCGATGTTGCATTCAATGAGAGTTTTTTGAAGGTGGGCTATGTTAGAAAGGAGTACATCTTGGTAAGCCATTTTATTAATTATAACATTATACCGTCCTTCGCAACAAAAGAATTATATTTAAGAAACATGGTGTTATTGAACATGACTCTGGAGAGGCATGCGTTTGATGTCGCATCCATCATGCACTTCGCGCGATAGTTCAATGTATGGTTCAAGTCAATGAGTGTATCCAACATCTAAGATTGGCAAAACCTCACTTAGTTTTGCGATCTTTGATAACAAAAATTTGCATAAATAATGGAGACCATCAATCACACGTGATTGCGATCAGAATTGTACACTTCCAAGTGCAAAAGATCGGCAAATAGTACAAGGGTAATAACCCAATATCATTCTCTTGGAGATACTTTTATAATTTTGTGACATTAGAAATAAATTACAGTGTTAAAAATAAAAGTAAAGTTTGGATAAAAACTAAAATTGAAGATGGAAATTTATTTTAGCTAAAATTGTTAGTCAAATGAATGTAACTCTCCATAGGATAATTTACTAGATATATTTATGCTTTCTTTCTCAAATGTATAGATCACGTGATCTTCTTACAATCGGAAAATAATTCAATTAAGCACAAAATATATAAAGTTGTGAACTTGATGCTTTGAATGATTTCTCCCAATTATTCTCATATGAATTTGAGTTTATCTAAGCATGCCTTATGAATAATAAAAATAAACGTTCAAAGTCTATGCATACACCGTTTCTAAAGAGTATATGGCATATCAAAAACAAAGTAACGAATATATCGTCAAACTATAAAACATCAAAAACTCAAAATCATATCTAAATCCCTTCAAAGATAATAGAGAATCAAATATATCAATTTCACACAAACAATTAAAACCAATAAGTATAGAAAACATACTAGTAAATCACCTAACGTTTGTTATTCTATCTGATCCAACTCAAGAATTTAGTCACTCATAATCATTATAGCCATGAATAAAGAAAAAAAAAATCTTTTATTGATTTTTATGAACAAGTATAAAAACTAAATCTTGAATCTAAAACTATAAAATTCTATATTGTTCTCTCTCTCAAAATGTTACAAAACTTGAGATTCATTAGTTATTTATAGCCTTACAAACCCAAATAAGAATTCTATTTATAAGGAAAATTTTAATTCTTCTAAAAAATTCCAAGACAAAGGATCTATGACCGCTCCCTTCGATAGGCCTATCGACAGCTGCTTTTGGAAAAGCTTCTCAGTTGTTCACTGTTGACAACAAGCAGGTGGCTG